>SMDT01003158.1:0-600000 GCA_005392925.1 Aquilaria sinensis | reverse complement strand
CTTGTCGCAATCAGTCACAAATGACACATTGAAAAGTGATTGAAAATATCAGTTGCTTTTATTTTAGTTGCCATTTTTATCTTAGTAACTAATAGTGAGCGATCAAAATGCTTAGTCGCTCCTATTGGGTCCAATAGAGCCCTAGCATGAGTGACTATCAACCCAATCACTCCATTATTTTTATTTTAATTGGCATATAAAAAACACATTTTTATTTCTATTTTGTAATTTATTTTAATTGTAAGCTTTAAAATTAAATAAAATTAAATTATTTTAATTTGATAGAGATAAGATGTTGGGAATGTACCCCTTTATAACTGCCTTGTTAGCTTGCTCAACCTTCTTGTACTTACCTTAAAAGCCGATTGTTTCCCTTTTTTTAAACTTTTGACAACCAAATGAAAATAACATCTCAAAGTTAAGGAGAAAAACCATTTAAGCTCTTCAAAACATTCCAAGAAAGATATTGGTAGAGGCTGCAAATCTTTGAACATGACTTGAAACAACTACAAGAAAATGTTTGTGAAGTGAAAAAGAGATTGGAAGCTGCAGAAGAAGAGAAAATGACAAAGAATGAGAGAATGATGACGAAGTAGAGATGGAAATGGTGTAGAATTGTAGAAGGAGAGAGAGAGCGGGAGGCAAATTTGAGCATGACAACTAGTTACTAAAGGATAACCAAATATGCTTAGCAACTGAATATCTGAAATTATAATTTAAACAATCCAGTAATGTTCTAGTAATTTTAAGTTGTCTTACAGGTAGTTGACATTTAGAAAAGCACTATTTTACATTTACACATAGGTATTTAAAATATTCATTAATTTTTAAAAAAATTGTAGGCAGATCAAACTTACTGGTATACCACCACAGAAAAAAAATTAGATCAAAATTTCAGAAATTATGATTGGACGGGAGAGAAAAAAATACAGATAAAATGTGACAATATAGATTTTCAAGCATCAGAAGTATAAATGAAAACAATTTAGTGACCGTAAATTCTCCTTACTTTTCCCAACAGGGTAATTCATTATTTCTTTAATTATTTATCTTTTTCGAGATGCCGCTTAGTTGACAGCCTAAATAGTATTGAAGTTTTATATATTTTTCTTTTTGTGTTAGCATTAAAAAAAAATTATTAAAAAATTAATAAAACTATAAAATTTTACTTTTAATGGATTATTATACCTATATAATAATAATATTAATGTTTAAATAAAACTGATTCTAGGTAAAAAAAAAAACTCCTTCTGTCACAATTTATTTGAAACATATTTCTTTTTAAGATGTCTTAAAATGTTGAAACATTTCCTCTTTTCAAAAAGTTTAAACAATTAAATTATTTTTTTTACACAAAACCCAATAAAAGACTTTTTTTTAATCTCCACTCAATCTCTTACTGCACAAAATCAAATTTTTTTTTAATCATTATTTAAACTTTTACTACATAAAAAAATAACACAAATTACATACACTTTAATCTTTGTGTCCAGAGAAACATTTCGAGTAAATTGGAATGGAGGTAGTATAAAACTAAAAATAAGTTATTTTATATTCAGTTGATGAAAAAGGCAGAAACTCGCTGCAAGAACCATCACAAGTATTTAGAAAGAACAAGCTGCAAAGAGAAGCAGAGATCATCGAAGAATTTCATAGTCTTTTTTCAACTTCCATTTTCGTTTACCTTACTTTCCAGAACATACATTGTGCTCGACCTGACCCCCAATACATCATCTGTACAGGAAGCGAAAAATAAAAAAAAACGTATCTAAACCAGGTGACCGAAACCCATGTCTAGTAATACGTGATCTTTTTGGCCCTTACCCAGAAGCACATGCCATCCAAGCATTTACAAATTTCATATACAAAATGTACATGGTTTGGAAAAGAAATCAACCCAGTCACGCGAAAATACCCCTGTTAACAATTCGCATTTACCTTGATTATCAAACATACGATGGTCATGAACTTTGGGGCCCTTAGAATTAGTGGATCATTCTGTCTCCTTTCACAGATCAACCTGCCAAATACGAAAGCATGGCCAAAAATGAAATCAACAGCATTAGTACAACATCAGACATATTCAGTTTAGAAATGAAGCTTTTGCGAATTCGTCAAACCATCCTCAGAGAATGAGAACAATGCACCTGGCATTTCATCATTTTCAAGATCCTCTCCAAGTTTCTCCTCACTTTGCTCACCACTGCCCTCAACTTCATCATTCACAACCTCGGTCAGTGTACTGGACTTACTTTGATCCCTAAGGTCAAGCCCACAATCGACTGAACCCTGTGCTTTTAGAAGCATCGAACAATCCATTAGGACATTCATATCTGAAGCCTGATGCCTGCATCCTGTTGACATATCAATGGCACCTCCATCATTACTAGATTCTACTCCTTGGGCTATACCTTCCATTTGGGAAGGCTCCTTTCCCTCCAGAGAAGCAACGCCATTTCTTCTAGGATTTGTCAAACGAACTTTCATGCTCTCTGAATGTGAAAAGGCAGAAAATACAGCTGATGAAGATTCTGGTGCCAGAACAGTTCCAACAGCACTCCTCTCTACAGGCCAAGTTTCATCAAGCACGTGACAACTGGGAACATGATATTTCTCTCCATTCATTTGATCCAAATCAAGTACATTCTCCAATCGCCTTGATGAGCCTGACAAAAATTATAACATGCCTTAATCTCTCAAGAATAATAGTATTCCCCTCGTCCCATAATGTTTATCACTTTTGATTTGGATTTTTTTTTTTTGGCAAATTTTATGAATGTTGTGTCACATAAGCACACTAGGCATGTTTTTCCAAGTTTAGCCCTTCACTAAGTAGCATAATTACAACAAGGGATATAATTCAGAAGAAAATGCGTAATTATGGAAAAGTGACCAACATCTTGGGACACAAAAACTTATAAGGTGACAATCTGAATGGGACCGGGAGTAAGAAATTACCAATTTGAAACTAGTCACATGCTGGCTTACCTGCCTCAGAACTTTCGGTGGAGCTAATTGACGCTGGCTTTGAGTGACAAAGAATAATCTCCTGTGCAACCTTAGATTCTCCTTGATTGTGCTCCAAAGGTGGAATAGGATGTTTGCTCACAGAGAAAAATCTAGAAACAAGTATTCAAGAAAATCTGGCAAGTTAGCATGAAACATCTTCAAGACAAGAGCATAAAATGTGTTTGTTTATGTTGGGGGTCAGCAAGGGTGCAATACTGAGGTTGCCCCTTGTGACCTTGAGGTCAAGACTTCAAGTCATTTGCCTAACTTTGAGGAAGATTGCTGTACAATACAACAATCTCCCATCCTCACATCAAAGGGAGCACCATGCACTGGGGATGGCCTATGTATATGTTTATTTTAATTTTAGATTGGGAGCGTTGAACTGAAGATGGCCTCTGTATATGTTTATTTTACTTTTAGATTGGATTACAGTAGGACCTGCTACATCTCTTCAGCTCAGCCAAATCCAACTACACACCAGCTACACCCCTCCCCCCAACAAACACACCCAAAAAACAAGAAAAAATCAATTAATCAATCAAAACAAAGTGAAACAATTGCCTAAACCTTAATCCCAACTGAATGGGTCCAGAATATGAATATCGTGTCTCTATTGTGCTTGGTGGGAGGCAACTTCCCTGTTATTCTACAAGAGCTAGATCTTTTCCTCCAATTTCTAGCCAAGTTAGACCTACTCTTACTTCTTTTCCTTTTTAGTTTTTTTTTTGGTTCCCAATTACTTATAGTACCCCACTAGTCCAATGCAAAATTCTTATCTCTGCTACAATCATTTCATTAGCATATAGTTTCTTCATCGCCCAATACTTGGTACCATAAGGCAAGAAAACTCAAATGATCATCCTATATCAACTTCCCCTTAAACTTAATTGGCACATTGTTGTCTAATGTAATCTCTTTGGCAACACTCAATTTTGTTCATCCTGTTTAATTTAGTGATTGACATATTGGCCACATCCCAAAGAGAATGTATGTTATAAAACTTTTTATCTCAAAACAAAAGAAATTGACATGAGCATAACCAACGTTTTCCTGACTTCACCCTTAATGGTATGGATGAACAAGGAAGAGGAGTAAGAACCAAATATTATTTGTGGTCACGCATCACATCAGCCTTGAACTTTATATGTGTGTGTGTGTGTCTATTATTCTTCTTTGGACGAACAGAGTATAAAATGAGCACATTGAAAAACATTTTTATCTTATTCTCTTTTGCTTGAGAAGATGCCAAGTATTCATTTATGGATGACATAATTACACGTGCAAGATACAGTCAGGAAAATGCATAAAAAACCAGTCAACATGAGAAACCTATGACCAGAGAAATCAAGCTATTGGTATTTAAAAGAACAAAACATTCTCATGAAACAATGATACGGAGAAACTTTGCACTCCAACGGGGTCATCAGGGAAAACAATACAGAATATTTTATGTTTACTATTTGTTGCAGAAAAAGGAACTTGAACAACTCTTGTTAAGTTTGCAGCTTTCAGAATCATGTGATGTTTGAAAGAACAATATTAGCTTCACCCAGACTTCTTTGCTTTCATATGTCCACCATGACCAAAAATAATAAAAAGCTATACGAACTCAACAGACCAAAGGCTAAACCTTGAAATATTCCACGTATCATGCATCAAGAATTGTGGGAATTATGAGATGCTAATAAGACCTGTACCCAAATAATTGCAACACCTTGCATTTATTACTTTCCATAAGGGATGGTCCATATGATGCAGGAAGATTCTACATTAATTCTGGTCTCAGAACTCAAATGGCATGCTAGGGCATAAATGATTATCATATTTCTTAAAATTCTATTTCAAAATGTTAACCAGTCACAGCACTGGACTAAGAACCCAGCAAACCAGGTGATAGTTGTACCTGTCATTCCAGCCAGATTTAACATTATGGAAATGGTCAAAAACGGGTAATAACGCCTTGTGCCTGATTTCAACTTCATGGGCAAGTGCCTTCTCAATTTCAAACTCTCCCCCATCAAGTGTGTTGGCTTTTTGAGAAGTCATAATGTGGAAAGAAATCTGCAAACAAATGCGTACATAAATTCAAACAGCAACAACAGAATTTTGCGCAAAACAACTTCTGATGCAAAATACCTCAGGTTTTTGCCATACTGCTGACCTTCCAGAGTTTACTTGCACCTCTGCATTAGATATGTACCAGTTCAATCTTTGTCTCTCGTTGGTATGAACTAAACTATTATTTGGTGTTCTCTGTCCGCTTTCATTAATTTGCAGAAATTCTATACCATCCTCACAACCCAATTTACATTGAGATTTTTCAGCAGATTCTGATCTACTGATAGTAGTCTTAGAAATATTTTCCTCCCTATCTTGCCAATCTAGTCTTCTACATACGTCCCACCACTGAATAGGTTCGACTTTTACCCTCAAGTCATCATCTTGAACATGAACCAACGAAGATGTTCCTTTCTGCAAACCACTATCAGCCAGATCAACACCAATTGACGGCACAAGTTCATGTTGTACCACATGACCTGACGGAGTGTAAACAAGCAGATGCTCCAAGGAATTTGATCTTGAATTAATATTTGAAAGAGATTTTGACATAGAATTATGAAAAACAGCAGCAACAGCACCAGAGGGAACAAAAACCTTTCCAGTTGTAGAAGCAGCGGCATTGCTCACAGTACTAAGCCATCCAAAGCTACTGTATTTTATCCTGCTAACAACAGAAAGAGCAGCTGGTGGAGGAGGCGGAAGCTGTTCCTGATTAACCACAAAGGATGATAATGACCACCATGGACGTGATGAAACTGGAAACAGGGAGAGCTCTTCACTTTCAGAATTGAGAGTTCGAAATCCAATATCACCTCCAAATGGGGACAGAACAAAAATATGACAAGTACCCTTAGCTGAGACAATTGCAACCCACTGACTATAATGGCTGAAGCAGATATCTTGGATCACCTGTTAGGGTAACAAAATTATGTTTAAAAACCTGCTGTAAGAAAAAAAATACAGAGGAAGATGGAGATTTATACTATAGTAAAATGCTACTGACAGCAGATGTTATTCCACGATGCAGCTTGTAGAGATGCACATGAGACGTGGCCCAGTCATAAGTTTGAGTTCCAGATGCTGAACGCTTGCAACATGGCATAATTCGGAAGATATTGATGTTATTACCATAGATAGAGGCAGTTACCAAAAGTGTTCCACTAGGATCAAAACATAGGGCAGACATCGGGCTAGTATGAGCTTTGAATTGGGAGATCACAGCTTGGGAAACAAAATCCTTTACAACGACCTAAGAAACAACCGTTTAAAACCAATGGAAAAAGTTAGCACTTATATTCAGGAAAACTCTAGAGCTGCATAACCAAAAGGACCCACAATTAATCACACATCTTTGACTTTATAAAATTTCACTTCTTGTCATCTCAAGGTCAAAACTACAATATTCATAATCAAACATCAGGGTTTATATATTTTCTGCCTAGAAAGTAACAATCTGAGAAGGAAAAACATTCCAGCCTATTCTATTGCTATCAGCTCTTTAAATCTCTTATTTTTTGGCAACAATGTAAGCTTCTTTCTAACAGCCAACAAAATCTAAGCTTGGTCCATGGCAATCAAGATCACATATTCATTAAATGGAGTGATCTTCATAGATTTGGAATCCCAATTATCATGCTGAATAGTGTTTTCTAAAACATTTCCTGGATCAGTATTGCAAAATAGGTGGTTCAAACAGAAGTTCTTAAATTTTTCAGCACTCGTCATCCGAACAATCAACTGACACAACAAGACACTGTCCTGACACATTCATGATTACAGAATGTATGAGTTTGAAAAAAGCAAAAAATCTAACCAATCCTGCAGTATCCAGATCAGTTCCTGCCATCCTGCCAGTTTTCCAAGCAGAATTTGGTGATATAGGAGAACTAGAGCCATCAGGAAGGATCTCTTGATAGCACTTCGACAAACTCTTGTATCCCATGTCTCCCAAATTGATGATCCCAGCAGCCAACTGTTTACTAGATTCCATTGCATAACGAGCAACTAAATTACTTCCACTGGGTGATGTTGATGGACTGACCCCTAGAGAAGGGGTAAGGTTCTGCACACTTGGGCGAGACATGTTAGATGGATATGGATCATTAGAAGCGTAAGCTAGCCATCTGGGACCTACAGCCATTGGACCATAACCAACATTAACACGAGCTCCTCCCTGTCCTATCATCTGAGGAACAGGATACGTGAGAACACTGAACTTATTCTGTAAGGTGAGTGCATCAAAGCAGTATATCTGTCACAAAATAAGAAGTGCTCTTAGCCATCATATTAATAAACTTCTAGAAAGATGACCACAAAAAGACCATTTACAAGAACTTTTGTAAGAGAGGAGCAACCAATTGGGACACAAAAAGCTACGCCTTCATTTAAGATTGAATCAGCAACCAGTAATTACTACCATCAGACATCTCTCATGTACAACACACACCCATTCTCATTAAATTGTTATACCAAGTAAACATATCTCTTTGAATTACCCCAGAACTTACTTGTGTTGCCAGACCCACTGCTACAATTTGTGAACTGCATCTAATTATGCAAACTGATGTTCGAAATCTTAAAACATGAACATAACCACGAGACTGGAGGGAGTAGAATCGAACTGTTGTAGGAGAGTTAACAGAATTTCCTGATACTGACTCCACACGGATATCTTGGGCTGTGGCACCCAAATGGCCAGGATGCTGTCCTAAACTTGAATTTTTTGTGTCATCTCCAGCCACAACCAAAAGAATGGGATGTGATGATCTAAATCCTTTATCACCAGAACTACGAGGTGAAGGCTGCATCTGTAAGAATGATACTGGACCATCACGTTCAGAGACAAGTTCACTGAAGTTAGAGGCATCCTCCACATCAAGGACTTGGAATCCATTTTGATAACCAAGCAAGAGAACACGCTTAAAATATGTAGCATTCACTTCCAGTGTGTCAAAGCCAGCCCATGTTACCTGCATGTTCATTATTAGAAGAAAAAGAAAGGCAACAAAGTTTTCCAGATCCAGGACTAGGATGTTGCCACTGAAGATAAAGCTAAAGGACTGTACTTAGTGCAATATTATAATAGCTAAGAAATGGATATGTTCATCAACAAATACTGGCTGAAGGTAATCAAAAGTTGAAAAATCTAAAATTCAACCTTATATTGTTAAAGCAAGACAGATATAGTCCGCTTCTTCTCACCAAGGTCCACTTCAGAAATTCTGCATTCCTAGCAAACTAAAACAGAATAACTTCAAGCTACATCTTTGAACAACAAAGGCATGGAATTTTGTTGTTAAAGAAACTTAAGGTCAAAGGTTCGACTTACAATTGGCTAACCATCTTCAATTTCTTGCAGAAAATGACGCAGCATAAATGAAATTCAGAAATATCACGCTGATTTTTTTTTTAAAAAAAAAAAAGAGAGAAGAAAGAAAGAAGAAGAATACTGAGGACCCTGCCAATGCAGTACATTCTCATTCACAGATACTACCTATGTTGTTTTATGATACATAATCTAATTCAACGTTACCTTCACAAGTTAACAGCTTCCCAGTTCATCAACTACGCGATTACTAAATACTGAAAGCACAATAACTGATGAAATTGAATCTGCTCCTGAGCACGAAATAATATCAGACAGAACCGAAGGATCATTAATCCCGAAGAGAAAGCAAAGCTAGTGGAGTACCTGGTCTTTGTGATCCTCAGAAGCTGTAGAAACGGAAGCCGCGACAGAAGCACCAGCAGAACGAACCGTGGAAGCGACGTTGCTGGCATTAGTGGAGACAGTCTTGAGGCAAGACGATATAATCCTCAAGGAATTAGGCAGCAAGCCATTGTTCTTCCCCTTCCCTTTCCTCATCCTCCAGCGACCACAGCAGCGGACCTGTAATCGCCCACCTCCGAGCGCTCTCTCCCGCCCCGGTCACCAGCAGCAGCAGCCTTGGCTGCCTCCTCTGCAGCCAAAGAGCATCTCCGATCGCAGGCGATCGGAAATACCATCCGAGTGTCCGATCAAGAACTGAGACAAACCAAGAAAACAAGAAATCTCGTCGGAGTTGGTTCGTTTAGGATAGACCTGAAGCGCCAGAGAGTCGGTACTTGTCCGGTCTCTATTTCCGTCAGCGTATCCGATATCTACTCTACTCCACCATCTGGTTTACCTGTACTTTGGTCTCGGCAGTTCACTGTTCCAGTTTCCATGTTTCACTCTCTCTCTCCCTCTCTACCAGTACTACAACTCTGCTCCTTTCCTTTCGCTTTCTTTCGTTTTGGGTTTGTTTTCAGGGTTATGTAATTAAATTTAAAACTGAAAAATGACGATGATTCAGGGGGAAGTCTAGGATTAAATTGATTAATTGCCGGTGTGGACTACAACACACGACCGACTAGATGCCATAGTCGATGGAAACCAGCAAGAACTGCGACTATCGTTTTTGACCCCCGCCCAAACAAGAAAAAAACTATTGATCATTTCTCAACAACTTGTTTTTATCTTTTAAGGATGAAGCAATTTTTTATTATATGCAAAAAATTGAATTATTTTTTTATATCTAATTTATCTTATTATACTCATTTAAATTACCATTATATAAAATTTTAAAAAATTATTTTTTAATCTCTGTTTAAAAGCCCAATACACAAAATTCAAAAAGAAATTTTTTTTATAACCCTCACTTAAACTCTCATTTTACAAAATTAACTTTTTTTAATTTTAATTTACAAGTAAAAATGAAAAAATAATATAAATTATATGTACCTCGATATCTGTATTCAAAAGAATGAATCATAGAGCGAGGAATATTGAGTGGGAAAATTCCACATGATTAAGAAAAATTGGTTAGTTAAGGTTTTATAAAGTGATGAGGTCTATACTCTCTCTAACAATTATCAATTAATTTTGGGTTGAATATTTTAACATTATATTAGAGCATGAGATTTTCATTGCCAAGCAAAGGGATCTAGTCAAGGCCTGAATAGATGATATAATTTATATACCAATCATTTAAATAAAATTAAAAATATTATTTTTGGAGAATAAAACAGAATTAGAAATCTTAAAATAACAAAAAAAAAAAAGGGATTGGTTGAACAAAAGAAATCCCAAATAATATTAAGTCAAATTATTTAAAATAAAAAACCAAAAGAAAATATAAAATATATGTTTGTCAATGACATATTAAATCTCATCCGAAACAAGCAAACATTTCTCGAGTATCTAAAGACACAAGAGATAGCTGACAGATCTCAGGGCTCTGAACCTGTTTTCACTTCCCCTTTACATGTAGCATATGCTAGACTGCTACTAGTGTAACCATTCGAAGCCCCAAAAAATAGGCACCCCTTTTCATTCTATGCCTAGGTAGCCTTACAACCGTATTCAACCCTTCTAATAACAAAAAGAAAATAAAAGGCAAAAGATATCGTATAAAAGAGAAAAAAAATAAAAAAAAATATAGTAGTAAAAAGGAAGATAAAAGTATGGTCGTAGGAATGTCAGTATATAACGAAACATATAATATAAAGGTAACTCTCGACGGATGAAAATTTCTGGAGTAGGAATATTTGCTACTATATATTTCCTCGCTTTCTTCCCTCATGCACATATATGGAGTAGATTCATTCAGCAAAAGCAGACAATTAAAACCCAATTACCCAAACTTCTTCTAATGATAATAAATTATCTGCAGCTTGATGTTTTCAACTTCACTTGATTGAAAAGTGATCCTGAATTGACGGGTAATCGTTTCAAATAAATTAACCAAATGCCATTACTATTATTTCGTGTTATTACTTTTGAAGATTTTAGATGATAATGAAGCTTGAAAATAGTACTCACGATGTTATTTTTTACTCATATCTTGTAGTAAGTATTTTTTTTATTAAATTTATCATTAAAATAAATATCAGTAATAAATAATTAAAAAAAATTTAGTCCTAAATTTATGTTAATGAATTAAAATTTTACTTTATTTTAATTTTGAGTTTGACTTTCTTTATATTATGTTCTTGTCATTCAAGTAATTAGTTATGATTAAAACATAACACATGTATATACTTTAAAATGATAAATATTTTTTGTGTCATTAAAGAATAACTGACTAAAAAATTTCACCTCTTATCAATTCAAATTCCAATATTTAATAGTGATGAGAAATTTATTTAAAAAATTTACTTTCAGTTTTAGCAATTAGGGACAAAATTATTTATTAAACCATATAAATTTTGTGAATGAAATAACTCATGCTAAAAAATTAATTAATAAATATTAAAAGAAAAAGAAAAAAAATTGGTCAAAAAAATTTAGGGACTATGCGATGAAATGGAAAAGTTTTAGGTATTAAAATTTAACAATTGATGGTGACCAACGTTTTACTCTAGAAGAAAGTACATAAAAAAATAACAAAAAAAAGTTATAAAACAAAAAAGCAGATAGAAAGAATATAGTTAAGTAGTTATTATTTATTAAGTTTGGGAACCAAAATATAACATGAGTCGAACTTAGTGACTGAAATGGGAAGTAAAATAAGTTCAAGGATTGATATCGGGGTTTAACCATAAAAAAAGTGAAGCATAGCTGGCCCTCGAAAAATTACAACACAGGCGCCTGACACACAATTCCCTTGCGAAAAGGGGACCAAACTTAAAAAAAGAGTCAATTATGTCCACCAGAAAGCAAAAAAAAATTTTAAAAAAAAAGGAACGGCACTGTTCTTAAACAGTGTAAACAGTGCATAAGCCAAGGCTTTTAGAATATAGTTATAATGTACATTGCTAAATATTAAATGAATTAAATAATTACCAAAACCTCCTAGGATTTGTTGAACTTACACTTTCATCTCAACTATTTGAAATATTTGCACTTATCCACTTAAAAGTTAACTTCATCATTCATTGTTACTACAAAAAACAAGTGTTTATTTAACCTTCTTAACATTCTTCTACAAAAACTTTACCGCATGGTTTTTGCATCTAATAATTTTGGCTCCTTTAATTAGACCTATCACCCGACTTCTCAACTCTTTTCTCTGATCTACAAGCGGAGCAACCATCAATATGGCATCTAACGAGTTAGGCTCCGCGACCTTCCCCTTTTTATTTCCTTATCAAATTCTACCTTTTTCCTAATCTCAATTTGGGAGACTTTATGGTAATCATATCCTATCTTTACGTATTTAAGTAGGTAAAATTTTGGAAGTTCTAGAAACATGCTTTCAATTAGGTTTGATACATTTTACTGTCTTCTTCTTTTTTTTTTTTTTTGTCCTTCCAAATTTTTAACACGAAAGGAGTCATTAATAACAACCTTGGCAAAATAATGGAGATGCGAACTAGTGGGGCACTGTGCAAATAACATCAATCCCTTCGACTGTCCAACCATGCAAAATCTCTGCTTGAAATATTACCAAGATCTACAGCTCAAAAAACAAGAATTGTCCTTAACCAAACAAGCCCTTTACCCAAAAATTGATGGATCATCTCGCTCCTCTGGTCGCCACTGGGGAAAATGCTTCTCCTTTGTCCACAGCGAAGGACGTGCCAGAGGTTGAATTGGTGCTTGATATGCACAAAGCGTGTGGATTTACCCGGGGTTTGAGTGATGGTGCAGGATTTTGTTCCGCGTGGCTCATTGGTACACAGATTAGTGGAGGTGCACCTTTGATTTCAAATTAGTAGGGAAAAAGCAGATCGCGAAGGCGAATTTGGTAGTCGTAGTAGAGAGTTCTGTAAGGAAAAGATGGATCAGCATTGATGGATAGTTCTTTTGGATAGGTAGCAGGTGATGCTCGTGGGTTTACTTGGCGACCGTCTGAGAATTGCATGTGGTTGTTGTCTTTATATTGAAGATGAACGAAAAAGAGAGAAAAATAAATTGTTCCTAATTGGAAAAATGGTGCATCGGCAACATAAGTTGGGTACCCTAAGCCTGAGCAAAATCGAGATGGGTGTTGGCTGAGGAGGAATAGGCGAGTGGGCTTGGGGATTGGTAGGCGACGGAGGTTAGTGCAGGAAGAATGGTCATGCAGATCTGGGTGAAACGAGGGCAACTGGATGGAAAAGGAGGTATGGTGGCTATGGCGGGGGCAAAGTTGAAGATGAAATTGGACTTCATCCATTCCACCTTAAGAAATGCAAAGATTTTGAACTTTAACTTTGAGATTATGTTTTAAGTCTAGTACATAACTTGATGACTTTGACTGTATTACTATCCGGATCAACAATTTAGTTCTATAGATCGGGGGAAAGAACAAATGGTCTTAAAAACCTGGCATAAAAAGAAATTAAAGAATTCATCAAATTCTTGATAGAAACTTTCTAGCAGGGTCCGTATTCTTCCTAAAGATGATTTGCCTAAATTATTTCCTTCATGAATCTGTCCTTTTTGCAGCAGTACTGCTAATTAATAAACTACAAAACTATGGTAGTCCTCGATTTTTACATGGAGAACATGCTGTTGCAAGGCCACCATGACCTTGAATCTGTCTTTCTCAGACCTCACACATCCAAAACTGCAGTATGTACAAATTCTGAGCAGCCTCTTAACTTTAAGATTTTCTTTATCAGACATGAACATCTGGCTTGTGATTCAAGCAGCATTATCCAAATTGAGTGGCTCATCCCGAAAAGCTTTTCGAAACATTGGAATTCGACATTTCCTAGCGCACTTCAGGCTGGTAATGTCACCTCTTAGAAGCTGCACAACCTACAGACACAATAACAAGTTGCAGAAGCTTGTGAAGAAAATTCAATACCAATGACCAAAACACTGCTACAAGCTTAACCAATTTCATGCAAAGACAATCACCAAGGCTCATCAGCAAATGATATCTAGAACTAGTTGTTCTGCTACACACCTGATTCATTTGAGGACGGCGAATGGATGTCTGATGTATGCACAAAGCGGCAGCCAGGACAACTAGATTCATTTGCCGCAAATCAAAGTCATCACCAAGAGCAGGATCAATCAGCTCCCGGATGTCATTCTTCTTCAGCAGAGGTTTTGCCTGCAACATTTCAGATCACCCTCTAGAATCATCAAGTCTTGAGGAAAGTTTGCCAGCGCACTTAGAGATCTAAGCAGAGAACAAAGGAGCATTACCCACAAGACAAGGCTTTGCTGAGAGTAGTCTAGAGCTCTACGTCCGGTGACTAGTTCCAGAAGCAGCACACCAAAGGCAAAAACATCGGTTTTCTCATCCACTATGCCGTGCATCAAGTACTCCGGAGCAAGATAGCTGCGAACATACAACAAACTGACTGAAATATGAAACACCTATACCTATACATAGAGATGAACGGAAGAGTTAGAACATCGATGCTTGCTACTGATACGAACCCAAATGTCCCCTCAAACTTGGATATAGTGGTATGAGTCCAATGCTCTGGCAGCCATTTTGCAAGCCCAAAGTCGCAAATCTAAAACTAAAAGCAAATTACTATCCAAACCAAAGTAAAATTTTGCTGTAAATCTGTTCAGCTCCGTTCTTCTTTCTGGGACAGATTGAGTAGTAAATACGGGATATCTCATTAAACTACTGAGGTACCTGAGGTTCAAAGTCCTCCGTGAGCAAAATATTTGCAGCCTTAATGTCTCTATGGATAATTCTCTTCTTGCAGCCCTCATGAAGATACAGCAACCCTTCAGCAGTGCCTAGTGCAATCTTGTATCTAATACCCCAGGTCAATCTCTCCTTCGAACCTGCATACCAAATTAGGTATCAGATCGGCCGAAAGACTAACAAATTGAAAGCCAGACCAAGCAATGGGGACATTCAGGACTAACCATAAAGAAGAGAGGCTAAGCTCCCGTTATGAGACAACTCAAGCACAAGATGCATTCCTCCTTCAATCCCATAACCAATCAACTTTGCAGTATTAGGATGACTCACATGAGCCATGATCCCAAGCTCTGACAAGAAGTCCCCAATAATTTCATCTGGTGTGCCTTTTATCAGCTTCTTGATTGCTACAAGCTGCCCATTTTGGAGACTCCCTTTGTAAACTTCAGCATAACCTCCTTTCCCAATTAAATTATCTACACAAACCAGACAACCAATTTCACCCCAACTGAACCCAAGTTCAATCTTTTAAGCATGCATAGAATGTAACTAGACCAGTTCTGAACTCGGGTTGATATCAATATAGGAATAGGCTTAAGGGTACTAACCAGGGCTGAAGTCCTTTGTGGCATTTTGGAGCTCAGAGAAGCCAAAGACTTTTCTGGGAGACTTGAGGTTATAGGAATTGGCGGTCACAAAGAAATCAGCAGCCGCAGGCGCATTTTCTCTCAAACTATTGCATCTTCTTATCGAGAGCCTAAATATGCTTAGCGGAAGCAGATTGGGTCCCTCTTTCTTCGGTTTAGTCCTGAACAACCTGGAAAATCCACGCCAGAGTGAAGAATGTTTCAAGCTCTGTTCATTTGAAGAGTCTGTGGAGGGTGCCTTGGAAGAAGAAAAACTGGTCTCGAATTCTTCGGTTTTGAAGAAGTCTTCAAGAACTCCTACGGGCGACGACGCCTCTTCCTTTTTCTCCATTGCTACACAGTATCATGAAATCTACAAAACGAAAACTAAATTCGATCAAAAAAGCCGAAAATTCGGCAGAATGAACCCAGAACTTTTCAAGAAAGAAAATAGACGACTTACAATGAAGTGAAGCAGAGCATGGTGTTCCGGAATCCTGATACAATTAAGCCAACAAAAGATGTTTCAGTTGTAAGTTGTAACCTGCAAACTTGCCCCCGAAGATACAGAGATTCAAGAAAATCAAAAGCAGCATATAAAAATGCAGAAGAGAAGCCATAGCAGAGGCGAAGATTCTGACACGCAGTTTTAAATTTTGACCAAACCCAGAAAACAACATAGAGAGAGGGGGGGGGGGCAGGGAAGAGGAGAAGAGGGGGGGTGACAGAAGACGTAGACACAGAGACAGAGTTGAACTCTACGGTCCCGTGGTCGTTGTCCTGTCAATATATATCTCAAGTTACCGCTACAGAGATTTCCCCCCTTCACCCCTTGCGACGATATCTATGAGCTCGCGAAACTTGCACTACTACTCCGCCAGGACCTTTTTTTTTTTTACTTTCTTTTAATCAGGAAAGCAATTGGGGAAAACGAGAGGCCTTTTCTTTTCTCCTTTAATCAATTTATCGGAACGTGAAAAGCTCTGATTGGTCAGAGGCGGCTTCTTTAAGATGTGCAAGGTTAGATTCTGACATGTGGAACTTGAGCGTTGGGTTTTTATTGGCGGACCTGCAAGCGTGGCGTTGCAAAATGAAACCAAATTTACGTTCCAATATGTCAGAAATATATTCGCCTAAATCCAATCTTCTCTCAGAACGAGCGTCCCAGAAATTACGAATCCTTTTTGTCTGTCCCCCACGGTAAACAAAAACATCTAGTGCGTCAGTCTAATTGGCTTTTCGATTTCTCCTGGCAGTTATAGTCATAAAATTAACACTAACCGAGTTTAATTCGCCTCAGAATTTTTAAGGCGTACTTGACAATTTTGGTTGCGGTGAATATTAAGCTATGGGTAATTTTACAGGCTGAAGAAATATCATTTCTAGACTTCTACTGTAACAGGTATTTCTGAAGTGTTTCATAAGAAAAAAAAAAAGGTATTTCTGAAGTGTTTACCCAATACGTGATGTTGATCTGATTTATTGTGAACTGGAAGCTTAATTATATGAGTATGGTGGAGATAATTTTGGGGAGATATTTATGTAGAGAAATAGTGCAAATAAATAAAACGACCGAGGTAATATATAGCTGAACAGATAAAAATGACCACCAGAACCAGATGCAAACAAATGAAAGGGTACAAAAAAGAAAAAAAAAACAAAAAAAGGGCACGTTTCTAATTCTTGTTTCAGCCAGACAAATCCAATTCATCTCTGACTCCTGTGATTCCAGCTATCCCTCTAATTTTTTTATTTTCGTTCGAGGTTTGTCTAAATTATCCACAAACCAATATACCATACATACTCTTTCATTCTATCTAAAATTCAAGTTTGATGACAAGGAGATAAAAACATCGATCTTACATAAATTATAGGGTTTTTTATAGTTACCCTTAAACTTGAAATAATATTACACTTGTTCCTAAGGTTTGAAAACCTACATTTATGTATGTTATTTTAACGCTGTTAGTCAACCATTAATTAAAATTACAGCAAACCTCATTGAATTTAATCTGGTTTACAATGACACCTAAAGTTTTAGAAATTGACACTTTCTCTCTTGTTTTTTTCATATTATCCAGTGGCAATTTCAGAAATTCTAATTCAAACTATCTGGTAACTATATTATACTAATGTCAAATTGCTTGATATTTTTTAATAATTAATTAACACTTAAAATACTTTATCCGCCCTAGGTTTTACACTCTATTTTCCATTTTGAGTCATCTTAACTTTTTTTACATCATTTCAATTTTTAGTAAATTTTACTAAGTAACTTTACAATTATATCGCTATTTGGTTCCTAGACTTCCATTTTTTTTATTTTTTTTCTATCACTTCCATAAAATCCATCTCCGGCACTGGACACTGCTCCGATTCTACAACCCTCCTAGGGTGAAATGAACTTGAATCCAACCCAAATTCTCCAGGGGATGCCAATGCTGGCGACTTGGAGCATATAGCTCTATTAATGACATCGGGTGATGCCTAGACCCAGGCGGATATCGAGGTAGGATGATTGCAGCTGGTGCTAGTGGCGAATTGCGAATCGATGAAAAAAAAGGGTGGAGAATAAGGATCAACTAGTGTCGATGCTGGAGAAATTAAGGGAAAAAGCAAGACCACTACTAATGCCAAAGCTGACGCTGTTTCCGGAGTAGCTGGGAAGTGAATCCTTAGAATTGGAGTGCTTTATTTTCCTATAAAATGGGAAATTATTGGTGGAAAAATGGGCTGATTCACCGCCTTTGCCTTGGCTGACCGGATTTCCTTGGATTTCACTGAGCGATTCGAGCAATTTCCATGGAGGCCGTGGAATTTGCTTGTTTCATTTAAAGCAATAGGCCTCAGCCTCAAGTCAAGAATTTCCATTTGATTTAATGGTGAAATCGGTGGAAATGACTCAATTGAATGCATGATATGTAGTAAAAGACTTTGATAGGACAATCTTAAAATAGGGTATCAATTCAGGACATAAAAATAAGTTAAGGGTTATAGGGTGGAATTTACCCAAATTCTTAAAGCTACTATCAGGTAATATGAAAAAAAAAAAAGAAATAAGGAAAATTTAGACTTCTAAAACTTTGAGTGTAATTGTAAATCAAACTAAATTCAAAGAAGCTGACAGTAATTCTAACTAATGGCTAGCTAACATCACTAAAAAAATAGAAGGTAAATGTAGATTTTTAAATTACGGGGCAAGTGTAATATCATATATGTTTGAGGGACAACTATAAAAGCCCTAAATTAAAAATTAATTAAATCTTAATCCACCACAAAATCCTGCAGGTTTTATGCCAATAAACAAACAAAAAAAATCAACGACAATAAGTTACTAAAAAATGCATATTGAAATTGGTAACGGAGCAGTTCTTACCTACATACAACTTCAGTAGTGTAATCATTTGAAGGCAGCCACCAATAGGCAATAGCTACATTCATGATAATAGTAATAGTAACCTATCCATCGAAAACCCCTACGCAAGGAACTTGTAGAGTAGAAAAAAATACTACCAGTACGTACTAAAAGAATTGATGATTCTGGGACATTCTTTACCTCCAAATCAAGAGACTTTCATAACCAATCATACCACGTGGGACTTCGAACTCGTACATAAATACATGTAAGTACTCTAGCGCTTAAAGGGCAAAAAATAATAATAATAATAAAACAAATGACTGTCATCATCCCTTATTCTTCAAGCTTCTTATTTACAATAAATGATAAAATTAAAAGAGGTAACAAGATGACCATATATTTAAGTCAATTCTGATGGGTTTGATTAAGATGGAAGTAGCGTCAACTAAAAAAGTGCTTGTAAGTGGAGTTTCATGGTTGGTGACTGATCATAATTCCATACATCTTACATGACAAGTTTGGTACTGTTCTGTTCGATCGTGGGAGGGGACCAATCGAGGGGCATACATATAAATATATAAAAATATATATGAAAAATTACAAATAGCCACTGAGGTATGTGTTAACTTGCAGTTTGTCCATTTTATTTTTAAAAATTGACATTTTACCCCTATATTTTTTTATATTGTTTGATAATAACTTTTGAAATTGTATTTAAATTATATAATAGTTATCTTTCAATAATTTCAATCTCTCTAATATTTTTTTTATAATTAATAGATATTTTAAATTATCACTTTTCCCTTTCTGTAAATGCATTTTCTTCCCTGTAAATATGTATCAGTATTTTTTAAAAGTCAGTTAACTATGAAAAAACTATCAAAAATTTTAAAATTATTGGAATATGATTTTCAAACAGTTTAAATTAAGATTTCAAAAGTTATTTTTAGATACTGTAAAAGAAACAGGGGTAAAATGTAGATTTTTTAAAATAGAGTAGGCAAAGTGTGTCATAGACCAAACTAGGGGGGTTTTGTACTTTTCCCTAAATATATATGTCATGGATCATGTTTATTTCTAGTGCCATACAGGTCTAGCTTTTTCAGGGATCTAGATCCAGTCTAAAAGAGAGAATCAGTCTATGAAAACTTTCAAATTAAGAAATGACTCTCATTAAAGAATGATACTCATTAGGGCTGTAAATGAATTGAACGAACACGAACAAGTAATGTTCATGTTCGTTCATTTAATTTTTAACCAATACGAACACGAACACAAACAATAAGAGAACACAACTTCTCTGTACATGTTCATTCATTTATTAATAAACGAACACAAACAATTAAAGTTTATGATTACTACCAATCTAAACTGGAACGAGTCTGGCAATGATGACAGAGCAATAGGTGATGGTGAGAGACATTATGAGTTATGGCTATAGGGCTTGACTTAGTACTACAACAGATTCACGTTATGAGAGAAATGACTAATCATGTTTAGGGAAACAAAGACAATCAATTAATTTGGGGTAGATTGAGGCATAATTATGTGTGTGTGGAGTTGGTGAACGCTAATAAAAATATATGATATATAAAATATATATTATAATAATAAATGTACAACTAATATATAAATAAATAGATAAATAGACATAAATAAATAAATAAATAAACAATAACTAAACCATTCGTGAACATAAATAAACGAACGATACCTTATTCTTGTTTGTTCGTTTAACTAATCAAACAAAAAAATCTGTTTATGTTCGTTCATTTAACTAAATAAACAAACATAAATAAACTTCTGCCGAATGATTTACTGAATACTTTATTCGTTTACACCCCTAATACTCATTAAAAAAATGATTCATAGGATTAAGGGAATCTGACATTTATGAACATTTCTAAAGAGGCCACGACATATGCACCCAAACATGTATCATTAGGGTCTCTAACGTTATCTTTGATCACGGGTTCAGGTCATAATTTCCGCGAGTTCACAAGGTGATTAATCATTGGTGCAAGCATTCAAATTAGGGGTGATCAGTATTCGGTTTAAACTGAAAAACCGAAATAATTTGAAAATTCGGTTCGATTAATTCGGTAATTCAGTTCGGTTTCAGTAAAACCGAATAACAAAAAATTCAGTTTCGGTTTCTGTTTCGGTTTTGGAATTCGGTCAATTCGATAACTGAATTAACCGAAATTTTTTATACTATATATATTTTTTATTTTTCCATGAACAATAAAGCTACCAAGTAACCCAAATTAGCTTGAATTCTTATTTTCTTTCTTTCCATGGACAATGAATCTTCTATATTGAATGGAATTTGAAAAGAAAAACAATGTTTCTCTCTCATTTAATCCATTATAGAATTTTATTTCCATTTTTTTGGTTAATTCGGTTGAACTGAACCGAATCGAAATATTTCAGTTTGGTTTGAATTTAGTTTTATAGACTAATTCAGTTAATTCGGTTTCTTATCATTCAAAATCAAAAACCGAATAAACTGACTAATTCGGTTCGGTTCGATTTAAACCGAAAAAACCGAATGATCACCCCTAATTCAAACTAATGTCGTGTTTTTGTAGTAAAACAGGCAACTTTCAAATGATTGTCGTTTAGGGGAATTGCATCAAATTAGCCGCCACAGAAGTAAAATTAATTACCAATTGTGCTCCTATTTTATCATATAGAACATGTGATGTTTTCACTTTGTGGAAATCTACATTTTTTCAAATATGAAGAACAAAGACGTAATTCAAATGAATTTGGGGATAAATTAAGAGTGCAACGACCAATCCCACTAGTTAAACAAAATCGACGAAGAACAGGCTAGAACATGGTAAAAACTATATTGATTTGCAGAGGAAGACGTTCGTTAGGCAGGGGAAGCAAAGCAGGTTGACGATGACGCTAGCCAGTAGCTAGAATTGTTTAACCAACTGGCTGTGGGAAGGCCCTCCTCCTTTGGCCTCTCGGTTACAAGTCGTTGGGGGTTGAACTTGAAACTAATCCAGAGTTGGTTATCCGCCCTTCATGCATGGAACGGGACTTACCAGCTCCATCCTCCATGTATTTATGTATATATATATACTACTAATAAATCATTCTTAATTGAACTAAACAATATTCATGTGTTTTGTGGCATTATATGCCTAGTACTCTTGCCAGAAAATGAAAGAGACTTGTCCCGTTGACTTCTATACCTACCATTATCACAATTTTAATCAAAAGTCTTTTTTTTCAGCCGTAATACTATTATTTGTCAGTTGATACTAATGTACACAGTGTACAGTGCACGATAGTGTTCCACTTTTCTGTTTTCAGTTCTGTTTTCAGTTCCAGCATTTTGTTTGTTCCGAGCCGGGCCTTCTTAATTTGTGCTTGGGTCGAACCACACGGTTTCTTCTCTTGTTGGGCTTCAGGCTTCGTTTCAACTTAGAAAAAACTCCCCAATAATCATGACTGGGCTTATTGCCCTTGGTCCAATCACACTTTTATTCTGTCCCCTTTTTATGTGCATATATTCAATTTATTTTGCGTATTCAAATTTATTTTGAAGCAATTATCTGTTAATTGAAGATGAAGCACTATCTTAGGTTACTTCCCTCATTTCATTATATTTGAACTGTTTGACTGTTGCTCAAGCTCAACCAAGAGTTTTATGTATTTAAGGGTAAGTATAATTCCGTGGAACACGAGTCACAAATTGTATCACCCAATCACTAAGGAATTATTTTTTAATTAACCCGTTTAAAATAGTAGTCAATATGAAGACTAACATTTAATGCGGAGACAATTAATAAATATTTCTCATAGGAATGTGAAAATAAGTAGTAAAAAAATGTTGAAGAGTTTAAAAAGGTTTGAGTTTTGTTTTAAACAAAAAAAGACAGCTTCAAATCATATTTATTTTCAGGTTTGATACAAGTAGGATGGAAAATGAATTAGGAGTGAAAATAGACTGGGTCGAGCTCGACCTCTTTATTGTTCTGTATTACTTGGGTTCGAGCACAATTTTTTAGGCCCGAACTCGGCTTGAGGCGCTCTTGGTGGTGGCTGCCGGTGGGTGAGAATGGGACTAATCAATTGAGGCTTGCGAAACTAAGGGAATATGTGAAGGGTTTAGGCTTGATGGGGAAAGAGATAAAAGGGCCTATTAGGCACTAAAGCCTTTAGGTCGGGTTTGTTTAGACTTGAGTTCGAGCTCTAAAAGCGTTCGAGCCCATTCTAGATTAAAATAATATAAGATAATTTATGTTAAATTATAATTTATTTTTAAAATAAAATTATATTTTAAATATAAATATATTAATTTAATAGGGGACGTGGGTAGGATGAGATATAATAAGTTAAACACATACCTTCCTTATCATTTTACGATTAAGATTAGATTTAGGTTTTAGTTGTCGAGTTTGGGAAGAGTGGGGCTAGGTAAACTATTTTTTTATGTCCGTTCACGTGCTATTGAAAATTCATTTGATTGACAAGATCATCCTATTGGCCACTTTTTCACAAGTTCTAGGGTGGGCTTGAGTTTACCTTTATACAATACTCTCAATTTGATCATTTATGAACGTACTTATTTCTTAAAATAGTATGCTAGTTCTATTCAAAATGTAAAACTACAATACTAGATTCTAAATTAAAATATTATTTGCTTGGAGTGCCTGGGAGATATAGTATAGCCTCTAGCATGTACTCTTAAACTTATAATTAAATGATTATGTGTGAGAAAAAAAAAGAAATGAAAAAATGATCTAGCTTAGTATATTATCATAGTATACTATATACTAAAAGCTATGAAGGGGTATTGATCTATAAATAATAAACTACAGTTCTGTGCTTTTTTGGTTTTTGACTTTTCCTGGACTCAATTGACTATGTGAAGCTTGGTCCCTTCTTGTGATGAAATCACTTTTCTTGAGGACCTATGTTGCTATTTTTACATTTTCGTCTGTTTCATGTTTCTTTCTAGTTAAATGTATTTTCAATAGGGGTATTAATCCAACCCGGTCAACTTGCAAAACTACCTGCTACAGATTGAACGGAACTGATAGCAATGTGGGTTTTATGCTGGTTAAGGTTGGGGTTAGATAGTGAAAAAATGAATCTAGTCATTCATGCAGAGCAAGGGTGGGTTTCAATTGTAAAACCCGCATAAACCCAACCCGACCCACTTATTCTTCTTAATTCCTAAATCCTAATTCTTAATAATATGCTCAAAACTCACTATTTTTCTCTCTTGTCACACAATTTATTATTTTTATTTATTTATAACTATTGTTGATTGGGAAATTTTTTTATAAAAATTAATATAAGGCTTTGGCTTTTTTGTACACGTCTAGTTTTCATCATTGATTATACAAAAAAAGTCACTATAGTTAAACACAAAGATGAATCTAGTCATTCATGCGGGTCAAGGGTGGGTTTCAATTGTAAAACCTGCATAAACCTAACCCGACCCACTTATTCTTCTAATTCCTAAATTCTAATTCTTAATAATATAATTATAGTGCTCATAACTCACTCATTTTCTCTCTTGTCACACAATTTGTTTGTTTTTTCATTTATTTATAACTGTTTTTTATTGAGAAATTTTTTTATAGAAATTCACATAAGGCTTTGGTTTTTTGGTACACATCTAGTTTTCATCATTGAGTATAGAAATAATTTATTTTTTCACTTATTTATAACTTTTTTTGATTGCGAATTTTTTTTGTAAAAAATCACGTAAGGCTTTGGCTATTTTGTGCACATCTAGTTTCTGTCATTGAGTATAAAAATAAGACAATATGACATACATATAGGTTAAGGAGCAAATAGGCATAAAATGAGAAAGCACAGCTAGATTATTTAGTTACTTATGCATGTTATTATATGCTGGTTTTTATTTATAATATATAGATTTGTGGTAGTGAGTAGAGGCTTTTGTAGATGACTTTTTTTATTTTCTTATTAATATCAATGTTATTTGAGTTTGAGATCATTATTTAAAACCAAAGTAAGTTTACATCATACTTTCTATTTTTTGTAAGTTTTTTTATTTTGTATTATTGTTATACAATTGATTTGTCTTTTTTATGATAATTTTAGGCACATGAAATTTTATTTTGATTGAAGCCTTTTTTTTTTTAGAAATTAAATCTTGAAGTATAATTATATGTTTCTTACTTATTTATAACTATTTTGGATTAAAAAAAAATATTGTCTTACAGGAGAATATAAAATGCCCGGTTATGCCGAACTGACCTGAACCTATTTTTATGCGATTTAAGTTGTCATCAAATTTAAGGGTGTATGGGTAGAGTTTGATAGTGAATTATGAAACTTGATCAATGATGCGGGTAGGATTGTGTTGAGCTGAAACCTAGTCATATTCCACCCATGAACACCAACAATTTTCAGTCTTTGAATTTTTGTGATTTCCCATTTCAGTACCTAATTTATATCCATTTGTTATTTTAGTCCTCAAACTTAAACCTATACTTTTTTTTCCATTTGTTCTCTTCATCCCCAAACTTTTTTGTTGTTGTTGTTTTTTTTTTTAATTTATCTATTCTGTAAAGCAAATTGCCTTGGTCACTGTGATTTATTTTTTTAATCAACCACACTGAATTCGTTTAATCTTTTTTCATTGTTTTTTTTTTGTTATTGCTTTTCTTTTTTTAGTAATTATGAGTTAACTACTTTTGTGTATGATTCGACTAATTGGGTTTCAGCTAATTCTTATTTTTTTTCTTTTTAAATTCATGGTTAAACTGCTAATTATTGAAATCTTTTCATTTGCTCTCTTGCTCTCAAGACCATTTTGTGTTTTTTTATATGTCAATCATTAAACCTCATTTTTTTGTAACTAAAATCTGACCATTCCTTATATTATTAAAAATTTCATATTATTTCTCTCTTCTAGAACAAAACTTTAGTTGTTATGATTTTTTTGTTTTTTTGGCATGATTTTGGGCTAATAAATTTGTCGCTAATTGCAACATTTTCTTTCTTTCTTTCTCCTTTATTAAGTCAATAGTTAAACCATTGGTCCCTCAAACTTAACTTTTACTTTTTGCCCCCAATTCTTAATTTTTTTTTTATATTTTCATGATTTCTTTTTTTCTTGTCCATAATTGATATTGACAATATACTTATATTTAATATTAATACGGATTGAACTCATGCAACGGAGGGATGCCACAAACCTTATGCTAAAACTATAGTATCATTTATTATTATGAGATAGCAGTTTGTTCACTTTGTTACTCATTGTTCTTGGGCTGGACTTACCTTTAAGTATTGATTAACAACACAGGTGTTTGGAGTGGTGAATGACTTGCCATTTGCTGATTATTTGAAGGAAGATTGTTATCCCTACCAACCATGAAGAATCTACCAAGTAAGAGCCTAAGACTCTGAAGTACCGCATGCAACTGGCAAGGGGGTCAAAAATAGGAGCAGAGGGAAACCAAATTGGACCAAAGCACAGAAACAGACAGCACACCGCCTTCCAAGAAGCCGAAGCTGTCTTACTTGTCCACTCTTTCTCCTCGTCACCTTCACTGTTTCTCCAACCCAAGTCCAGAAATGGCTGCTGCTTCCCTCGCCATCTCCCTCTCCCTCTCCATTATTCCAACTATGCATTAATCCCCGACCATCCCTCCAATGTCCTCCCCTCCCTATCCTCTGATTTTCTTCTTCCTCCTCCTCCTAACCCTAGCCCTCCCCAATCCTTCTTTCTCCCAGCAAAACGCCTCCGTTTCATGCCCCCTCGACTTTTCGCTCCTCCGCCCCCTCGTCGCTGACTCTCAGGGCCGCTCATTCGACCGCAACACCTCCTGCCAGTACATTCGCCAAGGCCTCCGCCTCGTTCAGTCCCAGTATCTCCGGCTCACTGGCTCCTTAGTTCCTCCCCTCAACTCGTCCGATTCCTGCTGGCGAGCCTACCAGTCGTTGCTCACCCCGGTCCTTCCCAATTTCGACATCAGAACCTCCTGCGGGTTTCAGACCAGTTGGATTTCGGAGGGTTGCATGAATATCACCACCAGATCCCAACTCGAAGCTCGGCTTCCCCAATCCTTCATGAGAGATGTCGTTTCGAATTGTAATCAGTCGCTCGACGATGGCTCGCCTTGCTCCTCCTGCACCAGGACGTTGGCCAGCATGCCGGGGTCGTATTTGAATGGGAACTCGATCGGTAATGTGTCGGACTGCTTTGCCTTTCCTTTTATTTATGCTGCCGCGATCAATCTTTTCGGACCCACGGACCAAGGTACCGCCAAGTGTTTGTTTTCGGTTGATTTTAGTCGCCACAGTGGTGGAAGTAAGAAGAAGAAGAAAGTTATCATTTTGGTGGTTGTGATTTTGATTGTCGTTGGACTCGCCGGGGTGGTTGCTGGGTCTTGGGCTATTTATAGAAAGCGAAAGAAACTGAAGAAGAAACAGATGAGGGACAGAGTTAGGAATCTTGAGCTGGGTTTGGGCGATGGGTTGAGGTCCATTAGCGAGAGTACCAATTTGGTCAAGTTCACTCTGGATGAGATTAGGAAAGCCACTAGGAATTTCACCAGAGACAACATAATTGGGAGAGGAGGCTATGGGAATGTGTACAAAGGTGTGTTTCCTGATGGCTCTGAGGTTGCGGTGAAGAGGTTCAAAAACTGTTCTGTGGCCGGTGATACGAATTTCACGCATGAAGTTGAGGTTATTGCGAGCGTGAGGCATGTGAATCTTGTTGCTCTGAGAGGTTACTGCACTGCCACCACTCCGTTCGAGGGTCATCAGAGGATCATAGTCTGTGATTTGGTGAAGAATGGTAGTCTTCATGACCATCTGTTTGGTTCTGCTGAGAGGAAGCTCAGCTGGCCTATACGCCAAAGGATTGCTCTAGGGACGGCAAGGGGATTGGCTTACTTGCACTATGGGGCACAGCCAGCAATCATTCACCGGGACATCAAAGCAAGTAATATACTTTTGGATGATAGTTTTGAGGCCAAGGTTGCAGACTTTGGGCTTGCAAAGTTTACACCAGAGGGGATGACACATTTGAGCACCAGGGTTGCTGGTACGATGGGATATGTTGCACCAGAGTATGCGTTATATGGGCAATTGACAGAGAGAAGCGACGTGTATAGCTTTGGTGTTGTGCTTCTTGAGCTGTTGAGCGGGAAGAAGGCGCTTGTCATGAACGATGAGGGGCCACCTTCGCCTGTGACAGACTGGGCTTGGTCATTGGTGAGGGATGGAAAACATTTGGATGTTATTGAAGATGGCATGCCGGAGTTGGGCTCGCCAGAAGTCCTCGAAAAGTATGTGTTGGTTGCAGTTCTATGCTCACATCCACAGTTGTATGCCAGGCCAACCATGGATCAGGTTGTGAAAATGTTGGAAACAGAGGTATCAGTTCCGTCAATCCCAGAGCGACCAATTCCCTTGACTGCTGAAATCAGTGACATTGAGAGATCTGTACATAGTAGCGGCTCAGGTCACCTCTCCAGCCCTACTGGCTATCAACCGTTTATGTATGACAGCAGTCGCCTTTCAAGCAGTAGGAACGATGAAACAAGTTCAGACACTATAACTGGAAGATCATAATTCGTAGGCCTTAGTCTAGGTAAGTTCCACGAAGCTTCCATGGATCAGTATGTGTCTGTTTGTGTTGTTCTTTAATTCATGGGTTCAAATTACATGGTTCATGTAAATATAAGAACCATTGATGTTGTAAAGATAAAAGGTAGAGTTATAAACAATTTAAACGATTTGTTTCCAAATTAAATGATAGTTTAGAGAGGGATACCGAAATCTTTCTGTCCTTGTAACTTGTTTGGAACTATTCATAAGCATCTTGGCACGTTGATGCATTTTAATGCAAAATTTGAGAAAGTTGTGAATATTGGATCAAAGAGTGGCAAGTAAGGAAAGGTGTATGTGATGCGTGGTGTGTGTATGTTCCTGCAAAATGAAGGCACCAGAAAAGGGTGTCCAGATTAAACCTGCTAATTTCTGGTAATGTTATTTTCAGACCCTAAAAGACAGGTTCTTTACGTTCGTTCTTGCAATACTTGTGCATTTGTACTTCACTTTCATTTCATCTGTGCACTTGTGCAAGTCTCTTTTCTCTGCGGTAACTGGAGCAGGGACAAAAATGGGTGATTTAGAGAAAGTAAAGAAGGGTGAGAATTGTGTGTATGAGCCCCTCAACAAGGTGGAGAAGATGGTGGTTAAGGATGAGCATTATTAGGACAAAATTAAAAAAACTAAAAATACAGAGTACATTCAGATAAAATGATTTGGTTTTTTTTTTCTAGTTCGGTCAATTTAAATTAAAACTGAATTTCATATTTAGTTATCAGATCGATTATTGGATTATACACTTAAAACCAAATAAACCGAATAGACCAAATAGTAATAAATATTTTGCCATTATCCATAATGACTATACATATATAAAGTTGTTTTTTGTTAATTTTTACCATTATCCATATTGATCATACATATATAAAATTGTTTCTTACTAATTTTGGACAAGGACAATATGTTCTCTATTTGTCTTTAATTTTGGGTATGAGTTCATGTAATTTGGATAATTCATATACACTTTGTAAAAATCGAAAATCAGTCGGATCAATATGTTCGGATTGATTCTAAACTAAACTAATCGAATGCTCACCTCTAATGGTGGTGATGGCATTTTCTAGTTAAGCCCATTAGCCAGTTGCCAGCTTCATCGCGAAGCAAACAATGTGCAACCATAGGCTGACCTCCTCCATAGTGAACGGCGAAACGGTAGGGTATGTTGGGGTGTTTTTGTTTGTGTTTGTAGGTCTTCTGATTCCTCCTAATTGATCCTCACTAGTAATGTAGTAATGAAAATGTAACTGATAAATTCCTTGATTCGAAGAAGATGAATAATCATAACAATGAGCATGCCTCTGTAACTGTTCTGTTAGAGAAAGATGCTTGTCGATGACAGATTGGTGTAGGGATGGTTAAGGATGATGGCATTTATTTGGGTTTACTCGAGGCCCATTTTAAATGGAAGACTTGGACCGGTACTGATGGATTGTCACAACACACTTTTCTTTATCAAGTGATGAGTTGCCGGCTAAAATAGTTGTTTTTGTTTTTGTTTTGTTTTTTTCTTAAACGTTTAGTGGTCTAATCCCTAAGTCTATCCTACTAGTTATCTCTAACACTAAGCTTGAGGTCTAGAGTTTCAATATTAACAATTGCAGAAGTCTTTCCTCTTTTTTTTTTTTTTGGTAAATTATCTCTAACTCAACTCGAATCATAGTTATTTTGAATAAAAAATGTTCTCTTATCTTTTCTTTCCCCTGTTTTTATGTCGCCCTTTGGTTGGTTCTCATGAATAAACTCAATTGTATATAAAACGCAAGTCAGTATTTACTCCTTTGGATAATAAAGAAAGGGATAGTTACAATCTGCCCCTTAAGGTTTAGGTGAAATTGCATTTTCCCCTCTTGTTTAAAAAACATACACTTTGCCCTTTGCCTTTTTAAAATGTCCATTAACTGTAAAAAAATATTATATAGATTGAAATTACTATAAAATGGCTACCGTAATGTTTAAATTAAGATTTCAGAAGTTGCTATCGGATAGTATTAAAAAAGCACTGACAAAGTGTATATTTATAAAACATGAGGAGGTAAATTGTAATTTCACCTAAACCTCAGGAGATAAATTGTAAGTAACTCATAAAGAAGGTTTATTTAGCATTGCGTGTAAGATGTGAGAAAACAGAGCGCTATTTATGGATGTGGAATTTGAAAAGGAGCATGGCCATGGCTTTTCATAACTTCCCATTGACTCGATAGAGTCATTTTTAACCAAGGCAACACGAGCGGCTGAAGTACAGATAGAGGCAGCAGAATGCCAATGCAAACAAGGAAAAAGAGTTGAAGACAGAAAAAAAAATTAGGGGTTTGAATTGAAGTGAAGAAAAAAATGTTGACAAGCACATGCATTATTATCTAGCCCATCTTGCATTAACAAGAGGAGTAAATTGCATCTGTGGCTCTTAAATTTTTATTATTATACCATTTTAGATCTTAACATTAAAACTTTACAAACAACATCTCTAACTTTGTTTAAAAGTTTTGTTTTGGACCTTCTGTTAACTCGAGACATTAAGTTAGATGGAAAAAAAAAGTTGAAAACCTAGTTTTAACCATTGAACATTTTATCTTTATCTTAGAAACCTTGAAACTTTCTCATTTAACAACTAAACCACCATATTCATAACCTGCCATACTCACGTCTCTCTCCAACCACAACCATTTGTGAAATTCACCAATAGATGGCTTGGTTTTGTAGTGTTAAGACCATATAACAATAGCCCTATGAATTGAGGGCTTGATTTCACTTGTATTGGTTCAATTTTTTGTTCGAATAAGATTTAGGTTTATGAAATTGTACATGAACCCTAGCATTGATTTTTGAAATTAAATATTGTGTATGAAAAATTTGATGAAAATGACTAGTTTCTTTGTGTTAATCAACTTTGAGGGAGCAAAACCCCATCTTTTTTCCTTCACCATTTCGCAGTGTTTTGCACACTAGTGAACTCTAGGCAACCTTCACAGAGATCACAGTTCCCAGCCACCTAAGAGATGTTGTCGAAGAGAGATTGTGGTTTCATGTTGGATTTCACGGTGATCATTGTTTCTTATAACCAATGAACTCTGGTTGTTACTGCTTGTAGCTGGTGGGAGCACGACACTTTTCGCGATGAGAGCAACGTGAGCACGGAGAGAGGATGAGATCTAACGTGAATGAGGGCTCATGATGCCAATGGTGGTGGAGTGACAATGGTTGGTGGGTGGCGGGTGAAGAAAACAATGAAGAAGAGGAACTAGTGGTGGCTGATGGTGGAGGACAGTGACTGAAAAGGGACGTGAGTATTAGTTTATTGTTCAATTGTTAGATAAGAAAGTTTCAAGGTTTCTAAAACAAAAATAAAATGTTCAAGGGTTAAAACTAGGTTTTCACTTTTTTTCCAGTCCAACTTAATGTCTCAAGTCAATAGAGGGTCCAAAACGGAATATTTAGAAGAGGTTAGGAATATTTTATGCAATATTTTAAGGTTAGGATTCAAAACAGTATAATAATAAACTGTCAAGGGCTATGGATACAATTTTCTCTTAATAAGAGTCTATCTTTTTTTTTTTTTTGGTTCCGTAAAGATTTGCAAAGTTGCTCAAAATTTTATGTTGGAAGATAAATAGTTTATTATCTGGCATAGTGATGAATGGGTGAACGCTAAAGGATGCGTGGGTAGCTAAACAGTTCCACTAAATCTTATCCATCGTTTCGATAACGCTGAGCTGATTAAAATCCATTAAATTTACGTTTTAATTTATCACAAACAGTCATGGCACTTGGTATTATAATTTCAGGGAACTATGTATGTAGCACTTGGTATTATGTTAACAGGCTAGCCTGCTCCTAGTTTAAAATCAAATGAAGCAGACGGATTTCCTTTTTCTCGGTTTTCATTTATCAATTGGATTCCTCCTCCCTCCCCTCCCGTTTTATGGCAATCTCACCCATATCTCTTTAATTACACTTTTATGGATTTTGGGGGTGTTTTCGTGCTGGTGGTGAGACAATGGCAGATAGGAAATTATAACAAGTATATAAGTAGTAAATAATGCATATAGAATAATAGAATTATATGTATCCAAAAATAATATAGGAACTATTTTAATATGAAACTATAACATGTATAAATACATAAACATAATTGCACAAACATATAATCACAATATATACAAAAGAACAAACTTATTTGCACAAATAATCGTTTGAAACTAGAATGCATTTTTAACATACAATAATAAAACTAGTAACTCTTACATAAATATTCAAAAACTACACTTGTAAATATAATTTAACTAACAATTTTGAAAATTTCATTTGTATATATGCCTTACATGGTTTATATTTATTCCCGACTTTCTTTATACATTGGGTCTACAAATCATATCTGTCATTCGATTTGTATGTATTTCATATTTTGATGGGAAGAGTGTGGGCACTTTCACACCTTATTTTTATACTCCCTCCATCCAAAATTTTTGGTCTATTTGACTTTTTGTTGCATTTTAGCTTAAATTTATTCATATTATTATTTGTTAGAAAAAATTAAAAAAATATATATTTAGAAACTACATGCCTTAATTTATCATTTATATATAAACATTTTTCATTTATACATTAACATATTAAAAATAAAATATCTTAGATTAATTATCAAAAATAAATTAAGTAAAAGTTTTGAAACGGATGAAGTATTTAGTAATCATTTTCTGATCTCATTTATACATGTGTCTTATAAGATTGTTGTATATTTCTAACTTTATCTGTACATTGATTTTAAACATATTCATGATCTAACTTGTGCATATTGTATTAGTACTTAGCAAATCTTTCATTGTATTTTTTTAAATCTAATTTTTATTTCATTTACATAACATAAAATTAATGCAAATTTATGAAAACATTATAATATGTTCAAATGAATATAAGTTTATGTACATATAAAACAAATTATATGGATATTTCATATGCAGAAATTTAAAGGATTGACGCCGTGGATTCGAATCTGGATCATCTGTCCCCTTCTCCCTGTCCCCATCCCTGTCACCTAATCTATTTTTCAACCACATGTTCATTTAACGGAGTCTAACACTACTATTAAACGGAGGAGGATGAGCTTCTCCATCCTGTTAAACTGAACACAGAAACACTATGTTCTCTTCTTTCTGTTTCTAGGCCTCACCGGAGCATAGCTTGTGTCACCATCACATAATCGGACCTTGGCGTGCTTCACCTAACTTGCAAGGTCAAAAGTGACAAACACTTTTGTTCTTTTCCCATCGAATTCTCACCTTCTCCTCTTCACCGGATTCAATGGTCCCGGCCACCCTTGGCATGGGCTGGACCATTCACCATCAGCTGGGACCACGGGCGATGTCAATGAACTCCTAATTGTAGCACCTCGAGACTCGTCTATGCTCTATTTATCTCTCCCCCCTCGCTCCCTCTTCCCCCCTGTCTCTCTCTCTCACACACACATTTTTTTATCGTAATTGATCAATTCTCCTTAGGATCATATGCACTTGCAAGCGAAAAACCAAGTTCATACTGCAGTACCTTTGGGCTTCTTAGATTTGCTTCATATGTGCAGAGAGACGATTCTACTAGTAATCATCAGACACTGTACTTGAGCTTCACTTTTGCATTTATTTGAAAGCTTCTCTAGCAATTAGTTAATTAACACTAGATTTTGAAATAAATCCAGACTACATGGTGAGACCTTTTGAGAAGTTCTACTGTTGAGTTTTCTTGAGCAATTAATGATTAAATCTGACAATTGGGAGAACAAGAGATACAAAGAGTCGGGAAAATACTCGGTTACTATCCTTCCCCGTTTCAACGGCAACATTAATATCCATTAAATAGACACGTGGCAGAAAATAATATATGTGACAGGAAAAGGAACAGGGAGGAGGGGACACAGGATTTGGATTAATCCGTGGATTCTATCGATGTTACAATTTGGGAACGATCACTAAAACTCCTCGTAGACCAGTGAGTCACCAAGCCTTACCTAAGACCATACTTTTAGCTTCTGCGGATAATTCTGAACGTCTATGAATTATCTTAAAACTTCAACGATGCTGCCAAATGAAACACGCTACATCTTTCTGTCTAGTGAATTACACCTTTATCCTGATGTTCGGTGCTAATCACACTTTTACCTCTTTGGTTTAGAAACATACCTCTTATCCCCCACCCTTTTTTTTTGTTCAAAAAATTAAAAAGTGAAGATGCTATTTTAATTTAATAGAGGAAAAAACTATAATCCAACCGGTTCATTGGCTGTAAAACAATCGTTAGACTGTACAGATTTACTAAAAAGGCCATTACTTAACATTTTAAACAAAGATATTAGAAGTTGGCCACAGACAATGTGAAAAAAGTAGGGGGTAGAGACTAGGTGTCAATCTGAGGCGTAAGCGTGTAAATAGAACTGAATCTGAGCGGGGAAGAGTGCAGTTGACACTTGTCTATTAACTGCTAAATTTTCCTTTAAACAAAGACATTGGAATAGATAATGTGAAAGGAAATAGGGGGTAGAGAAACCTGAGGAGTGAGAGTGTAAATAGCACCGAATGTCACAGGGGGAAGTGCAATTCACACTTGTCTTTTAACTGCTAAATTTTACTTTAGACATTTGACCGCTTCGGCTAATATCTAGAGCGAATTGCTGGCGGTGACAATACCAACTGTCACCAAAAGAGAGAGAAGCTATAGAAGAATCCTTAATTTAGCGTACAAAGAAAGGTCAGAAGAACATTCAAACCGTCGAGGATTCCGTAACAGGCTCTTACTCTGATAACTTCCTGTTCTTCATTTCAGCTGCTTCCCCTTCAACTCCAACTGCAGCCAAAAAAAAAAAAAACCCAGACGGTAAACCAAAAGAAAATGGCCATCAGAAACATAGAGGGCACCGGTAATGGGATGATAGAACAGGCAGAACCACTAATCCAGAGTGAAGGATCCAACAAAAGAGCAAGCAGTGATGATGCCCATCAATGGATGGTTTATCTAAGCACTTCTGTTGCTGTTTGTGGATCTTTTCAGTTTGGATGCTGCGTAAGCTGCCCCTATCGCTTCTAAGATTCAGGCTAGCAAAAAGAGTACATTATGGAAAATGCATGCAGATACATGATATATAATCACTCATTTCTCTTTTTCTTTCAGGTGGGTTATTCATCACCTGTTCAGTTCCAGATCATGAAAGAGCTCTCTCTAGATGTTGCTCAGGTTTGCTGATGAATCTGCATCACTCAAAGATTTTAAAAGTGTCAGATGATATCCTTCTACATTTCTATTTCAGCAAATGTGTTATCAGGCAACATATAAAAAAGAAGAGATTGTTTAGATATCTCACATGAAGAGAAACAAATAGTATTGAACTTGCACCCTCTTGTTTAATGGCCAACTTGCAATTTATTCCACCTTTTGATTTTTTAGTTTTCAGTGTTTGGCTCCATAGTGAATTTTGGAGCAATGGTTGGTGCAATCACAAGTGGACCGACTGCAGATTTTATTGGTCGAAAAGGAGTAAGCAGCCTGACGATTTTTCAGTTTACAGAGAAAAGTGTAGTGTTTTTGTTAACGTATACAGGTCTAACATTCTTCACTTCGGTATAACTCCAGGCAATGAGAATGGCCAGTCTCTTCTGTATTGGAGGGTGGCTCGCCATTGCCTTAGCTAAGGTCTTTAATCTCTCTCTCTTTCTCTCTCTCTCAAGTGCTTCAGTTGCAGAGCAATGGCTTCACTACTGATCTCTTCCCTTGTTGACACAATCAAAAAACAAAAATATAGGGGGCTTTAGCTTTGGATATTGGAAGGCTGGCAACAGGATATGGAATGGGAGTGCTTTCCTTTGTGGTTAGTTTCTTTTGTCTCTCTGTCACTTCTTCACTATAGTTTCTTCAGAAATCAAAGGGGTGAAATTTTTGCACCATTATCAAATGTCCCACAAGGTGCCAGTTTTCATAGCAGAATTTGCACCGAAGAACCTTCGAGGATCACTAGGAGCTCTAAATCAGGTAAAATGGAATGTTAATTATTAAGGACAATATCCGGAAAGAATTTGCTTGCATGGCAGAAACACGACAGCTACGTACCAACAAAAACTGATCATCAAAAGCAAAAAAAAAAAAATAATAAAAAGAAAGAAAAGGAAAATAAAGAAATGAGATGTGAAAGGGTACATGAAACATGAGTGTGGCTGTACCTAAGTACCTTGTTAACTCCATGAACAGCTTCTGATCGTTCTTGGGATTGCTGCTGCTTTTGTCCTAGGCTCTGTTCTAGCATGGAGGGCTTTAGCATGGACCGGTAAACTGCTTCATTTATTAATGTCTTCAAATGTAAAAATAGATAGGATGATCTTCTGTCAGAGAACACTTGGGAGCTTAAATGGCTCTAGGGACTCTAATGTATCAAGTGGCTTGACTGTAATGTTCTTGCAGGGATCATTCCCTGTGTCATTCTTCTCATTGGGCTTTATTTTGTTCCAGAGTCTCCAAGATGGCTGGTATGAAAAAAAATAAAAAAAATCAATAATCTTGTGCGTGCATGTTTTTGTGCAATGCATGTTTCTCAGTAAAGTAACTTTTGAGGATGATACCATTACCCCAGGCAATGGTTGGACAGCGAAAAGCATGTGAAGCAGCACTACAGAAACTTCGTGGAGTGAATGCTGACATATCACAAGAGGCATCTGAAATACAGGTCCGTTTTTCTGACCCTTGTAATGGAAACTCCTGTAAGAGATTTGCACATGAATTGAATGGTCAACCAGTTTACAACATGCTTTCCAGGAAAACATAGCAAGCCTCGAAAGGCTCCCAAAAGCAGGAGTGAAGGATTTGTTACGAAGAAGAAATTTGCAACCTCTAACTGTAATTATTTCTTTCTATAGCAAAACAGTCCATATCAATATTTCCTGACATCTACTGGCTATGTTTCTTCACTCCTCATCAGTACCTATTTTGCTTGTGTTCATATATGACTAGATAGGAGTTGGGCTGATGTTCTTTCAACAGTTTGGAGGAATTAATGGAACTGTCTTTTACACGAGCTATATCTTTGAGTCAGCAGGTAAAGAGCTTAATCATTATGACCTGCCCAAATAGAAAACAAGAGACTAATCAGATGGCTTAAGTTTTCACAGTTGACATTTATTATTTCATTTCATGCTTCAGGGTTTCCTGCCAGCATCGGAAACATATCGTATTCTTGTCTTCAGGTTTTATTCCCACTTCCTAAGCTTCTTTCTAACAAGGAGGAACTTGAAGGCATTTGTTCTGTAGGTCATAATTACCGTGCTGATCACCCTTGTAATTGATAAAGCTGGCAGAAAGCCTCTAATACTGGTGAGTTGTAGCTCAAATCTGATTTGTCCTTGAAAGACACTTACTAAATTCCTTAAGTTCTCACATCTTGCGTCTTCTTCATTCAAGACGTCTGGGGGAGGCTTGTTCCTGGGTTGCATACTAATGGGAACCTCATTTTACCTGAAGGTAAAGCTCTCATACCATCAACCCTTAGTAGCTTACTTTCCAATCTTCCGCACTAATTTGTTGAGGGCTTTGATAACTAGGATCATGGAATGGCTCCTGAAGCAGTTTCCATTCTCCTTGTTACCGGCATACTGGTAAGCAAGAGCTGTTTGAGCTCATTCAGTTTCTTGATTTGAATCTCTGTTTAATACTGGTCCAACACTCAATTTGAGCCCAGATATATATAGGATCCTTTGGAATAGGGATGGGTGCAGTGCCTTGGGTTATAATGTCTGAGGTAATTTAATTACCTAAGGTTTCAGTGGAATATGCGTATCAGTTCCACTCTAGTGATCTAAAACTGTGTTTTTGTTGCAGATATTCCCCATAGATATTAAAGGAGTAGGAGCAAGCATAGTTACATTGGTGAACTGGATTGGCTCTTGGACTGTCTCCTATACCTTCAACTTCCTCATATCGTGGAGCTCCTATGGTATTAAATATAAATAATTGTCTTTCCATTAACAAATAAGTGACCACTTCTAAAAGTAAACCAAGAACCAAACATGGACTCACTGTTACTGCAATGACTCTTAAGTGTTATATCAAGGTCCAAGTGTGATAGAATTTTACTCAACATTGACATATGTTTAACAAGCCAGTCAGATGGTCAGTTTTATTTTAACCATGTAATAGATCAGGATCCAAATGGGGTTAGTGGCAATAGGTTAACATACTGTAAGACATAACACGAACACCATGAATCATACAAACAATTACATAGCCATACAGTCCGTCAGTCCGTATGGTATAATGACAACCTACAACCTTTAAAGTACATGAGCCTATTGTGTTAATTAGATAACATGGATTGAGCTATTTATGAATCGATAGGCAGTTTTTTTGTTTGTGTCCACGTGTGCAAAAGATAATCTTGAGAATCAATAGCCCTAAGTATGATCTAACCTGCTTCCTGTCTCCTTTGTAGGAACTTTCTTTCTCTATGCAGCAATCAATGTACTGGGCATAGTTTTCATCACCATTTTGGTACCTGAAACAAAGGGCAGAACTCTGGAGCAAATACAGGCATCAATGAATTCTTAGAGAACAAGAAAAAGCCTTCCATAATTTTCTCATAACAAATTTGTACAAATGCAATAAAATGCTTTTCACGAGGAGAGACTAGAAGTACTTGAACCCATTCTATTTCAAGATGAAAAGGATACACGAGAAAATTTGGGTCATTAATAACAGTTAAAAAGCATAAGCTCCTAGAAACAACACGTAAATGAATCCACCCAGATGTACTTGAACCCGTTCTATTTCCATATGGACATAATACATAAGAAAGCACGTAGAAGGTAACAGAGGAAGGCAAGGAAGCTCAAATTAACCAAGTAAACAGGGGTACATTTGTTGAGGTACCATAAATGGTTAGGCAGATTCCGTTGTTATAGAGATAAGAACAGATCCTTCCATGAACTCAACAGCAGCAGAATTTCTTAGTATTTTAGGTGCCTTATATTGGCTAGCTGGAGCTCCATAATTGGTGGCCATTTCTAGCAACTTGTCGAAGGTAGCAGGCTTGACAATAGATATTGATAAACTGCTGAATTCACCTCTATCCCTTTGCACCTTGTAAACACCTCCTAAGCTATCCTCAAAAGTGGAAAGGCATTCATTGATGGCTGGTATTGGCCTCTTTGACTTATCTCCCAGAAGGAGCATGCTACAATCTTTAACTTCAAGAAAAAGCTTCAATCTCTTTGGGCTTGAATTTACATCAAAGAAGCCAGTGAAATCAAGAATCTCAACCGGAATCCCACACTTCCATAAACCAGACTGAAAATTATCTATAGCAGTCATTAGATCCCTCTCTGTCACTACCTCAGATGAGGTTTTTGGAGCTCTTGTGACAAACTCCACCTGTGGAGTTGAGTTATGAAACCCAACTACTCTGACAACATCACCCAAACGATATCGGTACAATCCTCTATAAGTGGTCACCACCACTTCATACAGCTTCCCCACTTCAACGTTACAAAGATCGACCGTCTGCTCACCAACAACCCTTCTGTCGTTTGGATCAAATGGAAGAAACTCAAAATATGCTGCAGTTGGAAGTATGGTGAACCTGGTATTATCTGGTGGCTGTGCTATATCTAAGTTAATGCCTACAATGCACTCTGATGCAAAGTAATCTCCACCAAGAAGAGTCACTTCTCCTGCATAAGATTTAAGTCTAGAATAATATTGCTTCATGGTCCCAGTAGTAATACACTTAATGTATCTAACATTAGGCCACAATTTAGACACAATTCCACACCAATTGTTCTCTTTGCAAATGGACCAAATTCTTTGCGACAGTTCTGGTTGTGGTCCACCAAGAAGTTCAATTACTGATTCCTTCATCGAAGTATCATTGATCTCCAAGCTTGGAAACCCTTTTCCAATATCATCACACAGTTGCTCCCACTTGGATTCCAGAAGGCCAAAAGCTCTAATCAAGCCAATTGCATATGGTGCTCGAATTCCATCAACTGAATCATAATTCCGAAGACCACATAGAAGGTGGCAGTACATTTGGTGCTCAACATTTGATCCAAAGATAACTTGCCTTGGACTAGTTAAAGAGAAGAACAAATTCCCACTAGGGGTATTACTCTTATGGAAAGGATATGTAGAAGCAGCCATGACTTTGTAACCACCTCTTGTGCTTGTGACGGTATCAGCATATAAAAACAACATTATCTTATTCACTCCAGACCTTGGTGGAATCAACCTAAAATGTTTAACAGAATTTATCTTTAGAGATCCTGATTCCTGAATGATCATGAAAGAAATAACCCTACCGTAAAAAATGAATTTACAGAAAAATTCTTTGGAACCCATTTAGTGGGATTCTTATGCTTGGAACAGAAAGACTCTTGTGATGTTAACCACATGATTTAGATTAATTCCTCCGAACCGATTAAATTAACACGATCTGAAATGGACTTGAATTTGAACAAGGATCGGTGATGGCCAATAGATGAGCATATTGCAACATCAGATGGAACAAACAAATGAAACGTGGGGCAAGGATACTAAAAGCTAGATTACCTGCGAAGAATTGCGGAAGATCCTTGATGAGACAAATAGGAAGCTGCTTTGGACAGCTCGGAATCAAAGTAAGGTATTAGCTTAGGCTTCATGGAACTTGTACCAGAGCTGAGGAAAGAACACAGAGAACAAATCAGGCGCCACGTTTCAAGACTCTAATATATCCATCGAAAACTAAGATTTGCGAATTCACCTGTAAAAGAAACAAACGAGAGGATCGAAGGACAGAAGCGGTTGAGGATCACAATCGGCGCCGTCGGCCAGTTGATTTATGTAAACAGCAAAATCGTCGTAACAAGATAACGGCACGGCACGCCTGTAGGTGTCGGCGTCAACAGGCGCACTATAGCCGGAGAGGTAGCGTCGCAGGTAATAAACACCGCGCTGATGGTGGAGGATCGACTGGAGAGTCTCGGTCTGGTGGCGCGCCGCGCCCTTCGTTAAGTCTTCCAGCATCTTCAGCAACTCCTCGTCAGCCGTGCTCGTGGTCATCTTAGCTTATGTCAACGGTGATTGATGGTGGCGCTCCGCCTGCGCAGATGGCAGAATCCAAATTCCGAAGCAGCGATGTTCGAATGGCGGAAGCGTTCACCGTTTACAGCGTTTTCTGAAAATGAATTTAAAAAAAAAGAAAGAAAGAAAGAAAGAAAGAAAAAAGAAACTTAGATAGGATTCAAATTGGGAATCAAAGAAAAGCATATGGTAATAATTCGATAAAGATTACTAGTATTATTATTATTTAATGCTAATATATTATGACTAATTTTATTAAAAATTAATATTTTTCAATATATATTATGTTTTACATTTATTTATCAATTATATAGCACTATCCTGCAGATACATATTTCTCTAACATGCATATATTTAAATATTTAATTCCCAATACAAAAATGTTAAGAGAAAATAAAAAATAGGTTATATAAACAAAAAATGTTAGATATAATTGTTAACTGGACATAAATAGTGTTAAATATAATATTCCAGAGTACCAAAAAAATATAATATTCAATAATTCACATATTGATACAAGTTAAAATTTTTTACAGGCAATGGCATTTTTCTTTGTTTAAATTAGTAATACAAAAGGTTAAAAAAATAATATAAAAATTATAATAGTAAATATTTGTTTAAATTACTAAACCATATATATTCGATTTATTTTAGCTCTTATAATCTTAATTTTAAAAATAATTTAGTTAATTTTTATTGATTTAAAAGAAAGTGTTGAATTTTAGTAAATCAGTTAACCGAAAATCAGATCAAGAATTGGAAGCAAATGGCACAATTCACCACACAAACCAATAATGCAAAAGCAAAAAAATTTTAAATGTTTGTTGGTTCCTTTATCCGACAAAAAAGTGACCTAAACCAAATAATTTATATTCACAATTAGCTTAGTTTTGTTTTCATTTAAAAATGAAATTAAACAGCTACACATTACTACAAGAATCCATATCAATCACGAAGGTAAAAATCGTAGCTCAATCGTAGTAGAAACAAAATTTGCCATAAAAATAATCATCACAGATAATTGTAGGAAAACAAAAATCCACCGTTGCTAGAAAATAGAAATCGCTGCGAAATCCTAGATTCGTAGCGCTTGAGCAACGATTTTTATCGTGAGAAAAAGAGCGACGATTAGGCAACGATTTACGAGAGCGATGATTCTGATACGAAAAGTAAGCAACGATTATTATCATTGGTCAGAGAGCGACGGTATGGCAGTGATAGTGGGAGCCACAATTTTGACACGAATAGGATGCGACGATAACTTGAGGAGCCAATTCCCTCGATTCTACCATGATTATTCTAACATCTTTTTTAATTGCTGCTTTTAGAGTGGATAGTTGATTAAATTAGTATGTTAAGTTATTATATAATATTAATTATAGTATATTAAATTAAATAATTGTGGCTGATTAAGAAAATATTATTAATATAAATATCAATAATTTACATAAATATGTTTCATAAATACATTAATATGAAAAAAAAATCCTAAATCCTAATGGCACCCTTACTGTTATGATGGTATCGAATCACTGTTTTATGCACTCTCATTCTTAGGTTCAAACTTAAAGGACCCAGTTTGCAGCGCCATCGAAATAAAGTTGACGAGAATAACTCAGCATTGTAGAAGCTTGTGGATAATAGCGCTAATTATAGCACTTGTATGGTGCTGAATTTGCTCATGCATGTCTGACCAAATTTGGGTCAACTTAGTGGTGGTATGTTCGAACCGGTTGTTCACGTCCTAGTCTTGATTGCATAGGGTTACATTCTCTGCCTTTAGCTAAGCAATCTCAGCTGACTAGGCATTAGTGTATACATGCAAAAAAAAAAAGTCATTTTCATAATTTTGTATAACTAAAAAAAAAAGTACAAGTAAATATGTTAGATTGTAATTACCTGTTGCGATCCAAAGGTCTTGGGATACACAAGGCAGGGTCGAAGACTAAAGACACACCCCTTCTTCAAGGCCCATGAACCTTGTGTCACAACTTCTCATCGAATTGGGGATGATCCATGGAGTTGGAGTACTTTTGGGCTACCTGTTCAATGTATGTATCCTGCAATAAAATGAAAAAGAATTACAGTTAGCAAAATAAGGCATTTGTAAGGAAATAAAGACATAGTAAAGTGAGAGGGGAAAACTTTACCTTGAGTTGCTATGCAACATGATCCTCCAGTTGACTAGGCTTTTTCCAGGTGTGTGTTTAGGTCCACCATTCCTTCAACACAAGCTTTTGTCCGCCACTTTCTTGTATTTGCAATGTGTTCAGAATTAATAAATGAAAAAATGTTTTATAATTAATATGAAATATATGCAAAAAGTGTGCATGACTTACCATCTGGTCCCAATGCATCTCCCTGGGAATAGAGCCCATCGTGTGCTTCAAGACTTCCCCTGACTCATCAGTTGCCTTCTTAACCTTCTTACCGGTTTTAGACCATTGCTGCCACAATTCTTTTTCCCGGAAGCCATACATCTTTCACCACAAGTGGGGATGCAATGCAAGGGGACATGTGGCTGCAAAAGACGAAAGTCAGGGTTTTTGAGATCCCACTCTGGGACCTTCTTCATTGCCTTCAACCTTCATTTGTATGCTTTATTTCAAATGGAACCCAAGTAGCAATCGAAAACTAAATAGTGTATATCTGCGAAGTCTTTAGGGTTCCACTGATAAAACTCCTGAAATTATGTCAATTTAATTAAACATCTATCGCCAACATGAATATTAAAAAAATAATTAAGAAACTTACATTTAGTTGGGTCATGTTCTCCTCCTGTATCTCTGGTGGCATTTTAGTCTAATAAGGCCAAGGCCTATTCCATAACTTTCAAAGAATGAAAGCCATGGTTTTTTTAACAAACTTATCAACTAGAATGCTAAAAATGAGTTATTGAAATTGTAATTAATTCAAATGAATTTTAGATTTTATGGCTTTAAGAAAATTTTGAAAATATGGGATACTTACTCCCATGGGAGTATAACCTGGCAATCTCCTGGTGGAGGAGATGTCCATATGTCAACACGTTGGATCCCACTCGTCGAACCTCTAGAGGCCGATAAGCCATCATGCGTCTACTCACCACTATATGCATCATCATTATTCTCTTTTATAGCTTTTTCATTAATCATTATCTTTTCATAGTTTCCTACACCAACTATGGAGGTGGACTATCCAATTGATTCCATAATCATTTTTTTTAAGATTGATTCGATAATCATTTGTTCATAAGCATTACGGTCATTCATGCCACTAACTTGATCACGATTTCTACTAGATGATGTGATATGTATATACTCGTAATTTGTATTACGTATCGTCTGAACATGTGGTTTTCCATGACAATCCCATACATAATAGTTTGACATAAATCTATACCAATACAAATGCTCTCTAATTTTACTTTTAGTTCTAAAATATCTACTATCACATTTTCTACATGGACATTTGATCGTTTCCGACTCTCTAATAGCACCTCTCTGCATCCATTTGAGTCATTGCAAAATTCATAATACACATGTCTTAAACATTAGAACGAATAGACACTAGATATATAAATTACAACATCATGATAAATTTTACCATAAATGTCATGTATGCATGTTATTTATTCCCAACTAGGTAATTGCCCTACCTTCGCCCAAAGTTGCATTAGCCAATATCGCATTCTAATGTAGCACTTTTTATTGCATTTTGTATAAATTTTAGCAGCATCTCCTTATAGTTTCCGTAGTTAATGTTTTTTGATATAACATGTACATTGAAAAACATCATAGGGGAATATATAAGTTAGATACCACCAAAATTCACACCATGCAACTATAAATGCTACATATTGAATGCAATACTGCTGATACAATTTTGTGTTGTCCAACTTGGACAATCTATAATTATGTTAATCACAAACAATAAATATAAGTTGATCCGATACAAATCGGACAACTATTATTTTTGTCATTAACATAACAATAGGTGGGGACTTTTCGATTTATATGTATGCATGCAAAAGTACCCAAATAATAAAGAGAAATATCTAAACATAACATAGATAAAATTAACATTACCTCTGCTAACTAAAAGGCAAAAATCACACTTTCTCCACCTAGCTGGATGCCTAATTGAAGAGGAAATTTTAGAAAATAAGAACCAATGGGCTGTTGAAATAATATATAGGCAAAGTGTACCGTGACAAAATCATGGCAAAGTTGTAGCATATGCGAAAACCATAGCAAAACTGAGGCAAAAAATCTCCCGCCCTTATTTCCTACCCAAAGACTTTTGCTACAGTTCAGCTACAAAAAATTTGCTAAGACTATAATGGTAGCAAAATTGTTAGAAGCTCTCTCGCCAACTCCTACCATTTTTTTCTGCATACAAATATCTGACAATTGCGGGATAATTGTATATCGTAGCAAAATATCATGGGAAAATCATTGCTCAATGGCGACGATTAGCAAAATCATCACCCAATTAGCCTTTGCCTAGTCAACCCCTTAGGTTGCGACAATGTTACCTTAATTCATTTAACTAACGATTATAATCGTAATAATTGGTCATACGTTTTGCCCCATTCTCTTGTAGTGCATATCAAATAAAAATGCAACTCCATAAATTACTAGATAATACTTCCCTTGTCTCACTTGTTTTTGTTTTATTTGACTTTTTTGACTAATTTGATTTGAATTTATTTATATTATTGTTTGTTAGAAAAAAAAATTAAAAATATATTAAAAAATTATAGGTCTTATTTCATCATTCATATAAAGATTTTTTTATTTATATGCTAAAATGTTAAAAATAAAAAATTATAAATTAATTACGGAAAATTAATTTTTTTTCTGACTGAACTTGGTAGAATTTTTTGTATATGTAGCTTCTCTCATATTAAAATCCTTTTATATATATAGCCTCGAAATGATTTTTTCGAGCGATAACATGTTCTCAAGCCCTCACGATATAGCCCCTGTGCTCAAGTCTCTCAATTCCTTTGAAATTTTATAACAACCTTTCTTGATAATTATTTTAATTGCGTGTACAGAAAAAAAAAAAAATTAGTTTGCATGGTAATCCTATATCTAGTCGGAACAAGCATCTTAAAAGAATAACGAAACAGGATCTAAACCTAATGGCAAGGTTTCATTTGCTTGAGCAGTTGTAAGTAAGGTGTTAAATATTGTTATTGCTAGGTATATCGTATTTAAAATTTTTAAGGTATATTACATGGTATATCATGCCACATATGTTACCAATTTCAGAAAAAAATAAATGTTAGAATATTATTTTAAAATGACATAATTTGTTTAATAATTTATTTATACACATTTTATATGTATTCTAATTTTTCTCATCATAATTTGTCAAGTATAAATAAAATATATATGATAAAAGATATTCAGTTGGGGTAGCATGCACCAAAAATCTAATTGGGGAATATTGTTCAACACCACAGGGACTTTTAAACTATTACCATCCATTAAATTTTTATATTAATTAAGAAAAGTAATAAAAAAATAAAAGAAAATATTTATTTTATGATATGTGTATTATTTACATTGTAATGTTTTATATATTTATGATATTCTTATTTAAAATGAAAAAAAAATAGTTGTGAAAAATAAAATACTACAGTATGTATCACATGGTATTTGCTATATAACGCAGTTTTTTGATAAAATACATACAAAAAGTGAGCGGTATGGGGTATACTACGAAATACCGTTGTATACCGCGAGGTAAAATAACAAAATACAAAAATATTTATATCGTGTATCTACAGTAAATAGTATACCGAGGTATATAACACTATGGTTGTAAGCTTCTTGGTTCGATATGAATACAATGAACTTGCTTCCATTGGTACGTACTTGTTTGTGCCGTGATGATACACGCACATACGCATCTAGCCTAATCTCTTTTTTCGGGGTAAAATCCAAATTTAGCCCCCTAACTTTGAAGGTCGTCCTAATGTAGTCTCTTAACTCAAAAAGTGACTAATAAAGTCCCTTAACTCAACTAGCGTGTCATATTCTAGTTTCTTTCGCTAGTTTAGGTGTTATTTCGGATGAAATTTGCCTACATGGCATTCACATTGCCACATGACTTCATCCTTAACTAAAATAGATGACCAAACTGTACAGAAATAAAAAACTAAAACCCAAACTGATATAAACAATAATCTCAGGGACTAGAAAAATAAATAACCCAAAGTTCTTCTTCTCCAATTCTAACCAAAGACTAGCCACCACCTTCGATGATTCCCAGGCTACCATCCTTGCTCCGCCTTACGCCGCTTCCACTGAATCGCTGCCATCTCACCACCATTTAGCCACCACCCAACACACAATGCACGCCGCTGCCATCTCGCTACCACCCAACATCCACCACCGCCAACTCTTCGTCCTCCTCCCGATTTCCCCCCAGTCACTGATTTCTCCCATTCCCCTTCGTATCTCTTCAATTTCCCCCCTTCCTCTCTATTCCTCTCCTCGTCCCTGATTCTCCCTCTTCCCCGTCCCTGATTTCCCCCTCTTCCTCGTTCCGATTTCCTCGTCTTTCCCGTCCCGATTTCCCCCTTTTCCCCGTCCCGGTTTCTTCGTTTTCTCCCTCTTCCTCGTCTATATTTCCCCTTCTTTTCCCTCTCGATTTTGGGTTGCTGACGTCTGCCTTGCCCAGCAATTTCGAATGCCACCACTGTCAAATTACAGGACCACCATCTACCGTCGAAGTCGCATAGGATGGCCTGGGTTAATGTATGTTTTAGGTCCTTAGAATTATTTATTTATGTCAATTCTACCCTGATATCTATTATTTTTTCTGTCTTGTCACTTGTTTTCATAAAAGATGATGCTACATGGTAGTTGGCGTGCCACATAAGCAATTTTCTTTAAACTAACGACTAAACTGACGATATGGATCAAAATAGGATACACCAGTTAAGTTAGGGGACTTTAATAGTTACTTTTTGAGTTAAAAGATCATATTAGAATGACCCTCAAAGTTATGAGACTAAATTTAGATTTTACCCTTGTTCTTTCTCTTTTCTCCTCAAGTCGTTTCAATAACTAAAACCATTTCTCTCTAAAGAAATAAAGAAGAAATTAAAAATAACTTGGAAACAATAAAACCCTTGATTCAAACAAACTAAAAAACACCACTTAATCATGTGTGATTTGGTTCAATCATCTGGATTATAAATAAATTATCAGCTGAATCTATAGCAAGGGGTACAAACAAACCAACATCATTTTATACGAACATATCACATCTCAAAATGCATTATTTTCCAGAATTTCTAAATAAAATGTCTATTTGTACCTTTTTCTTTTTATTTTAATACATTAATAATGCTTGGAGTTTAGGGGTTGGGGATTGATCTCGAGATGATGGATAAGGTCCTTGTATTGACCCTATAATGCTCCTTCACGAGTTCCGGAAAGATGTAGCTAGACAAACTCTAAATCTACCTTAGAACTTGAACTTATCTCTGTTTAAGAAACAATCAAGTCAGCCGTAGCTTCCTCAACTACTAATATTACAATTCTAATTGATTGTACACAAGTTTGATAACTTAGAGAAGAACTTTAGAGCCTAGTATTCTAATGCTTGAATAGCTTAAGACCTTTACTTGTAGATGGAGTCCCTCGACCATTATATTTTGGTTGTTGTGCCTCGTTAGCAAGTCACTCCTACCAATGACTTGTTGCATCTTTTCTCCCTCTCCTTTCTTAAATTTCTCTAAGGCACAATTAGGTAAGTATCACAAAGCCAATGATTTACAAAGCACAAGTTTTCTTTTCTTTTTATAAAAAAAAAAAAGACGATAACAACTAGTCAAGTCAACTGTTTCCTTCCCCAATACTACAAATCCAACCATATTCAAATTAAACAGAAACAACAATATGAAAATAATTAATTCCCTCCAACTATGTGTTTTCATATACCTAAAGGTGGAGAGTCATTTGACACCTTTACAACTTTCTTGCTCAATTGTTGTTTTCGTTTTCTCTTCACATTTTCTTCAGTTCTATCAGCCATTTTCACATTTTACAATGTGATCTCAGAGGTTCCATTAGAAGAGAAAACGGAGTATTAACCCCCAAGGAATTTGTATGATGAATCAGGAGATATCATTATGCAATCTGGCCGAGTCCCATACTTGCGTATCCCTTGACACCTGCAAATTATTTTAATCAGTAGATGATAATTAATCCAGCTAACAAGGATAAATAAATCATTGGTTGCCATATATAAGAACGTTCTTGCACTCACAAAGCACATTGATGTTATGCATTTCTTTTATTAACTATAGTACCTCGACTTGTAGGTGTATCCATCATAATGTTAATACAAAATACTATATATGAAAATTTTCAGTTCTAACAAACAAGAAGGAAATTTGGTTACAACATCTGACTTCGGTTTCGTTAGTTCGCACTTTTCAGTTCTAGACGTAAAAGAAGAAAGGATCATGATTGGACAATAAGTTCTTCTGTTACTTCTCCTTCAACTAGAAGTGCCTAGAGACTAGAGTGAAGGATCCGACACAAGAACAGGCATCGATGGCTGATTGTTTGTTTGAGCACTCCTGTTGCTGTTTGTAGATTGTTCTGTTTGGATACTGCAGAAGTAGCATCTGTCATGCCTTGGATAAAGGTCTAACATTCTTCACTTTGGCATACTTGCAGGCAACGAGATAGTAGCTAGTCTCTTCTGTATCCGAGGGTGGCTGGCCATTGCCTTGGCTGATTAAGGTTTTGATAAAACTGACAGAAAGCCCCTAATACCAGTAAATTTTAGCCCAAATCTGAGTTTTCCTCTAAAATACAGTGATCTAAATCCCTCAGTTCTCACTTTTTTTTATCTCCTTGATTCTAGGTATCTGGGGCTTCAACAACCAGGAACTCTTAGAGAACAAGAAAATGGGTTCCACAATTTTCTCTGCCATGAAATTGCATAAGAAACTTCTGAAATGCAACAAAATGCTCTCGAAAAGAAGACCAGATGTGCATGAACCCATCCTATTTCCAGAAGAAAATTTGGGTCATTAATAACAGTTAACAGAAGCTCTTACGAACAACAGGTACATTAATCTACCTGGATGTACTTGACCCATTAGACTTTCCAGGTGAACAGAATAACTAGTAAGAACGCACCCCCACATGTACAGATTCAGGAAAAGGATGAAGCTCGAATTAGTCAAGTGGAAAGGCGTTCATCTGTTGAAGTGCTATAATTGGTCATCAACTCAACAACATCGTCATAGGCACAAGAACAAATTTCCATAAACGCAACATCTTTACAATTCTCTCCATCTCGTAGAACTTATCGTATTTGTTATTCACAAAAACTAATTTATAATTTTACTTTTTTCAAAATTTTTTTATAAAAATATAAACTTTTTATATCAAAATAATGTCTTAAAGATTGTAATTTTTAAATATAATTTTTTTAAAATTTTTTATAATATAAATTAAAAAAATAAAAGCATCAAAGTTTGACAAATAGAGGAAGTATTTTATTATTGGTTAGGTTCAGCTCCGTTCTTGTTGTCAGTTACTAGCAACGTGTCAGAGGGTTACTAGCAACATGTCAAAAGGTTGCTGGCTTGACAATTGATATTGATGAACCGCCTACTTCTTCTCTATCTCTTTGCACCTTAAAAACGCCTCCTAAGCCATCCTCAGAAGTGGAAAGGCGTTCCTTGATGACTGTTATTGGCCTGTGTGAGTTGTCCCCATTAAGGAAAACGCTATCACCTTCAACTTCAGGAAAAATCCTGAATCTCTTTGGGCTTCAATCCAAACGTGTTGAGAAAAAATTTATTAGTCACCTGTCACGTATAATGAAACAATAAATATGATCAAATAAGCACATATTAAGTTAATGTGATTTGATTCTTAACTAGATTATTACATTTATAAATAAAAGAAATCCACTCAGATAAAATATAAATATTACAATAAAAATATGCATTTACACACTACTTATAACCTTATAATTTTACTCTCATACAAGTACAATATATAAGAATCATAAAAGGTTTTCCATCCTAGTCCTTTTCAGCCTCCTATCATTTTTTTTGAAACTCTCACATCTTACCTTTTTACAATAATTAATTTTTTTCTTATACTAAAAAACCTACTACAACATACCTTTTTATACGCTACACACCACAAACCCTAACTAAGTTTATGTATTATTTCACATTTTTTTATTTTCCAAAATTATCACTTTGTTGAAATCTTACACTTTAAGCAATCCAAAAATTAATTTGAATATTTACTTTTATATAGAAAGATATTTTAAATTTTTTTTTTTAACTTCTTAAAGTGAAAAATTTTAATAAATTGACAGTTTGAGTAAATAATGACTCCATATAAGAATAATACATAATAATGCATTAAAATTAATGCAAAACTAACTCATCTGAATCCAACTTTTTGGAAAAGCCAGCCAAATAGTGGAAAGAATTAGAGATGACTCCATCTGAGATCTCAACAACTGTTTATCAAATCAACCCTTCTTACACGTGTAACTGTCATCGCTTTTTTTTCCCCCTTAGAACACTTTCATTTAACTATACTAGTTTCTTTTTCTCTAAGAGAACACTTTGTCAGAAATCTGGGTCGAACACTTTTGGTGCGCAAAAAAGTGCAATAAAATAAAACCTTAGGAAATCTTCACTAATTAGTGGAATTGGATTTGATGATGCAGCTTCAACCAAGAAAAATGCCCTTAGTCCGTAGGCAGGGAGAAAAAACATTCAACCATACAATTTGGTTCAATCATCTGGACGTAAATAAAACAGTCAATGAAGTTCTGTATAATCACATTATTCTAGAGGTTCATAGTACAGTTATTTATCAAGAAGAAGCATGAAAACAACTAGATTAACAACTATAAAAATATATCCCTCATAAAAAATATGTCCAACCTCAGAACTTCTAAACTAAGCCCTTTTTGTGTAGATACCAAGTTAATGATTTACAAAGCATTGTCACAAAAAGCAGATCAGGTTACAACTTCTCCCTCGTCCCACACTAAACAACCTATCCCAGTCAAACCAAATAGGATTATTTATAAAAATAAAAAAATTAATACAAAACCCTCAGCTATGCCAATGTGTTTTCCATATACCTTTAGATGGGGAATCATTTGATATCTTTATAACTTTCTTATTTGATTGTTGTCTTCGTTTTCTTGTCACATTTTGGTCAGCTGCATGGGCGGTTTTCACTATATCAACCTTTACAATGTGATGGTCAGAGGTCCCTTTGGAAGAGAAAACAGAGTATGATCCAGGAACAAATTTGTAGGGTGAATCAGGAGATGCCATTATGTAATCCAGCCGAGTCCCATACTTGCATGTCCCTTGGACACCTGCAAAGTGTGATTAGCAGATGGTAATTAGAGCTTAATTATTCCAAATAAATGAGCTTAATTAGCAGATGATAATTACTTTGGCCTTTGGCAATCATCACAACTGGCTCATACTCCCCAGCATAGTCTTTTGCATCCACATACTGCTTGGTCTTGAGGAATTTCATGACTTGAGCTTTTGGTGTTGGCTTCCCCATCTCCTCATAGTACTACAATTGAATTAGAATTAGTCACAATGCAGATCCACAAAGGACCATCGTTCATGTCATTTTTGTGTACCTTGACGATGTCTGTCCATCTCTCGGTTGAGTAATCCGTTTCATCAAGCGAATTGAGGCCTCCGGCTAAGATGTGAGGGGCGTCGCTTGATTCGATTATCGCGTTTATTTGTTTCATCCTCCAATTCTCATCCAGATGATCAAGATGCGTGCAATGGAAGTTCACTTCCCCAACTTTTGGTACATCAATGGTCGCCTTAAGAACATTCCTGCATTCACAAACAACATTCCTTAAGGAAACTGTTGTGGATACAAATTTGGTTACAACATCCCAAACCATACTTTACTTAGTCTAGCCTCTTTCATGGCTTATTTTGGACAAGAAAAAGAGAAGCAGAGAATCAGGTTTGAGAGGCAATCTTTAAATTTGTATGTCATAATATGACAGTTTACAAAAACCAGAGGTTTTCTCAGTCTGTCGCATACCTGTTACACCTCAGTCTTGTTAATCACTAACAAACCATTCTAGAAGGTTACCCTCAAATTGTTTATTTTTTTCAGAAAAAGGTTTTTGTTAATGTTCAAAAGTTTTACCTGCAAAACATAAAAAAAAATGGTGGGGATTGTGTACTGTAGGCATTTTTTGGAAGCCAAAAAATGATGTAGCAACCAACTTCTTCACGAGTCAATGACAATGAAATGTGGGGATAGCTGGTTTTGCAGGGGTATTTGTAATAACTCTGCAGAAAATACATGCTTTTGCATTTCAATTTGCTTGTTGTAGTATGCAAGGGAAAAAAAAGAAACAAGATCCCACATAAACTTTTCATGAATGTTGGGACAGATAAAAAGAACAGAGATTATAATCTAGTCAAGGAAAAGTTGGAACTTTTCGGGATTTTCCACAAAGATAACATAAAGAATTAAAAAAAAAAAAGGGAAAAGAAAAAACCTGAGCAAACAGAGGAAAAACAGAGGTAATAAACCCTCCGGAGTGGACTAGCAAACATCGACGAATCAAACCTGAAATCGGAGTCGTCAAAGATTTTCTGAACTTTCCAGTGCTTAATCGGCCACCTCGATAAGATGGCGTTGCCGTACTCCGGCGCCCAACTCTCGGCGAAAACATAATTCATCCCCAAAGCCGCCGCCAAATCCGACAAAGGCTTCATTCCTTTCTCTTCCTCTGCTTTCACATCTTGGAGGGCCAATATATCAGCATCCAACTCTTTCAACACTTCAAGAACCGTTCGGCTACTTCTGAAGGTCTCGCCGGAAAGTGTAGCATTTCCAATGGTCGCAGGGAGACTATCCGTTGGTCTCAACGGTGCTTTCCCTTTCAGAACCCTGCTTACGGAGGGAGAACCCTCCTTCTGTTCTTCCTCCCTGAAGCTCGATTGCCGGCTGCGCAGCAGCGAAATCTCGTTATCAGGAAGATTGATCGACACCCTCAACTTCGATTTCGCGAATTTTTGCTGCTTAGAGAGGTTTTCAGTCCCATTCATAGAGTTAGGATGCAGGGGAGATTGCTTTAGAATACTCTTGGGACGACCATTCGTGGACTTGGCCTTCAAACCAACATCTACATCAAAGTGAAAGCTTGAGCCGTTGCCCGTTTTAGGCACGGCAGGGGCCATCGAAAACAGGGCAGCGTTGAAAGTAGCTGTCCGGATCGGCTTCTCATACTTTCTGCCGCTCAACTGGGCGTTGTCGTCAAGTATGGAACTCCCATTAACGAAATTCTCAGCTCTGGAGTTGGACTTGCCAAGTCTTTTGATGACGATCTTGGGCTTGGAACGGCGTCGGATTGGCCACTGGATGCGGGAACAGAGACGCTTGATTCTCTTGTTGAGGATCTTGAGCATGGCTGACAAGTATGGATTGAACAAGACAGGGTGGAGCATGAGAAGGAAATGGGTTGTGTGATTGAAGGGAATCACCAGAAACGAGCTTGTGATAGAACAGGAGAAGAAGGGGGAGAGGAGTTTCTAGGAAATGGGTTGTGTCATGAGCGACAGAGGAGGGGAGAGATTCCCAGTCGCTAACTGCTCCAGTCAGTCAGGTCCAGAAGAGCAATGCAATTTGCATGAATGTTTATTAGATATCCTTTCGTGATTTATTAAGCAAAATCCTCCTTTTAGGTAATTTGTTTTAAGTTTTAGGTAACCTTGATCTCAATTAGATCAGGATAATTACTATCTACAAGTGTCTTGTTCTCAATTTTCAAACTCGTTCGCTATTTTGTATCTACACTACAAATATAATCCTTGTTTTCTTTTTCCACCAAAATATAAGATTTTGATTCTATTTTTACACATAAAATCATTACCTAAAATTTTAGGTTGAAAAGGGCCTTACAGTCCAATAGTTAAATACCTGTAATTGTTGCCAATATATTTCCCACCCCCCCTTTGCCCTTAAATTACAGTACCAAAAAAAAAATTGTATGATGAACTTGTTCTTGACTTATTGAGTTGCTAGTTATTTTCACACGTTAAAAAATGGCATACTATTAGAATTATCCGGAGTTGAACTCTTAACCTTAAAACTAATAGAACTACACGCCAATCACTTGAGCTTAAAAGAGTCTAATAATCTTATTAGTAATATATGAGTTTAACTTATCCTACTCGACCCGATCCTACCTACACCCCTTTTAAATTAGTATATTTATATTAAAAATATAATTTTATTTTAAAAATAAAGTTTTAATTTAATATAAATTATCTTATATTACTATAGTTTATGATTTTTTAAGTATTAATTAATTATGAATAACTAAATATACATATTTTTAAAAAAATATATTTAAATATATAAGAAATAATCAAACATATAATTTAAAATAGGTTAGTGGATAGCACTCCCCTAACCCGAATTCAATTACTTAAGAGAAGGATTTGATATTAGTTATATCTAGCCAAATCTGAGTGTTAATATCGCTATTTGAGATTAAGAAATTGTTAAAACAGTGGAAAATGGCCCAACAACTCCCACCAATTAAAGAATGTGAATTCTTATTTGGAACGCCACGTCACCCGAAATCCGGCGGGCATAACTCCCATGCAAATGCAATTTACTGCTGGAACCTACAAGATTTACATGATGATTTTCTTTATTTTTATTGGTTAATAAATTAATGGCCCACAAAGTGAAGATCCGAACTTAAGGAAGATTTTAGAATACCCCCAAGAAAAGGGCGCACCCACGCTGAGGCGATCTAAGCCATTGATAGATTTTGATGTAACCGGGTGACTAAGGGAGCAGGGGAAGAGGGAAAAGAGGGGGGGAAAACAGGGTATCCGACCCGGTGGGAAAAAGAGTGAGAGAAGAAAGAGAGGAGGGATACAGGGGGAAAAAAACGGGGACAGAGAAGAGAGGACGAAATGGGAGAAAAGAAAAAAAAAAGAAAAAGAAGTGACAGAGGAAAGCAAAAACCAAGGAGAGAAGGCATTTTATTGATTTCAAATTATAAAAATTGAGAAGATGGGAGAATTTTTTAAGTGATATACAAATACATGAATGTCACACAAATATAAAATTTTAGCTATCCAACTTGTAAAACAAACGATTTTCTACACTTTTTCTCGACACATGGGAGGGAGGCTATTAAAGAAATAATGGATTGAACTATGAATCTTTCGATAACAAGTAAAAGACTTAACACTAATTTAAAATTTCAACTGGTAGACATAAAAAAAATTTATAGATTAGCAATAACATAAAAGAGAATAATAAATAGTATTATAGATGCTTTTTTTTTAACAATTTTTTGATATAGAAGATTAGTAATTAAAAATTGGACTAGTGGAGAGGGGAAAGAAAATGAGAAAAAATTTGAGAGAATGTATTTTATTGGATGAAAATTGTTGAAAATTTGAGAAAGATATTTTTTAAATATTATATAAAGAAAAATTTATTAGTCTTTTAAAAAATATACTTATTTAGCGGATTACTTAATAAAATATTTATTTAAAAATATGAGTAATGGAGAAATATGTGATTGTATTGAAATATAAAATTTGTGTATACTGATCAACTTGTGAAGCAAAAGAAAAGTAATTTATGCAATAACAATAACATAACAAGGAATTTATTGAGCACCTAATAGTATATACGGTAATTGTACAATGTTAAAAGAACAATAAATTTTGCTAGTGACCATTCTCGTAATATTTGTTGTGTAAGAGAATTAACATTTTAAAGATTGGATAGCCAAAATCCTAAAACCTAGATACTTAAACTATAACCTTAACAAACCTAATATCTTAACCTAACCCCTAAGACCTAAACACTAGCACTAAAACTCAAACCTTAACCAAAAAATCTAATCATTAAGCCCTAATCGTAAACCCAGAACCATATCCCAAAACCCAAACCCCAATCTTAAACTTTAACATTAACTTTAACCTTAATCTTAAACCCAGACCCTACCTTAAATGACTGGACTGATTTTTAATTTTTTTGCACGATTTTTGTTAAAATTTAAATTAAGCATAAATTTTTTTGTAATATTAACATTTGCCTACCAAGATCATTAAACTTACACACTAAACCTAACCTGAAAATTACCCTAAACCACATACCTAAGCAAAACCTAAACCCCAAATTAAGCACCTAAATCTTAATCCTAAACTTCATACCCTAACCCTTAAGCCTTACACCCTAACCCCTAAGCCTCATACACTAACCCTAACCCTTGAACCCCTAAAATATTGGTTGTTGAATAATATACTTAATAAAATATTATTTAATAGATATGTCAATGGTACTCAAAATATAAAATTTGTGTATATTAATCAACTTAGTAAAGCAAATGAAAAGTATTTTACAAAGTAATAGTAATGTAGCAAGGGATTAAAAATTGAGCACCTAAAGTGTGACCGGGTTATATTGAAGGTAACATAAAAAGTTTACCGAGTCGCATTGAAGGGTACCTATAGTGACTGGGTTACATTGAAGGTAACCTAAAAAGATTACCGGGTCACGTTGAAGATACCTAAAGTCTGACTGGGTCTCATTGAAGGTGACCTAAAAATATTACTGGTTCACGTGTAAGGTACCTAAAGTGTCACTAGATCATATTAAAAGTAACCTAAAATTATTACCGGGTCACATTAAAGGTACCTAAAGTGTGGCCGGGTCATATTAAAGATAACCTAAAAATATTACTGGGTCACCTTGAAGGTACCTAAAGTGTGACCAGATCACATTTAAGGTAACCTAAAAAGATTACTGGGTAACCTTGAAAGTACGTAAATTGTGACCATATCACATTAAAGGTAAATCTAAAAAGATTAACGGGCCACCTTAAAGGTACATAAAGTGTGACCAGGTCACATTAAATTTTATTGGGTAAAAAATAATAATAATAATAACTCAATTTAAATTGTCTAGCTTATCTTAAAATTGATGCCCAAAATTCAAAAGTCCATCAATTTTGGAAACTATGAATTCAAGAAATTCAATTTTTTGGAGTCCAAAAGCACACAACTGGAGGCCCTGAATAAAAACTTATTATATCATTTTAGCCAAAATCCACTTTTGGCAAATTGGGCCTCAAAATCCAAAATGATTAAATATTTAGCTCAAATATTCTAGAACACTTTAGAATGATCCATTAATTATCCTTTTAAATTAAATAAATTGGATAATTAATGATAGATAATTATCATATTTATTTTCTCTTAAGAAAAATACAAGAGATAAATACATAATAATTGTCAAATGTGGTTCTCTTGAACCAAACCACCTTTTTTCTGCACCTATAAATAGGTCCACAAAGCCAAGGGAAAAAGGAGAGGAAAAGGATAAGAGATAGGAGAAAAAAAAACTTAGAGAAAAAGAAAAATCTCTCTACAAGAAATTTTTTTTCCTGTTCTTCAAGCCGATCAAGCACAAACGCCCAGCAAAAGGAGAAATCAACTCCAAAGAAGATCAAATCCCAATTTTGAGGCCAGATTTGAAGAACGCGGCGAGAAACACAAAGAAACGCAGGACAACACTGCATCAAGTTCAAGTTCAGATCTGGCAGAAACAGTGAGGAACGTGAAGGATTCATTTATGTGCTGCGTCAAGTCAAACTTCAAAGAAAGCGGCAAGAAAGAAGCGGATATTGCCTGAAGATCCCTAAGTCCAGGGAGTATAACAAAGAAATCTCAAACCGAAAGAAGCGGCAAAGACCTCAGTTCGTGTTCGTGCAAGACAAATTCGGAGTCCATATTCTTGAAGTTGCTGTTCGTGTCTTCATCAAAAGCTCGAAGCGTTAATCAGAAAATTGTGCATGTGAGAAGCATGTTAGAGAATTGATCCCTTAAAATCTCTGTTCTAAATTTTAATATTGTAATTTGTGTTACAATTAATTTCAGGGTATAATTTTTACATGCAAAATTTGTGCGTACAAAGGTAACTTAAAAATATAATCGGGTCACCTTCAAGGTACCTAAAGTATGACCGAATCATATTGAAGGTAACCTAAAAATATGATCGGGCTACTTTGAAGGTACATAGAATGTGACCAGGTCACATTAAAGGTAATATAAAAAGATTATCGGGTCACCTTGAAGGTATCTAAATTATAACCGGGTCACATTGAAAGTAACCTAAAAATATTATCGGGTCACGTTGAAGATACCTGAAGTGTAACCGGGTCACATTAAAGATAGCCTAAAAATATAACCAGGTCACCTTAAAGGTACCTAAAGTGTGACTGGGTTATATTGAAGGTAACCTAAAAATATTACCGGATCACGTTGAATGTACCTAAAATGTAACTGGGTTACATTGAATGTAACCTAAAAATATTACCGGGTCACATTGCGGATAACCTAAAAAGATTATTGGGTCACATTGTGGATAACCTAAAAAGATTACCGGGTCACCTTAAAGGTACCTAAAATGTAACTGGGTCACATTGAAGATAGCCTAAACAGATTACCAGGTCATTTTGAAGGTATCTAAACTGTGACCAGGTCACGTTTAAGGTAACTTAAATATATGATTGAGTCTGAAGGTACCTAAAGTGTGACCGGGTCATATTGAAGGTAACCTAAAAATATTGCCGAGTTACGTTAAAGGTACATAAAGTATGACTGGATCATATTGAAGGTAACATAAAAATATTATAGGGTCACATTGAAGGTAACTTAAAAAGATTATCAGGTTACCTTAAAGGTACTTAAAATGTGACTGGGTCATATTGAAACTAACCTAAAAAGATTACTGAGTCACCTTGAAGATACCTAAAGTATAACCGGGATACATTGAAGTTAACCTAAACAGATTACGGGGTCACCTTGAAGGTACCTAAACTATGACCGGGTCACATTGAAGATAACCTAAAAAGATTACCGAGTTACCTTGAAGGTACCTAAATTGTGACCGGGTCACCTTGAAGGTAACCTAAAAAGATAACCAAGTCACATTAAAAGTACCTATAGTGTAACTAGGCTACCTTAAAGGTAACCTAAAAGTGTGACTTGGTCATATGTTAAGTACCTAAACGGTGACTAGGTCACATTAACAGTACCTAAAATCATGACCGGGTCACCTTAATTGTACCTAAAAGGTGACCAGGTCAGCTTGAAGGTAACTTAAAAAAGTGACCTGGTCACCTTTTAGGTACATTCAACATGACTCGGTGACCTTTTTAGTTAACCTTTAACGTGACCTGGTTACCTTTCAGGTATCTTCAAAGTGGTCGGGTTACCTTTTTAGGTTACCTTTAAAGTGACTTGGTTACTTTTTTAGTACCTTAAGCACGGTATGGTGATTTTTTAAGGTTATTTTCAAGGTAATCTGGTCACATTCTAAGAACTTTAAAGGTGACTCGGTGACCTTTTTAGGTTACTTTGAAGGTGAACTGGTCACATTTAAAGTGCCTTCATGATGACCCAGTCATATTTTTATATTGCTTTTAACATGTGACCTTGTCACTTTTTAGATATTTTCAAGGTGACCGGTCAATTTTTCATATTATCTTTATAGTAACCCGATCACTTTTCAGGTACCTTTAATATGATTTGGAGTTTAGGTTTTGGTTTAAAGATTGGTTTAGGGTTTAGGTTATGGTCTAAAGATACTATTTAGGGTTTAGGGTTCATGTATAGGTTTTGATATTGGGGTTTAGGGTTTAGGGTTAGCGTATAGGTTTTAAGTTTAGAGTTTAAGGTTTTTGGGGTGGATTGGTTTTGGGTTTAGGGTTAGTGTATAGGTTTTGAGTCTAGGGTTTAGAGTTTTTTTAGGGAGTTGGTTTAGGGTTTAAGTTGTGGCACTACAACACATATTCCAAACTATAACTGAAAGTTTAGTTACAGTTCAGTTACGATATTAGCTAGAAGCAACTGTTTCATGACTAAGAATTACAGGTATATTTTTCCAAGTTGTAATTTGTTTGTGACTGAATCTCGACTGCAATAAGCAACTAAAACTTTCAGTTAAGAATCAGTTGAGAAACTGCTGGCCGGACATAAATTTTGCGACTGACCACTTCAGTTGCTAATATAGTGACTGCCATGTTCAATAGCAGCATTAATAATGTTTTTTTTAACAGAATATATTTTATATTAATATAATTATTATTTCATTAATATTATATAATCTAATTGGTTATTTATTTCATTTTTTTATTTAATTGATAGTTACATTAAATTTTTATGAATATTAACTTATTTAAATTATTATTAATAACAAAATATTCAAATAATGAAACTAAAATTTAAATAAAAATTAAATTAGTATTAATAACAAAATATTCAAATAATGAAATTAAAATTTAAATAAAATACATTTAGATTATTATGAAAGTAAATATACATACCAAATATAAAATTCAAAAAGTGACAAAATTAAAAAATCACAATTCAAACAAATTTAAAACTCAAGAGGCGGAATAGGCTAATGGAAGTTAAAAGTTAAAATTAATAAATAAATTATATCATATAAAGGGAAGTAAAAACCATAAGAACACTTCTTGTATCTTAATAATTAATTGGACTTTAAACATACAAATCCTAAATTAAACCCTAAACATAAAACCCTTTACCCCCTAATACGCTAATTTTATATCCCAAAATTATAAACCTTAAACCTAATTATATACCATTAACCTTAAATCCTAAACTATAATTAAACCCTAAAACAGATACAAACCTTAACTACATACATACACAAAAACCTTAAACCCTAAATCCTAAACCATAATTAAACCCTAAACTCTAATTCCATATCCCTAAACCTTAAACACTTAACACAAACCCTAATTAAAACCTAAACCCTAATAAAACCCTAAACCCTAATTAAATCTTGAACCCTAAACCCAACTACCATTAACCCTAAATCCTAAATACAAACCCTAGTAATTAAACCCTAAACACTAACCCTAACTACCATTAAGCCTAAACTTTAAATCCTAAATACAAACCCTAAGCCTTAATTATACCCTAAATCCTAAATACAAACCCTAATTAAACCCTAAACCCTAAATCTAACTACCACTAACCCTAAACCCTAACCCTAACTATTATTAATCCTAAACTTTAAATCCTAAATACAAACCCTAATAAACCCTAAACCCTAATTATACCCTAAACCTTAAATATGAACCCTAATTAAACCCTAAACCCCATATACAAATCCTATTAATTAAACCGTAAACCATAACCCTAACTACCAATAATCCTAAACTTTAAATCCTAAATACAAATCTTAATTAAACCTTAAATCCAAAACCTAACTACCATTTACCTTAAAACCTAAACCCTAAATATAAAGCCTAATTAAACCCTAAACCCTAAATACTAATTAAACACTAAACCCTAACTAAATCCAAAAGTCTAAATACAAACCCTAATTAAACCCTAAATGCTAAACCTAATTTATACCATTAACCATAAACCCTAAACCCTAAACTCTAAAAAACCCAAACCCTAAAAACCCAAAACTTCTAAATCAACTTAACCACTGAGAATGCGACTGAGGCAAATTGGATACCTAAAAAACTGACTAAAAGGCAAATGCAGTCAAATATATAAAAAGTTTTCAACTGAAAAGCGACTAATATGTGGGCGACTGAAACTTTCAGTCCACAATTAAAAGTGTACTTTTTATTTCCGATTGTTTAACAACTGAAACACTTAGTGACTAATTTTCAGTTGCGATTTTTAGTCGTTATTTTGCATCTATCTTGTAGTGTGGTTTGAAAGATACGATTTAGGTCTTAGAGTTTAGGCTATATGGGCAGATTGTTTTAGGGTTTAGGGTTACTGCATGGGTTTTGACTTTAAGGTTTAGGATTTTAGCATTTAAAACTATGATTGATAATTAAGGTTTGTTGTGTTTTGAGAATATGATTTTATGGAGGCACACTTAAAAGTATTATGGATTAATGGCTTTTTGGAATATTTAAAAAAATCCTAGTGTCCTACTCTATGTGTATTATTATAGAATGTATGCAAATGTCTTACAAATTTGAAACATCATTTATATGTAGATAGTCTTACTCTAAGGTACTTAAATTAATTATGGAATTAAGATTTAGGCATTTGAATAAAAATTAATAATTTCCTCATCAAAGAGCTCGTTTACAAATCATCTATAATTCATTTTTTTGTTTTTGCTAAAATTTGAAGTAAAGAATTTGATTTTTGATGCAATGGACACTGCAATAATTTTACTTCTCTTTAAATATTTTTTTAAAAATTCATTAAAAAGTAAAAGACTATTTTTTTTAGATATTTTCAAGATGAGTCGTTTATATTTTTAGGTTATTTAAAAGGTGACTTGGTCATATTTTTATGTTACTTTAAAAGTGGCACGATATGACCAATTATGATTTTATGTATCTAGTATTATGTATTTGGTTTTATGAAGTCTCTTCCATACCCAACTTAATAAAAGAAATAAAATCAAATTATTAAAAATGGAGAAACCACATTCGTAGTCCTTAAATTGTTACAAATTCTATGGGAAACACCCCAACATTTCCTCTATGTCGCCCTCCACTGTCAACCTTACTAACGCTATCATCGTCATTGATTAATCGCTGCCAACCATTTCTGACATTTGTCACCATGCCACCAGAACCCTCAATACTTGTTTCAAGCAACAAACATGAAATCGATGATCTAGGGCTGCTGGACTCATGCATACATATTGTTGTGAGTTTTACAACCCTAATCCGCAAGCGCACGGGACATGTGTAGATAGGGTGAATAAGATATCGTTCCCACGATGATTGATTTGCATTGTTTGCTAATTACCACTACCTTGAGACTCACTTTAGCTAAACAAGCAACAATTGATGATTTACTCACTATGAAAATAACTAAGTTTGCAACTCCACTTAAATTACTACTAAACAAGAACAACAAATATAATGCAAATTAGAGGTTTTCTAATGAATTAACAAAACACACTTCCTATGATTTTCACTATTTGACTTGGTTAGCTAGTGAATTAAGGCTAATAGTTTGGTTTTCTACTTGTTAGTGAAGTTAATTAATTGGGCCCTTACTCTCCCAAGTGAAAGGGTCACTCTCCCAAGCTTACACTAGAATGGACTCCCATCCAAATTGCTAGTTCAATAGGGGCATTACAAGTGCAATTTACCTTCACCTAGTGTCCTAGACTAGTCTCCCAACAAGACTATGGCCACTACACTCTTCTCCTAATTCCAATTCCTTTTAATCTTTTCCAAGAGTTTAAAAGAAATATAAAGTGCAATTGATTAGGGCCCTTGATCAATCAACACAACAATAAACTCAAGGAGAAGAGTAAACAAGTAATGAAGAAAAACCAAAGTCAAATAACGATTAATCCAACCAACATAACCAATTCAAGTAGCTACAACCATAGAAAGTGTAGAGAAAACTACTCCATAATCAAACTAAACATAAACATGAAAATACATAAAAGAGCATCCATGTCTAAATACAAGATAAAAGAAGGAAAGAAGGAACCCAATAGACTCTAGATGCTTGATTCCTTAAGGCTCCTACAAGTCTTCAAGTGCTCCAAATTTTCTTCAAGCAAGAATCCATAAATGCTTCCAAGAAAGATGAAAAAATGCAAGAAATGGTGATGAAAAACCTAAGTCTAAGATGAGAAGATGAAAAATGAAGAGTGTATTCCTCTTGCTAGGTTCCAGGTTCTTTTACTCTTGGAGGTGTCCCTTTCACTCACCAAACCATTTGGATAGAAATCCTTAGCCAATAGCAAGCTTGAGTTCAAATTTGAGGCAGGGGACCACTTTTCCGGGTGACTGGCGCCTAGGCCTCAGAAGGGGGTGCTTGGGCGCCTAGGCTTCCAGGCTCGAGGGTGCTCTGGCGCCTAGGCCCCAGGAGGGGGTGCCTGGACGCCTAGGCCTCCAGGCTCGCAGGTGCCTGGGGCCTAGGCCTCCAAGGTGCGTTTTTTAGGCAGAGAACTTTTGTACTGTGACGCCTAGGCCTCGCTCCTGGGGCCTAGGCCTCACAGTTATAATTTCCGTTAACTTTTGTGTTCCCTTTTTTCATTCCGGTCGTCCCGGTGCCATTCCAATGCTATGGTCCGCTTCTCCAACCTACAAAATGAAGGATCAAAGCAAGAATCGGCAAAAAATATTGAGTGGTAAGGTAGAAAATTGTGGTCAAAGTTGACAAAAAGTCAACACATTTGACCACAAAATTAACATTTATCACATATCACCACCATTCCTTCGGCCATCACCATCCAGAGACCAAGCTTCAGCATCTCCCATCACTGCTACAACCGATCCATGCCGACACCTAGCCCAAAATTGTCACCCATGATCGCAATCGATGAGGAGAAGATTGGATCTCAACTGGGTCAGTTTGTGACCCAAATGTAACCCATACTTCAACCTGAAAAAATAACTCTCCCCTTCATTAACCTGTTCAACCGGTTATAGGTGTTGCATTGAACGGCTGAGATTTGTTTGGGAATATCAAATGGCTCTAATTTGGGGGTTTATTATTACCCCCCTTCCTAGGGGTAATGCCGATTTGGGCATGTTGTACAATATGTGAAATCTGTATTGATGATCTAAGGGGCACATAAACAGTTTGTCACGATTGAAGGGTCCTACACTTTTGGGTAGGGACTAGGGAGATCATCCGACCTAAACTGGGTCTATCCTGTACTTAAATACAAACTTTACAAACAATAACAAGATATCTAAGAAAATCGAACTTTCAAATAGAGAAAAACGAATAATATTTTGATTGTGCTTGCATATATAACATATTCTTTTCATCCAGTAAAACTTGTCATGACTTGTTAAAGAAATGTGATACATAAAACGGGATTAATTATAATTTCAATTTAGATTAAATTTTTATTCCTTAAATTTTAGTATAAAAAAATGATGGCCCCTGTAACATTGGTTAAAATACATTTATAAGACCTAAAGTTTAAGAAAAACTTATCTTTTGTCCATTCTTTTAAAAAACTTATTGTATTTTTTTTATTTTTTAATCTACAACAATGTCATTTAAAAGTAATATTTCATTATGTTGTTTACCTAATAATCACTTAAATCATATTTTTTTGAGAAAGTAAACACTACTTGTGTTTAAAAAAAAAATGTTTTAGAAGTAGTTTCTAGCTTCTTAAAATATATAGTTTCAATTAGAGCAAATACTCACTATATATAAAAATAATCATTAATAATCACTTAACAATAATTTATTCGAATAAGATAAGCTTTCATCAATAAATTAAGTTAAGTAGAGCTCGAGTCAATTCAAAGTTTCAACCCGCTCTTCTGGAAAGGTAAGCATATGAATTATGATTAACTTTTGTGTAAAATGTATATAAAATGTAAAGATTTCTCACAGCATCATATTTAATTAGATATTTGTATTGTGGAAGGATAATACTCTAGAACTATTAATTTCACTCTTTTTTTTATTCTTTGTATTAGTCCTTCTATATGCAATTAAAATTTAAGCTTAATTGAAAACTCGATATTATTGATGTTTGTGTAATATAAGCATATTAAACATGTTTATTAAATATCAGTCTTTACCAATTAATATAATTTTTTTTTCTGTAATCACACCATTTGCTAGATAAAGGTTCTATCATCTACTTTTATTAATGAATATTTATAATTTTTTTTTGTTTATTGATGAAAGTATTCATAAACTTTGTACAACAGAAATAGCATATTTGGAAGAAATATAATAATTAGAGAAAAATAATAAATATTTTTGACACAAAAAAATTTAAAAAAAACGACAAAGGGTTTAGAGGGGTTTACAAAAAAAAAAAAGGTATTAGAACGAATAATGTAATTATTAATTTATGATGAACTCACTTTATCTCAAAAGTGCATAAAAAAAAACTCTTTAAACAAACGGACATTTGAACAATAATACTGATGCCATGTAAATCGAGATAAAATTAATTAAATTTAGGAAAAATTACAATTTACCCCCTTAGGTTAACTGTAAATTACAGTTTGTTCTTCCTGTTTCAGAAACCTCTTAAAAGCTCCATGTGATTTTAAGAAAGCAAATATACACTTACTCCCCTATAGCCATTTTTTAATATTAAAATTAATGGATTAATTATATTTTGAGACCCAAACTCAAATTCTTGTTTATGTTCCCTCCTTAAAATATAAATTATTTCATTACTTGTCTTTTTCATATATATATATTGTTTCTTTCAACTTACTATCTCCCAATTTTTTTTTCTTATGATTATATGTTTATTTATTTTTCATTATCTGTACATTTTCTTATCTTTATATTTTCAATTTTTAAAATATTTCTAATTAAGGATATCATTTTTATTTTAAAATTGATTGTATTTATTTATTTATATATTTCTATTTAGAAGCTTTACAAGCATCCTCACTTTTTTTCTCAAAACTTATTATGATAACTATTAAATATAAAATCAAAGAAATGATAAGGCTTATATTTAAAATAATATGAAAATTTCAAAATCATTTTCATTTCAATTAATACATAATTAGTCATTTTTAAAAAAAAATTAGTTTTATATATTTGTTCAATAACTAATTATTTTGTAAGAATGTCTTATTCAACAAAATGCTTACTGATTATTTTATTTTTATATATTTATTGATTAATTAATTATTTTTTAAGAAGCCTTATTTAGTAATATGTTTCTTGATTTATTTAACTAAAAAATACACTAGCCCTTAGAATAATGGTGGCAGCTAGAAAATGGAATACAACAAAGAGCAACATCATTCATTGAATAGCACAATCTCTTAAGCGAGAATAATGACAAAGAATATTTTTCAAAATAATATAAATGCGAAGAGTTGGTGAATTGTAACACAAAACATAATAATCTCTTAATGATATCATTGTCACTCAACATCAAATATGAAGTTAAAGAATGATGACTGAAAATCATTTAAACACCTAAAAAATTGTTAAATAATTAACAAGCATTTTGTTGATTAAGACCTTCTTATAAAATAATTAATTAATTAATAAATATTTAAAATTAAATTTTTAACAAAATGACAAATTATGAAATGAAAGTGATTTTGAAGTTTTCATATTATTGTAAATATAAGTCTTATCATTTCTTTGATTTTATATTTAATAGTTATCATAACAAGTTTTGAAAAAAAAAAAACAGAGAGAATGCTACAATCGGTTTTAAAATAAAATGCTATACTTAATTAGAAATATCTTAAAAACTGAAAATATAAAGATAAGAAAATTTATAGATAATGAAAAATAAATAAAAATATAATCACAAGAAAAAAATAATTGGGAGATAGTAAGTTGAAAGGAACAATATGTATATAAAGATTTATTATATTATATTATTTGGAAAAAACAAGTAATGAAATAATTTATATGTTAATGAGAAAACCTAAACAAGAATTAGAGTTTGGGTCTCAAAGTGTAATTAATCCACTGATTTTAATATTAAAAAATGACTGTAAAGAGGGCAAGTGTAGGTTTCTCAAAATCTTAGGGGGCTTTTACGATGTTTTTAAAATAGGAAGAGGCAAAAATATAATTTAGGATAAATCTCAGGGGGCAAATTGTAATTCTCCCTTAAATTTAACTACGCTTGCCTGACATCCGTTTAATGGTAAAGCCTTTGAATGATCTTTTCTCAAAGTAATTGACTGTGAGCTTTTTATGAAAGTTTTAATCTTATGGCTCATATTGAGCCTAAGGCCCAGTTCGTTTTAGGTTAATACAAACTCATTAATGTGTTATTGGTTTAGGGTGGGGCTCTAGGTGAAGAAATGATTTTGAGCACCCCTATAGTTGGTTTTATTTACAGACTAAACCAAGTTGCTTGTCTCAATTGTCCCACCGTCCCAAGTCCCAACATAGCCGAACTTTCTCCTCTGCCACAGCCACCACCTCTTATTCTCAAGAACCTCCTACCTACTTCACCACCACTACTTGGCCTTTGGGAACCCTAGAGGAAATCTTGCACCGGCAAATAGAAAGCTAAAATGACAAAAAAATTTCAAAATTGAGACCAAAAATCTGGGGGCCGAGTGATTTCTCACCGACTACAGATTCTGGTGACCATCGATTCCATCGAAGCCAGCCTAATCACTCGCCTTTACCTATACTGCAAACCCTCATACGTTCTACATCCCTCCAATCAAGTTTGATTGTCACTCCAACCATTACGTTGTTGCTCAATTTGGACAAAATTTGGGCTATAAATTGGTAAGGTTGGGTCGTCACTAGAGCACTGTTAGGCGTCACCATCACTGTCGCCATTGCATTGCTGGTGGAGATTGGGCTATCATTGGATTAGTTCGAAGAGGTCGGAAATGACCGTTGACGGAGATTTTGCCATCGCTGGAGCACTGCTGGGCGGCGGGACGGAGCTTCTATTTGCGACATTAGTTTTTAACAAAAAATTGCAGAAAGCTGGTAAAAGATTGTAAATAACATCAAGTTTAATGGCAAAAAGAGGACTAAACTATTGGTCCCACATTGTGCACACCTGATGTTGCCAAAAAACGTGCTAACACCCTTTGGTAAAGCTCCACCGAATTGACCGGAGTCAATATTTTAAGCCTTAAATTAACTTGGGCTACTTGGGCTACTTGGGCTTGCTCAAGCCAGTAAACACTAGAGTGGGTATCACCAGTAACTTATACTACCACTTAAAGCTACCCATTTGGGATTATATAGATTAACGTGTTTGACACATATTTGTACATATAAAATTAAAATTAAAGGTTTGTCCCCGCATCCACATGACATGAGGGAAGCTGCTAGCGACGTCGGCCCGCATAGAAAGTATAAATGGGTTTTTTTTTTTTTATGTGGACTGACGAAAAAAAGTTGACAAATTAAATGGTTCTAGTCGGAGCATAGCCATATATAACCATTTCTGTAATAAACAACAAAAAATAAAGAGGTTAGGTAATGAGGCAGAGAGTTATATGGTAATTTGTATAATTAAAGTTGGGAATAAAAGAAAGATGAAGTGGGTGTAGCTGGCTGGGATTTGCTGTATTAGGGGAAGCTGCCAATTGCATGCAGAGAGTGCTTGTACTTGTGGCTGGTACAGATTCCTTCCACAGAATCTCACTCAGAATCAACAACGCCTAATTAATTAGCTACGCAGTACAATGCAAATTAAAGAATTAGTCAGAGAGCCCCAACAAATGATAGTGATGCTCATGCGCGGCTATATACATAAACCCAGTTGACAGCAATGTGGATTGTGGTCCAATCGCCACAAGCTTTTTGGATATTTACTAGTCTATTTATCAATTTTCAATATGTTGATAAATTAGAACAAACTGAAACTATACAATATACCACAAAGTCTATATATATATAAAATTGAAAATTTTATAAGAGACGATAAGAGTGGTTGGAGTGTATGGTCGGGTGGAGATAACTGATAAGAGGGAGAATTAAGAAGCTAGTTTTGTTTTTGGAATTTTTTTTTGGGTGGGTGGGTGGGTGTGGATAAAACAAACATAAATAAACATGATGGGGATGCAGATGGGTGCAGAAAGAAACTTGGAGAGAGAAGACAAGTGATGGACAGATGTGTGTTTTGTGTTTCTGCAGTTGCAGGAGGCAGCCGGAAGGAAGGAACATTGGTAGCTTTTAAGATTTTGCCTCATCTCCTACTCCTGCTCCTCATCAACGCTAACACTAACCCTAACACAGAGCCCTCATTTGATCTCCTCCCAACACATGATTAGTAATAAATCAACCATCTTGAATTTTTTTTTTTTTAAAAAAAAAAAAGGAAAGGAGGAGCGTGACATTGGTCGTCGACAGCAGGGTTCGAACCTGCGCGGGCGAAGCCCAACAGATTTCAAGTCTGTCTCCTTAACCACTCGGACATATCGACGATGCTGTTGACATTCCTCACCTAAAGTTTTTTTAATCTTAAAGTACAAGAAGCAAAAGAAAACACTCATTTCAATTCGAGGGAAAAATTATACAGTTCCTCTTGTGTGGTCTTATTAATGGTCAAGTGATATTGTGCCAGCCAAAGAACCAATAGCTTGCAGCTTCTATGTTTCTCTATTGCTCTCTAATTTGGTTTCCTACGAGCATTGTTTGTTTATGTTTCTATAGTTATACCATCCCACCAACCATGTGGCATACAAACGGCAACATCAACTATTTTTAGGTAGTTTCATGGGGAGCACTTTTGTGTAGGAACAAGGCAGTTGTATAAATTATGATAAAAGGGGTCTATTTCAGAGATGATAAACGCGAATCGCTTACAGGGTCCAAAAGCAGTTCTAAATTTCTTTCAAGATATTACCCAAAGATTAAAAAAAAAAAAACTAGAGAGAGACTTCGTTGTTCCCCCGGAGTTCCTACAAGATTCCAATCTGATTTCCCTGTTAGATGTCCTATAACAAGACCACAGCCGTACGAACAGCTCATTTATCCATCCCTCGAAGATCATATCAAAAGAAAGACAGCTCCATCTAGCAGATTATGGACCAATTACCAGTGTAAGGGATTCAGGAAAAACTAAAACCATCCAGCAGATGAATATTCAAGCATGCTCAAGTAAGCATGACTACTTCTACACTAGGCCATCAGACTAGTTTAACATACAGTCAGAATGAAGCCTATCCAGTCGAAGGACTGCAGAAAGACAAGAACCAGTAAACAGCTAAACACTTTAGAAGAACTGTCAAAATGCAGCCATGCTAGTTATGTAGTCCATCTAACAGCATACGATCTTTACAGGATGTCCATGATCTATGTGCTTCCCTTTCCCCTCTTGTCTCTAAGATTCTCTAATAATCCGACTCTGTCCCCGGTCAAATGATCCTGAACATACAAGAAGCAGCAGCAGTTCGGCTGGATTGTCAGAGAAAGATGAATCTAACTAACCAAGTGACTCCTCATCCTACTGCAAGTGACATCTGGCCTTGCAAGAGCAAAACGAGCACGTATGCGCCGTTGGATTTGTGTCCTGCAAGAAGGGCAGTCATTCATCCCTTGCTGCTCATGAAGTTCATTGCATTTCACACAGAGAACCTGATGCGCACAAGGAAGGAATACAACTGTCTTCTCTTCAGACAAGCACATCACACATTCACATTCTGGTTTCAAACCTCCACAGGAAAAATTTTCTGATAGACTTATTGCTCTCTTGGAGAAGCCCGGTATCTGATTTGCATATCCCCCAGCGGTGCCCTGTCTTAGTGCTTCTATCTTTGAAAAATCCTGCTTCATCTTCAACTCAAACAATTTGCTTTCAAGCTTTTTAATGTCTTCACAGCATCCTTGCATATCTTTTTCTGCTTTCAGTTTAATAGTTTCTTCCTCAGCTTTTGCTGCAGTTTCAAGTTGTTCCCGCTCCTTCCTAATTGATGCAACTTGGGCAAGTAGCTTACCCTTTGCCTTCGACTCTTGTTTCCATCTAGCCTGAAACATATTATTGTCGATCAGAAGAGATTTTCTGAAATTTAAGTTTTATCCACCCATGGTGCTACAAAACAAAAAGTGAAATGGGACATTATTTTCAAAAGGTGATCAAACATCCATCTGATACGTGCATACACTGCAAAAGAAACAATGATGGCTCCTCATGGACTCGAGACACCATTAATAAGTGCACAATGAAGTGACAAGATGCAACTTAGTCTATTTCAAGTAAAAACTCTGAAACATGGATTTTTTTTTCAAACTTTCTTCTGTTTGTTTCTTTATTGATTTATTTAAGTAAAGAAGCAAAGCATCCCATGAATATCCATAACTTTTTCAAAAGCTTCAAATAAAAATTAAAAAAAAAAAAATATCCCATGCCTACATGTTTGATAAGCATATGTCTTCTTTTCTGTTTTTCCTTTTAACAGATGCACATTGCGTTTACTTAACCGAGAAACATACCACAATTTGGCTGTGCATATTCTTGACCTTCCTTACTTCTTGTTGAAATTCAGACGCCTTTTGCTTCTCCCTCTGAAGCTCTTCCTGGTAAAATCCTTTCTTCCCTTCTGATGATTGGAAATCCTTCTGCGCCTTCCTCTCTCTCTCAAATGCTTCCTTACAACGTTCAGCTGACTCCGAAGCCTGTAACTTAGCAGCCTCTAACTCCTTCTTGAGCAAAGAATGCTCAACCTCGAGCCCACGGAGAGTGGAATTAGCACTCTCAACTTGGGTAGTAGCATTATTAAAGGCACCCTCCATCTCATGCAGCCTCTTCCCTGTGTTATCCTCCATCATTTGCTTCTCAGTTTTGAGCTGTTCTGCCTCTTCTTTCTCATGTCTCAGTGATTTAAGTTCAGGCTGTTCCTTGCTAAGTCTACGAGTAGCCTGCATGACTTTCTGATTGGCCCACTCAGTCCACCCGTGAACCTCATTCTGCAATTCATGCAGTTGGGGGACAAGTTTCAAAATCAGCTCATCCTTCTCATCCTTAGGAACATACTTTCCCAACGATTTGTCATAGGGAATTCCAGCAAAATAGTCACATGCATCGGAAGACAACAAAGCCTTGCCTTCAGATTTTGAAGCAGATTCCTTTTCTGTAACACAGTCAGTTGTTTTCGGTGATGATGCACTCCCCTCTGACCTTGAAGGAGTTTTCTTTCCTGACGATGATGAGTCTGTAAGCTTAGCATTTGCTACATATGATGCAACATCCTTCTTAGGCAATGTTGAAGAGTTATCTACAGCAGATACATCAGGTGAGCCAGCTGGTAAACCCTGAAGCTTCCTGTCAACTGAGGATCCAGAATTGAAACTAGCTGTGGATGAACCACTTTTTCCATTTGCAACTGGCAAATCAGATGGATGTTTAATTCTCTTTTCCACAATAAAACCACCAAAAGAGGCTACCTTCCCAGATCTGAAGGCACCTTTTCCGTAGGCCCTATATTTCTCAACAGTAAAAGTCTTTTTACGGAGTGCTGCTAATTCTTTCTTGGAACGGCATTTTCGGCTAAAACCTGGTCTTTCTTCTGATATAGATGCTTGGGATAGTGCTTGGAAATATTCTGCTGCAGCAACAGCACCTGCTGAAACCATACTCTCTGTCTCTGATGTCACAACCACAGAGGACATAGAACTTTTGGGCTTGCGAAAATGAGGAAACATTCCAAACTTAACAGCTTCAGGAAGACAGTATGAGGAACTGGGAACTGAAGGTGTTGGCACACTTGAGTCTTTGGGTTTTGTATGGGTGGTTTCAGCATTTTGTGCCACCGAGTTCAATTGGTAGGAAGAGCTAGAGGAGCTCTCTCTTGGGACTTCTTTGCTATCAAACTCATGTAATATGTCTCTTTCAACTTCACAAGCAAATGAAATGTTCAAGTCACACATTAACAAACACCACATTGCTTCTCCAGCTGATAAAGAAGGCTTAACTTCACGTAGCACACTAACCAGCTCCAACATTGTATACTGAACTAGGTGCTCCAAATCCTCAAACATGTAGTCCCTTGCAGTATCATCTTCACCTCCTTCCTTCAAAACATCCAAGGTGTCATTGACAACATTTGAAACAAGGTCCAAACCCCCATGGTAAAGACCATGCCTTGAGATAGACTTCTCAACAACCTTTTCATCATAGCCACACTCAACAATCCTTTTTATTGCACTCTGGTAAATTGTTCGCAAACTGGCAAACAACAATTCCTCCAGTTGACAGGCAATAGGGTCATTCCAATCAGCAAGTTCAAACACTTCTGCTAGAACTCTATCCTCAGATCCCACATTTGCAAGTTCATTTCCAGGGGTTTGAGGCTTCTCCAGAGGCAATAAACCTGGAGGAAACAGTGGTGAGGATGGGCTAATTGAAGTCTCCAGTGTAGGATCAGCTTTTCTCTTGTTTTTACACACTACTTCCTGAGGCGAGTGAGCAGAAGAAACTGCTTTCACATCACCAGCACTAGAATCCATCTTTTGATCCATCTCATGAAGAGCATAACCAAAAACCAACTTTCTCACAAGTTGACCTGCCAACAATAAACCCTACGTTGACAAGTAAGTCATTGAGAATTCAATACAAGTAGGACAAGAAGCCAGACAGGCACTTGAACCAACAGGATACAATTTCTCAGTCTTCCTAGGGAAAACAAAATTTCGTCAAAAAGCTAATGAAAAATTCACAATCAAAGCAGAGAAATGTCAGCAAACAAGAGCGTATCGGTAACAACTGACAACATCCGCAGAAGCACCATACCTGTTATGACTCAAAGGGGGAAACGGGCAAAACTCCTTCCATTCTGCAGTCAAAATGGCAAAAGTTATCAAAAAGAAAATCTCTGCAAAGATCTCACATGACACCATAAACACTACTCTTCTAGGAGACACCCATTTCAGCACATACCACACACACGGACCAAACCTCATTCACGTCTGTGACTAAGCCTTTAGAAACGATAGAAACCCAAAATAAGAACAGCCCAAAAAGCCCTAGCAAAACAAAAAAGAAAACCCTCGGAGGTGCTCCAAAATGACGAAATGAAGAGAGTAGGAGCTGGTTTGAGGTACGCAAAAAAAGGGCATTGGGAAAAGCGAAGGCAACTTTAGTTGGAATTGATAGAGGAAAGTCAAGGATTATAGATACCCATTTGGAGGGTGGCGTTGAAGAGAGCGTTAATGGCTAATAGTCGCCATTCTCTTGCTGTGGCTGCACGGAGCGAGCTGCTTCGAGGCCGAGTGGGTGTCAGTGGTAACTGTTAGGAGGTTGGTGTTTGACGAGGGTTTTATACGCGGCAGCATAGTATGAACGTGAGTGTTAGCTTGTGCGTGTGAGGCGAGGGCCCCGGTTTTTCGCACTTTTTTTTTTTTATTTTTTTTATTTTTTCAATTTGTCCCAAAACATTTTCAGTCTCGTTTCTTTTTGTTTTTGTGTTTGTTAATTACGATTTACCATTTTTTTGGGTCTTTTTTTCATGTAATCGTGGTCAATTAGATTAACGGATACTCAAATTATCACTTTCAATTTTCTAATAATCAATTTAGTGAAAATCAATCTAGTAATAGCATAAAATTATTAACTTGGATCCAAAAATAATCTAACAGAAAATATTTTACCTAGCACTTAAAGAGAATTGAGGATTCCACTTCTTATGCTATGGCACAAGCCGACTTGATTATAACTCGAGCCCTTCTAGGATGTCCCATTGTTGCGACCAACATAAACATGTTTGTTACTTTCCTATTGGGCCATAGGAGCAAGTGCTACCTTCCTCAACAAAGGTTATACTACACAACCCAAATTACTTGGTAGCCTTGCACATCATGACTATGAGGTATATTCTTCAACCAAGTAGCTAAAACCAAATGAGTTTGCCGATCACAGCAATCAAGTATCATCACAATAGAGGGACTTATTTTTTTTGTGTTTAATGAATAAATGTATCTTTTTGCTAGTAAAAGGGAATGTCTATAATGTGAGTCTTATCATTGGATAACATCCATAAGACTAAATCAAAACAAGATAAAACAAGATATTGTAACTTCTTTTGCAATCTTATGCCCCAATTTATAGTATCTCGTGGGCTAGGTTTGTGTTGGAGTTAAAGGCCTGCAATTTTTACAACGGCTCAATTCAAATATGATCACCTCTAACCATTAAACAACGAGTTAAATTAACCAACTTATATGTACCTTTGACCATTTAATTAAGTGTATGCTTCAACACATTTCCCTTGAGCTCAAATAACTATAGACAAACTTATGATCATTTTTTTTATTAATTAAAAGTATCTTTACAAGCTATAAGATAAGGAGGTACTTTATATCTATAAGGCATGGAGAATATCTGCTTTTTTGAGATTTAAATAACTCCCAAACTAGTATTTAGTGACACCATGAGGAAAGTGTTATAGGCCAGAACCTCAAACATCCACATTTTTGTCCCTTAACCATTCTGCCAAATGGCGGGGACAACTTATGCTCATTGATAATTACAGGCCTATTCGGTTTAGGTTAACTGACTTGCATTAACCTATTATAAAATCATCAAATTGGTCTTGCTTCCCAACTGAATATATATGGGCATTGAATCATACAAAATTACAACATCTACCACTCATACTTTTGCCCCCCGTCCCACCAACATCGCCACCATGTGATCCATGTGCGTACAGCCTCAGTGAACCTTGTATGAACTGATCTAGTTAGACACCATCAGACCACAGTCAAACAACCATGGTTAAACATTCACTGTTACTTTACCTTCAATCTCTCCTTATTCCCTCTAAAACCTTTGATAAAGAATAATTGTCACTTGTCTTGTGTTGTCATCATACCCATGAAACTCCCCTACCAAGTCTTGCTAGAAAGCCCATTAGAATCCAACACCCACAATCCCGATGCCCAGCTTCTACCCTTCACTAATTTGGAATCCTTTATGACCCATTTTTTCCACGATTAGGAACTCATGATGATTCTGCCTAATTTTAAGCTCTTGTTTTAAAAAATAGGCAGACTCTTTGCTTGGTCTAATGGTGTGGAAGAGATGTATTAGCATCTGGGTTAGCTCAACTTTGCCGATTACAAGAGCATATTGGCAAGGTCATGGGTTAGTTTCACAGAAGAGAGGGTGGTTTATTTGAGTTTTAAAATAAATGAGGATGTTGTCTATTAGGCAGAAGTTGGAATGGTGCAAGCAAGGCTTGCTGAAAGGTATACTTCATTGGATCTAGTTTAAGGTGGGGGTAAGGTAAGGGGTGATCTCATATTTTTCCAAACTAGGTCTCAATTGCGACTCTATCCAAAACATGTTAACTAGGCACCTCAATGTGAAATGAACTAGACCTACCTTATTTATATGATTTTGTGTAATTAAAACCTCAAAAGAAACATGATAATACTTATTTCATCTTATAGTTTGTAATACTTTTCAAAAGAATTTTTTATATCACATATTTAGTAATACTTTTCAAAAGAATTTTTTATTCAAAATAAGTGAAATTTTGATACTTTTATACATTGAGAGAATTACAAAAACTTCGCTATGGTTTAGCCTAACCTATACTTTGCTCCTTTTATTTTAAAATGCCTACACTTGATACTTCCTTTACACTATCTATCAACAATTTTTGAAACTTTAATTTAAATTGTTTGACAATATATTTTTGATTCTTTTTTTCAAAGTTAACTAACATTTAGAAAATGCTTTTCATTTACAGGAAGGAAAATACATTTATAGAGAAGAAAAATTGGCAATCTAAAATTTTTATTAACTGTAAAAAAATATTATTGCAATAATGTACTATTGCTCTTATTTTTTATACTAGGCAAGTTGATGCTACATTATCACAATAATTAACATCTCATTCTTTGTTGTATCAAGCTTTTGCTTTTCACCCATATTTATCACTTTGGTTTTATCTTTTCTTTCTCTTTTGGTTCCAACACAATAAAAACAAATTTATTAATAACTCAAAGTGAAAATTATCTCGTAGATAATATATACGAGGTTTTATACATCTCGTGTTGTATAGCGGTTCAATCTGTAGTATCATTTTACGTAAATGTAACAAAATAATCATTAAATAATAAAATTTTGGGATGAAGAGAAGAAAAATTAGAGTTCTAGTAATCTGAGTTTGACAATTGATGGAAAAGAATTCAATAAAAAAACTGAGATTTGGAGTTGACATAAAAATATGGCCTAATGAGTCTAATCTCTTTACAATAAATATTTAGGATTAATAGGATAAATAATAAGATTTGTTAGCAATTAAAGTAGTGCTTAACTATTGAAAAAAAATAAAAAAATAAAAAATGGTATGAACTGGGGATTTAAACCCAAAATTTCAAGCAAAGCCTTAGAGCAATCCAATCCATGGCCAAAATTAGACAAAAGCGGCTAAATTTTTTTCATAGAAGATAGAAATAATCTTCCTATAAAAAGTGATACCCATCTTTGGCGGAAAAAATGTCAAAAAGGACAAAAAGTGGAGAAAGCCCTTGTAGTCTTTATCTTTGGCAGATACAATCTCCAAAGTTGCAGATTCATCGATCTTGTTACTATCTTCGTACTGTCTCTCAAAGCCTGATCGTAAAATGAAATAGTTTAGGGACCGAATGGAAGAAAGGAAATCTATATAGGGCTAGAATGAGATTAGACTATTACTTAAGGAAAAGAAAAAAAAAAAGACCTTATTATTGACCTCATATTATCTCTCAAAGCTTGATCATCAGATGAAATAGTATAGGGACCAAAATAGAAAAAAGGAAATCTGTAGAAGGCTAGAAGGAGGTTAGACAATTACTTAAAGGGAAAAAAAAAGAAAGAAAAAAAGGCATTGTTTATGAATAGTAACCCCAAGTTGGAAATTAATATATAATTATAACGTACTCTCCAAGCTATATTATAAAACTGCCATTACGAACAAAATAACACATTAATCTTTATTAAAATCAAATTGTTTATTTTCCTTCAATTATTTTTTTACCAAAATATCAAAATTTAATTATTATTATTATATTATTATTATTATTATTATTATTATCAAATTAAAGAAATAATGTAGTAATAAATATTCTTTCTGTTTCACAAAAGCTGTCCTCTTTACTATTCACAGTAATTAATCTATGATTTTATTTCTCATAAAATTTATCGTAAAAATATGAAATTTTTACATGAAAATGAAACTTTAAAGATTCTAGTTTTTAAATATCATTTTTTAGAATTTTTTTGAATTCATATTAATATAAATATATTTAAGTCAAACTTTAGTAAAAAAAGGCAAAAGGGCCAACTAATATGAAACGGAAGGAGTAATATACTTCATGTCCTATAAAATTAAAAAATACTTTATGATTATTATAGTAACTAATTTTTGGTCAAATTATATTTCAAACTAATTTAATTCTCATAAAAGAACTTTAGCTTCTTTTGTGAGTTGTTGATTGTTTCTTTGATAAGCAATGTAGTCCTACTCGTTGCAGTCATGGGAAGAACTCTCGATCCTCTTTTAGGCACATCATTGTAGATGTTCATTGTTGTTTTTGTTTAAGTCCTAAATTAAGCAAAAGTTATATTTTATTGTTTAAGGGCTTATACCAATTTACAAAGTTTGGGGGCTGAGTGTTATTGAGTATAATTAGGAGGTCATATGATTGATTCATCAAAATTTAAGAGTGAAATATGAATTTAAGGGTGAAGTATTCTTTAGAAGGTCCTAAAAAATAAAAATTTAGCCCCTATGTTGTACTCAAGAAAAGCGAACACATAATCCCTTAGATATGAATTTAGCACAAATTGTCCCTCAAATTCAACAGAATGGGGCAACCCACGTGCACCGTTTTACCTCCCTGCACTCCATTTTATTGCCTATTCCTCTTAAATAATTTGGAACCTGGATGGGACATAGTCCTTTCCTCATGTGCCAAGATGGTGGTAACGCCACCAGTTCAGTTGTCTTTAATTTTTAAAAGGCAAAAGTATCAAATTTACCACTAATGGTTAGGCCTTAGCTCATATTTGCCACTATAGTTTTTTTCCCCAATCTCCAATTATTGTTTCAAAATGGGCTCAAATTGGCCACTAACCATTAAAAGTTGCAAGTTTGCAATTTCAAGGTGATAATGTTATATTTAAAAAATTTTAAAAACTTTAAATAATTTATCATTTTTTCTTTAGTAGAATCCAACACTCACCCCACATTCATTGCTACCAAACACCTATCGCCTCTTACACATGCATCACGCCCCACCGCCTTGCCAACTGTGCCATTAGCTTCAGCCATAACGGAATTGTTGAACTGAGAAGAAGGTACATGAACTCACCCTCTAAACGTTCTCATGAGTGGTGGCCAAAAAGCTTCCACCGACCTAGCTCTGGTTGAATCTAAGCCCTTGCATTTGGACTTGGGTTTAGTAGGGGAGCAGAAGACTTCTGTACACTAGGAGGAGGTGAACCCCTTCCCCTTGGCCTTACTAAACTAGAGGATACTGTGGAAGTTGGCTGAAATTATGTCAGCAATGACATTCTTGCAATTCCGACATTTGCAGTGGACGTGTTGTAGGTGGTAGGAACAGTGGAGGGTCTATTAAAGAAAAAAATAAATTACTTAAAGTCCTTAAAATTTTTTAAAAATTGTATTATTACTTTAAAATTTCAAAATTTGCAACTTTTAATGGTCAGTGGCCAATCTGAACCCATTTTGAAATATTAGTGAGAGATTAGGAAAAAAAATTATAATGGCAAAGTTGGGCCTGACCCGAAACAATAGTGCTAATTTTGAGACTTTTACCATTTTAAAAACTAGTACTAACAAGCCATGACCGTTAGGTGGTGTGCTAAGTTACATCAGAGTTGTTTATGGTGATGAAGCGAGTTTCAGATTCACCAAATCAGGACGATAGGTGAGCTTCAGGGCGTGGAATCTTGGGGCGAGTGGTGGTGGTCGCCGCAAAACAACGACGACAAAGACTTCACAAGGATGCTTCTTTGCTACCAAACAAAAGTCGACCTGGTGAATTTGTTGTTCTAATCACCCTTGTTTTTTTTCCCTCTAGGCAATTCAATGCCTTAGTATTCATAAAGAATTTAAGCCGATACTCTGAAGTTAATCATGTAATGACACTTGACTAATGGCCAGTTCAGTATAATTTAACTTGCTTGAATTAACTTGTTTTTGGACCTAATCATTTTTTACCCCTAAAGTTGTCACATATGATAAGGTAGGGCAGTGACCTAGCCCTTTTAAGGCAAATCTATTGAAATAGCATGACTTGAGGATTTTAATTTTTTTTTCCTACTTAAGGGACATTTTTTGAAAAGGTCAAAGCACATGGCCCCTTCTGACATGCGTGTTTGGTAGAAAACAACAAGAACAACAATGCTCTTCCAATTTAACTTTAGCCGAATTAGCTATAACTCTTACTGATGGTCATTGGTTAGATTTATGTGCCTGACTTTAATGAATTTGAGGAGTTATATCTACCATGTTAAGGTTTGAACAGTTATTTGTCTGTTTACTCTAGTTTAGGGGCAAAATCGTGGGTTTTGGCCTTAGAAAAGCTTCTTAGAAAATGATAGGAAAAATAGCAAAAAAATCACTATCATTTGTAACTCTGCCATTCGTTTTTTTCAATGGGCCAAATTAGCCACTTTCGGCTAAATTGTAGGAATATTTCTGTGTGGAATGAGCATATTTTGTGAAAATACCTTGCATGATAATATTCTAAGTGAAGTTAGTATTTTTTGTTATAAATTGGGGAAAATTAGAGATTTGCAATTCATTATATGTGTTAGGATTTGGGTAGAAACTGAGTAGTGATATAGAAATTAGCATGTAGAAGTTAGAAAAATATATTTTAGAAGTGAATTGTTGTTGTCACACATTAGAAGCAATGATGAATTGACCAATTAATTTAACAAAGAGTGACTAATTTTGCCAATTTAAAAACATGAGTGGTACATTTGAGCCAAAAAGGACAATATTGGTGATTGGGGCCAAAGTCACAAATATTGGTGGTTTCTTGGCAGTTTTTTAATCTAAGAAAATATAGATTAATTGCGTTCATGGCCCCAAACATTTTATTATTGTCCTATTTTAGACCCTAATCTCAAAACCTCGTATGAGAGGTCTTCAACCTCATTTTCTTTTTTATTTCATTTTAGACTGTTGGCTGGTAGAAAGCTTTAAAATTAATGAATCTAGCCATGGCACAAAGAATCAACTATAGCAATGATGTGGAAAATAAAGAAAAAATATTAAAAAAAATTGAAACCCTTCAACTCCCTTCAACAGCTGTGAGTCTCCATCTCCACGCCAGCTTCCACCAAGTCGCCCCACTCTTTGCCTCAACTCTGGAGGCACCTTAACTCCCCTGGCACAAAATGGCCCTAAATGGCGATCATGCTTGTACCCAAACTCCTTATCGAAATCTCTTTACTTGATTTGCAAAAAAGGTTGAAATCGAACACGAAGGTTGAGGAGATGACAGAGATGAAATTGAAGGTGAAGGAGGCTGAAATCAAATGCAAAAGAGGTTGAAATCAAATGCGAATGAGGATGAAATTGAACATGAAATTCAATAGTGGCATGAATGGACGTTGACCGCGAGAGGGGATGGTGGCTAGAATGGCGTTGGGCAAGGGGAGCAGTAGTCCAAGGCTGGTAGCGGCAGTTGAGGAAAAGTTAGGGTATTGAGGGAGGGAAGTAAAAAAATCATGGACCTAGGTTGCTATTTTTCCTTTTATTCTTTTAGTCTTCCTTTTCCACATCAATGTTATCATGACAAATCATCCATACTAATATGTCATGTGGCTAATTCTGTCAATTTTAACATTTTCCATCCTCTAAATGTTTAAAATAGAACAATAAATTAAGGTCGAGGACCTTTCCAGCGATTTTTTGAGTTTAAGATCCAAAATAGGACAATAATAAAAGATTAGGAGTCAGGAACGCAATTAACCCGAGAAAATAGCCGTTTTGGGAGTAGCGAGGGAGGGAGGGAGGGAGGGAGGCAGGGAGAGAGAGCGCGATCCAGGAAGGTAGCAAAGCAATGACGGAGGGGAAGCCTAACTCGGAGACCCCTAAAACAACGCATAAGGTACGAATCCAGCTCCTATTTCTATGGATTTGTTGTTTCTGTGGCTCTTCAGCTCTGGGTGACCATTTCAAGAGAACTTTTCTGGGTTTATTACGATTATTTGTAGTATTCAGCTCACAAGAGCCGCAATTGATAACCATATTTGGTCGCTATGTAAGCGGAGCTGGGAAAACAGAAAAAAAAAACCCCGATTGTTTTACTGTTAGGAACGACTGATTCAAGATATTTGTCGTGTGTCATTTGTCTCTGGTTTGTCTTCTTTTCCTTTTTTTTTTTTTGGAATAATAATAATAATAAAATAATAATAATAATAATAATAATAACTTGCAAAGAAGGAAAGTGGATATTCCACAGGTTTGATTCTTAATTTTAGATGATAAAATTATGATGGGAAACTTTCTGCGGATGATTTGATTCTCGATTGAAATTTGAAATTATTGTGGGAAGGAGGTTGATATTTCTGCTGGAAAGTTCTATTTGGTTTTTGTACATGACTTGAGATTACCCGGTTTGTCATTCGATCCAGGCAAAATTTCCTCCATGTGATATTGTGGAATTGAAGCCAGAACTTGTCATGCTTTCTGATTATTTCCAGTGGATCATTCTTTATTTCTTTTTCTCTCTATATTACGATTCTGATTTTCACATAGTTCGGATCCCCTGAACTTCAACGGCTGCAAGCTTTCTTTGGACGAGTCTTGAGAAACTTTGAGATATAGCCATTTTGTACACACTGCATAGCATGTAGCAGCATTTGCTGTCGCCCCCGCCGCGCAGGATTATGCATGCATACTGACTTTTTGTTGGGAAAGGAGGTTTTTGGAGTTGAGTTGTTTGATTCTTTCTTTTTGTTGGAAAAGATGGTTTTTGCAGTTGGAGCTCTCATAAAATAGGTTTCTTGTTTGAACCTGCTTGCTTGTGATTCTGCACTTCTTGGAGTTGGAAATCTTGCTGTATTTCGTTCCTTCCAATAAAGATATATTCGAACGTAGATGCTAGAGATTTCATTCCTCAAATGCATGCTCTCCAAGACTTCAACCCTCCATGTTACTTCATTTTGGAAAAGCGTAACCAAATCTCTACTCAGAATTGAGTGCCTTGTTTGGTCGTCCTTTGACTGATATGTTTTTTTTTTTTCACGTAACAACTAACGGAGTTTGTTCTTGTTTTTGATTAACTAATCCTTGGTTAGAGAGTGTAATATTGGTTTCTTCATGGGAGCAAGAACTGATACAGACTTCTGTTGGCAGAAACCACAAGAAAGGTCGATCGACACATACGCCGTGCAATGTGACAAGTGCCTTAAATGGAGGGTAATTGATACCGTAGAGGAATATGAGGAGATCAGAAGCAAATTGATAACGGAACCATATCACTGTGAGAGAAAACCAGGTGTGTCATGTGAGGATCCTGCTGATATTGAATACAATGCCAAACGAACCTGGGTCATTGACAAGCCTGGCCTTCCAAAGACACCAAAAGGTTTTAAACGAAGCTTGATACTGAGAAGGGACTACTCAAAAGTTGATGCATACTATATAACTCCTACCGGAAAGAAACTGAAGATGCGCAGTGAAATTGCAGCCTTCATTGAAGCAAACCCGGAACACAAAGACGTTCCTCTCTCAGACTTCAATTTCAATGTCCCAAAGGTAATGTTAGACACTGTCCCAGAGGGTTCAATTGTGAAGAAACCCGCTGCAAGCAACAAAAAAGATAAAAAGACACCAAAGGTTGAGGATTGAGTTGGAACCAGTTATGCATGGAGAGTCAGCGATCTCTGCAAATTGCGTGCTGAGCTGCAGAAGGGAATCAGGGATTGCTTTATATCTCTTGTTGAACCACTTATCAAGATCTGTTTTTGGGGGAAATAGATATCACTCGTAGGTTGACATATACTGATAGTTGAGGAAGAGATTATTTCTGGTAGAAGAGTTTTTATTTGGTCACGTATGTTTCATCCTGCCTGTGAACTATTATGTGGAACCGCTGATTTTTGGTGTCTTAAACTGAATTAATTTTTTTTTCTCTTTCTGGTCATATCTACTGTATAGTTTGTGAGGAAAGCAAAAAAGGGCTCTGAACGAAAATCTCTTAAATCTCAAAAGTAGGAGAACAAGTATCAAGAAACCAAACTGTACCTTATGGTTGAAGTTTTGTTGTTTGATTTCTAAAATTCAATTCTTTATTCTCCTTTGATATCTCTCGGACTGATATATATATAGGGGGAGAGAGAGAGAGAGAGAGAGAGAGAGCCTGTTAAGAAACTTTTTATAGTGCTGATTGCCCTTCAAGGTCAACTAATAAGATTGGAGCACGGGAATTTCCAATTTGGTTATAGGGTGAGATTCGGAAAGAACATTTTTTATGCATTACTTAACAATGTTTTGTCATATATAATAGCCTGTTTATTCTTTTAGCTATTAGTATTATTTACTATTATACTATCCTCTGTTTTTTAATTATTGATATAATTTTTTTAACATGTTCATACAAGTAACTGAGCTTTCATGGGAAAAGAAAAATGTGCCATATTCCTGCGCACTAGTTTTTTTACTCTGTAGACAGGACAATAGACAATAGTGCAATGCCGGAGCAGGAAATAAGGTTTAGGTTCTTCATATGTGGCTAAAATTGCATTGTTTTGCCCGGAACTGTGATGGCTCTAGAGCAGTTGACAATGTTTTCTTTTTTTAATAAGTATCAGCAGAACAACAAACACGCCTTCGATGCAAGCCTTTCCAAGTGTTAAAATCCATAAGTAGTTAACTTTCAGTAATGCATCAAACCACCAGGCTGTGGCTAAACTATAGATTGTACCAGTTACCGGCACAACAAAGCAAACCATGCAAAAGACAATTCATTAACACTACAAAGAAAAGAACAAGATGCATTTTATGGGCAAATGAGAGTCAAAAAATGCGACCATGCCTTGACTTATCCAAATACATGTGGTTGTCCAATATACAGCTACGCAAGATTCTATAGTTCCACCGCAACTTGAAACTCCGAGGAGGGAAGATGATGCTCTTAAAGCAACAGCAATGCCTTCAAATCAAAACAACTTCAGCTGAGCCGTATCCTTTTTGAACCCACGTACCTGTAAATGCAATGTCTTATTACTACCACTTCATAAACAACACCTGCAGAAGCTAAATTCTAAGTACTAATCCTATCTTATGCAAAGTCTCCCCTCAAACTCAGAAATTACTCTGCCATTAACACGAGAATATAGCATAGTTCTCTAACGTTTGACATGCTTGCATTTTCATTGATGATTAGTCACTGCATTACATTTGATACAGTTCCTGACTTACAGCTATTCTCATCTTAGTACCTCTCTCAAATGGAAAAACAATCTGCACCATTTCTGAACATCATACTCAGCATTCATTCTCTATGAGAGAAATGGCAAGCCTCTCTACTTTATTTTGTCAGCTCTTTCTCGGCAGTCACTATTAATAATCCACATGCTCATGATCATGACACATTTGAGTATTTGACTGACTTGATTTAGTAAAGAACAAGAGGTCATTCAAACACTTGAATACTTGGATCTATATTATTTCTCAACACAAACAATCACAAAGCATTTAAAACACTATTTTGCAACACAGAAATCAAGCTTACCCCTTATTAGCACATCCACTTCCTCCATTTGATGTTCCAGCAGGGAAAAGTCAATGAAGCTCTGAGCAGAACAAGGTACTCGAGCTCACAGAGAGATTATGGATATTCATCACCACTGTAATCCTCATAGTCAGAATCAGTCTCATCTTCCCTTGGCTGCGTCAGTGAATTCATATCAAATGAAGAATCTGTTTCCATCTCTTCCAACTCAATTGTGTCATAGCTCAGTCGTTCCTTAAATTTCTCATCTGAGCAATTAAGAAGCCATGACAGAGAGCATTTATAACCTTTCTTTGCAATCATCTTGTGTCTAGGTTTTATGGTAGATTCAAGACCATAGGTAAAGAATGCTGGGAAAGCAACCAGATCATCTATAGGCCTCTGCATCTCCATTTCGAAGTAATTAAAGCTAAGTCTCATGATATCAAGATTCAAAGCAAGCACTTGAGGACAACCCATGACCATCTTCCTCGCCTGTTCCAAGGAAAACCCACAATCCTTGAGGAAATCGACATGCTTCAACACAACAGAATCACTGAGGCTCACAACTTGGGGCATCTTTTCAATGACACTGCCAAATTCTTCAAGACTCAAATCAAGAATTGACTGTAGAAAAGCCTGTTGCCCTAGAAGCTTTGGCCTAAGATCAATCCCTACAATTTCAGGATATTGTGCAATTACCGATGGAAGCAACGATTTTCTAACATTGTACTCTAAAAGGTACTCAACATTTCTTTTCACCCTCTCCTCTAACTCAAAACCAAGGATGTGGGGACGCTTCTCTATCAACCGTGCAACAGCTAATCTAGGAATTCCTATGCTTTCAAGATATTCTACAAATGGCTTTATCACACGGCCTACTCGCATCCCCAAGATCTCAGGATATCTAGTTAAAACTGATCCAATTTCTCTTCTTGCAACCCCGATCCCAACCAAATAAGCCACTGATGTACTCATGGTACCCTCTAGCTTAAACCCCAGGACTTCCGGGTATCTCTCAAGAACATGAGGAATATTATTCGGCTTTATATCCAAACCTTGAAGATACTTGACCACAGGAGCAAGGTCAATGACAACACTAGCATGGAGGACTTGCGGGTATCTTCTCAGGAACTCTGTAAAAGTGGACTTCCTAACACCCAACTTCCCAAGATAGTCAAGCACTGGAATCATGTTCTTCTTCACACTGCAACCCAGAACTAGTGGATAATTGTTAATGTCTTCAATTGTCAAGCCCAGTGTGTGCAGGAAATCTAGACGCTCCTTCATAACCTCAACTGTGACAGGCAGATCCAGTCCATCTAGCTCATCAGGAACAATACCGAGCCCTCGCAAGAACTGATAAACTTTTTCACGGTTTGCCGTCTTCTCTTTCTTCATTTCAGATAAGCTAGGACGAGCATACAAGGATGAAGAACTGCTTCGGTTCCGTCCCAAACGAGCAGTGTCTGGTTTAGACACCGACGAACTCGTAGAACTAGAAGCGAAGGTTCTTTCACTCGCTCTTTGTTGCATCTTTGTGACTAATCCACACCCACTTGTAACATCAATCCGCATTCTAAGACGAGAGATGAAAGGTAATAGGGGCTCACGACAACAAAGGGCAGGAATCCGTGAATGCATAAGCATAAACCTGGGTTTTGAGATGCTGGCATAGCTTCTGATCTTCATAACTCACACGATTACAGGACCAACAATCTGAGAAGAAAAATAAGACCCAGTAAACAACACAGAAGAAACGAAATTTATCCTTATGCAATTTCACGTAAGAAACAAGTAACATCAAGCACAACAATTTCAGACAACTAAAACTTGGGGATTTCTCCCCCAGAATTACCGCAAAAGAACAAAAAGATACTGCTTTTCTGATTAACACACGAAACATAGTTAGGCTCCCACCAACTGGATTTGCAGAGAAGACCTTAAGAAAGGTGAATCCCATGTCCCAAAACTAAAGAAGACTGAAGAAAGAGAGGGAGGGAGAGTTTTTCCGAACCTCTTCGTAGTCGTTGCTAGTCAAGCAAGCCACAACTTTATATTTTGATTAGGCCAACAGAGAGATGGGTTTGGCATTTCTCGATCTAAGAAGGAGAAATTTGCTCACTTTTGATTTTTCTTTCTCGAGGCTATTTGCGAGGGGAGGTGAGGCTACAGTGATCAGAGGCGGAACGGGGTGGCGAGCCCGGCTACTCGCGGTGGATTTTAGGGGTGTACATGTAAGTGGATAGGATAATGATGCAACAAGTCACCACCATTTTCTGATTTCAGCATTAGAGTCTTTTTTACTTGTTCTGATTGCAATACCGTACCTGATACGGTATCTTTTGGTTTTTTCCCTCCATACATACATGGGTGGAGAAAATGAGACAATGAAAACAAAAACTTCTAGTAATAATCACAAATATATAAAATCCCTTTTGTAAGTGATATCACAAACTTAGAACCTTTGGCAATTTGGAAAGATCAAAAGGCCTTCTTAAAGCTCGATCATATGGTTGGGAGAATATTTTTATTCTAACTCTCAGGTTGTACTAGTTGCCCCCCTTAACTACAAGCAACTGTCTCTTTGTGCATGGTGTTATTTTCGATCATGTAATTGATCTATCTCTTGCATTTACTTGATATAATTTTATTTATATCCTATATCCACAAATCTAGTTACTCATAATCTTGCATCTTTGTCAAAAGTTATCTAGCCACGTGTAATGGGATCATCTTTTACGGCTTTCCCAACATGTCTAGCTGAAGCTCTTCTGACAAATTCTTGATGAAGAAATTGTGCATAATTTCAAAACAAAAAAAAAATCACAAATCTCGGTGATTATATCTAGGTGTAATGTCTTACTTGTTCTCATTCATGTGCAAAGTGTAATAATATGATACATTTTTTGTGCTTCATCCAACCAATAAGGACTATTTTTCTCAAACTAATGTCGGGTGTCAAAGAAAACTGGCACATTTGTGCAAATAAACCATGTTCTGTCACGAATAACGCACCCACAGTATTTGTAATTTGCAATTTCAATGGCATATTTTTTTGTCATGACAAACGCCAAGACGTGTACACTAGTATCGCATTCTTCTTTTTTCTAAAACAAAAAATCGCTCTCCACATCCAAGGGAAGAAAATGATAGTACGTACAGGACTAACTAGAGGCCTTCATTTCTGGAATATTGGATAAGTGACGTTACGTTGCACTAAAATCTTAATGCAATATTTTTGTATTAAATGATTTCTGAAGATTTATAGTGCGCAATTCCAACTCAAGTCATTTCTGTGTTTGTTACATCAATTCAATACGAATCATTCTAGTAAAATCTTCATTATATTTTCCAGTTTTTCGAATTAGACTACGCAGCTCAATGATTAAAGGAAGAATCTGCAGAAAGCAGGAAAAGAAATAGGATAACCCATTTTGGGGTCAATTGCCTCCAGCAATATCCAAACACTGAGCCCCAGCCGGTCCCCCCATTTGATTCCCATGCTCATGTATTAACATTGCAAGCTGCTCACTATAGTCTTGTAGATAAGCTTCGAAGTTCAAAACGCCCCTCAAAACTGATGAAGGAAAAAGAGTCATCCCTTGGAATATGCCAAAGGCTCTTCAATCTCATCACCAACATGCTTTCTGGTAGGGGCTTCATGCGCATACCTCTAAAGCACCACCCCGAAAATGATGATTCCTCCGGCAACAGAGTCCAGCTACAACTGCTTGACGTCTCAGATTCCGGCGAGGTTGGGATTGAGTTCATCCAAGCCGAAGATTTTGAGCGTTGGGATGCTTACGGGAAGGCCAATCATGAAGGGGCAGTAGAGAAAAGACAAGTAAGTCCACGAGCATCAGCAGAGTTTGAAGAGCTGAAATGGAAGGCTTCAGATATCAATGAAGAAGCAGAAGCCTTTATCAGGCGTAGGAGAGAAGAAATGAGAAGAGTTTTTGACATGGACCAAAAACTTAGAGCCAATTAATTTGGCTTTAATGCCGCTTAAGTTAGGAGATTAATGCGAGCGGTTGTCGTCATCTCGTGGATCCTGAGTAACTCGGCTCGCTCTCTCTTAAAAAAAACTTCTAATTTTTGTAGTTTTTACCATTGCATCAATTTAATGGAAGTATAAACTATGGAAATTGGGGGATTTTGTAAGCGAGCGAGCTAGGTCATTTATGAGCCATGAGATGATCTGACCCGCTCGCATTAATCTCCCCACTTAAGCCGCATTCAAGTCAAACGATTTGGCTCTAGTATAATTCGAACTTCATATATATATATATATTTGTCTCATACTATGGACATAAAATTATATTTTGTTTAAACTCGTATGTATATAATTAAGGTGATATATCCTTAATAAAATATCCTTGATTTCTTAGTTGAACAAATAAAAGTTCGATTACCATGAAGGATTTGTATAGTTCGAACCCTAGTAGAACAAGAGCAACCTTTGGGTCCTTAATTGACTGCACTTCTTATGTAGAAGACTGATTTGCTATATTAATTAAGCCAGTCAAAATAGGTCCAATCACGCATGTCTAACATTAAGCATGAATGGTAGGGGTGGGCATGGTTTGGGTTGGTTCGGTTTTATTATGGAACCGAATTAACTTAAAATGGTCTCAGCTTTAAAATTTTTCTACCCAACCCGAGAACTGAGAGCTGAACAAAACCAAAATCACAGTTCTAGGTTTTTTGATTCTGGTTCTAGAGTTTTTTCGGCTTATACCATATACCTATAACAATACTAAAATTCAATAAAATTGCATCCATAATCAGTTTATGAAATATTTAACATAATATACAATTAAATAAGCATTTAAATACATGTACTTAGACATATTTAAAAGAGTTTAACTTACTGTTACCAAAATAGTTCAAAAGAGTTGCTTGTGAAGTATCTTTCATTTACTTTTCCCTCAAGTAATTTTAACATTGAAACGATATTCAATATGGAAACCTGACCCTTTAAGACCATATTATTTAGTATCAAAATCTGAAATATATTGATATCATAAATTTCAAGTTTTATATGGCTCATAAATCAAAAAAATATGAGGAATGTGTTGTAGAATGTAGTATAAAGTAGAGAGATTGAAAGCTAGGAAGTGAAGTGATCCAAGTGAATATGAAGAAATTACATGAATAATCCTATAACTTTTATATTGTTTCAATTTAGGACATCAGTTTAAGGGTGTAATATAAAAACACAAGATAACCGCCATAATTCTTCAAATAAATACATACAAACATACATACATACATGCATGCATGCATGCGCGCGCACGCTCACACACACACACACACACATATATAAATATATTAGTAATACTATAATTTTTATTATACACACACACACCTGGGGTTCAGTTCCACCTCAGGTTGGATTCAGATGAAACCAGAATTAACCCCAAACTCATCGATTATTTTATATATGGAACCAATCCACGAACCATGGTCCATTTTTCCAAACCCAACCCAACTCAATGGGGTTGGTTTGGGTTGGATTTCAAGTTTACCTAAACCATACTTACCCTTAGTGAATGGTACCTAACCTTCATTTACCATTTTGTTTTAGTCCATAACTTATTAATTGTTTTGTTTTAGTCATAAATTTATTAAAAATATTTTATTTTGTTCCTAAATCTATTAAAAATATTTCATTTTGGTCATTGTTACATGAAAGTTGTTAACTTAAAATATTTGTTTGATAACAACTTTTTCAATCATACTTTAAACTATTTGGTAATTATTTTAAAATAAATTTTACACCTAGTGTGTTTTAACTTAAGTCAATTGACTTCAAAATAGCTTATTTTTATTCTTACATTTTTTTTACCCGGAACTAATTTTAATTAAAAGCCTATGTTATGTAGGTATAATAAATTTTACACCTAGTTTGTTTTAACTTAAGTCAATTGACTTCAAAATAGCTTATTTTTATTCTTACATCTTTTTTACCCGGAACTAATTTTAATTAAAATTCTATGTTATGTAGGTACAATAATCTATTAAAAATATGATTTTTGTAATCTTACTAAATTTTTATGAAATTTTCTAAGTTTAAGGCATTAAAAAATAAAAATTCATAAAAAAAATTAAAAACATCATGAAAATTTAATTTCAAATGGATTATTACATCTACATAATATTGGTTTTCAAATAAAATTGTTTTCAAGTAAAAAATATAAAAGTAAAAAAAAATGGATCCATCTTTAATGAAATTGTTGATTGTTTATAAAAGAGTTTGGGAGAAGATGTATGATTACTTATTAGTGTGTCATCTTAGGAATAGAGATGTTAATCATGAGGATAGATTTAGACAAGTTTAACTAAATTCCTATCACCTTTATCAGATTTCAGGTGGATTTAGCAAAACCCATATCTTCCTCATGAGTATAAGTATATTCGGGCATTATAAAACTTGATTAATTTTTTTTTCTATATTAAGTAATTAATCCCCTTACTATTGGTTGATAATCACATCTAAATGCTAATATATATATAGTTCATCAAAATATATGTGCATTTAAAAAAAGTTAACAACAAATGTCATAAAATAAATGTAATATTTGATAATTTATGTTAAAATTAATATAACTTTATTTAGTCTAGAAACCATGACTAACATATACGTATGCTAATTGGAGAGGGTTGAACTAGGGTCATAGTAGAATTTTTAGTTAAGTGGATTGCAAAATGTTTAGTGAAAAGTTTCTTAAAACTTATTATTATTGTTATTGTTGTTGTTATTATTATTATTATTATTTATTATTATTATTATTATTATTATTATTATTGTTATTATTATTATTGCTATTGTTATTATTGTTGTTGTTATAGTTATTATTACTATTATTACTATTTTAAAGAATAAACTTACAATATTATTTTTTTCTCTCTTATAGAAAAAAAATATTGGCACAATCCAAATCATCCTAAATTAAATTACGACAATTTTGAGGATTACATAATTACCATTTTTTTAATGAGGGAAATAGTTGCACAATCTAAAAGGAAATAAGAAACGTGATTTATAAATTCTCTTACTTTTAATGAGGGAAATAGTTGCACAATCTAAAAGGAAATAAGAAACGTGATTTATAAATTCTCTTACTAAAAAAAATTATAATTATATCATCCTCATAATTTTTTCAATTTAATTTCTCTAAATAAGGTACTTTAGATTTAGCCAATATTTATTTATCTACAAGAGAGAATAAATATTTTGAACTAAAATTAAAATAATTTATCCTTTAGCCTTATAATAGTAATTATAATTATTTTTATTATTAATTTTTTGTTAAAAATAATATTTTTAATTTAAAAAAATTGATTTAAAAATAATTTGTAAATAGTTACTATTGAAAATGAAATAATTTTTTGATTTTTTATTAATGTTTTATGACATTGTGTTTGAATTATATAAATGATTGTGAAATAGAAAGAAAAAGACAGAAGAAAAAGAAAAAAGAAAAGAGTGACTCTTACTTGTTGCTATAAGTTTTGGACTTTAGTTAATATTTTTTCAACTTTTTCCAATAATATTGGTTAAGTCCTATTAGAATAACCCTTATAAAGTAAATAAGATCAAAACTACTCCTATTATGGAATTAAGATATGTAATTGCTCCTGTTAGGGAAAAACTCCCTAACATTGTAGTAACATTAGCATGTGCTGCCTCCTTAAAAACCTATTCTCATCTCTCGTCTCTTAAACTCTCATTTGCTATTTTCAGCCGAATTTGGATTTTAGTCCAAATCTGGTCAATTTTCTTTCATTCTTTTTATTATTTGATTAGCCTTATCTAACCTTATTTATCAAATTTTTTGATGGATGTAATCTCTTTTAGAATCTGTTGTTCAAGAGTAATTTGAGGCTCTCACATAATAGATCTTCAATTAGAATGAGCAATGATAGATATCTAAATCCAGGCCTTAGATGCTTGGTTGGTTTTAGTACTATTGGATATTGTTAGCTTGGTCTGAATTTTATTTTAATTATTTGTAAGCTACCTATTTTAGATTTATTATAGTTTATAAGGAATGTTCAGCTTGATTCGATTCATTTTTTTTTTCATCTAGTGTCACAGGAACGAGTAATCTTTTAGAGGCCATTTTTATATCCATGTTGTCTCTTAAAGTTTTATGTTGTTATTGGTTTATAAAATATTGTTTGACTCACTTTTAATTCGAATGAAACATATTTTTTTAAAAAAAATATTGTAGTAACATGTACTGATCTGTTGAAAATAATTTGAGTGACATTTAAATATAAAAAATTAACACTTTAAACTTTCGAAAAAGCATCAAATTGTTATTATACACTACAATTTAGATTTACTAAAAGAAGTTTTCAGAGAGTTTAAATTATAATTTTAAATAGTGAAATTAGAAACTAACAAATAATTAAAAATTCATAAAAAGTAGGTTTCCACAAATTTCTACCAACTAACGGTGGTAGAAAAAAAAAACTTTTAATCCATCAGTTTACTAAGAGAAAAAAAAAATAGCAATAAAAACACATATCCAAATTTCAATACAAGCGGAGGAATGAAGCTTGGCTAACATAGGACAAGAAATCTCTTATGTATATATACTAAGTTAATTTTTTTTTTATAGCACATGAAAGTTTGAAACTATGTCTGTCCTAAATTTATATAAATCTATCTCGAAGCAAAAAACTATATACAAAATCATCTCAGAAAAGTTAAAAAAAAAAAACATAATTCTACATGGCACATGTATTTTGGGTTTTGGCTCATTTCTAATAAATGTATCCTGGAATAATCTTTAAAATGAAAACAGATAAAAGAAAAAAAAAAAAAGAGGGAAAAAGCATGCTGCAAAACAATATATATCTTCTCTTCCCATGCAACCTTTCCTCTTGAAATTAAAGAAATAGAAACGAGCATATACGAACAAATTACACTCAAAACCTTATTTTCTATTTTATCAATTTTATCCTCTCATCTCATGTACTTCTCTTGGTCACTGCATAAATATATATAAAAACAGCTTTCTCCGACGACCAACCAAGAAGAAGAAGAAAATTGTCCACCGTTTTTTTTATAATTAATTAATGTCCCTCCGTTATTAATTAAGATATTGCTAATCATTCCTCAAGCTGTGTCGAAGATGGGCGATAAAGATCATAAGGCTTCCAGAGATGATCAACCACACACGGCCTCCTGGAATCCAACCTCAGCCATGGCTTCCCTTTCCCGCTCCAATGTAGCAAACTGATCGGCCCCGGATGCAAACTCCGGCACCGCCCTTCCACATTGTCCCCTCCCAGCCCGTGCTGGTTCCACCGGTGGTCCACTGCCTTTATCTCTCCCGCCAGCACCAGTAGAAACGGTGGCAGCGAACCCAGCTGGTATATTCTCCTCTGTTTCTGCACCACCATCCACTCCTCCACCCTCCGCCTGTACCCGCCGTCCCTCCACTTCCCAAGGTCTACTACCATCACCCCCGTGTTGAAGTAACAGGGCCGTCGCCCCCTGAACGTCGCGGCTAACGATCGGTTCCCCCAGAAAGCGTCCGTGAAGTAGACGGTGAAGTTGGCGTGGCAATACTCTGGCGCTGCAACAACTCTGTTTTCGAGGTCGACTTCCCACAAGTTGGCGATGTCGTCGACGACGATGATGTCGGAGTCGAGGTAGATGACCCGGCGGACGTGGGCGGGGAGGATGTCTGCGAGGTAGATGCGCGCGTAGTTCAACGGCTGGTCGAGCGCGTGGCGGATGGACTTGGAGATTTTGGCGCGGACACGGTCGGAATCAAAGAGGTAGACATGGAGGTTGAGGAAGGGAAAGGTGGAGGAGATGGCGGCCAGGATTTGCGGGTCGTGGTGGGCCCAGAGGAAGTGGAACTCTACATTTTCCGGGCAGGTGGAGTGCTGGAGGATGGAGAGGACGGCGGCGACCGTGCCGCGGATGTAGTTGCCGTCGAGCGTCATGGCAATGTGGATGCGGTGGTCTGCGCCCGTGCCGCAGGAGTTAGCGTTGCGAAACGCCGGGGCTTCGAGGAAGGGGAGGCGGGCGGCGGAAGAGAGGAGGAGGACCAGGAGGAATGACAGGAGGCCGCCGAGGTGGTGGGCCATCCTGTCATGGGAAGGGAGGGGAGGGATAGTTGGGGCGTGTAGCTAGTGGAAGGAGGCCATGGAATTGATTGGATTGGAGGAGGGAAGAGAGGGGTGAGGAATGTAGAGATAGAAAAGAAAAAGCTACTCTATTTAGTTGGCAGGGCAGGAGAGAGAAAGAAATTGTTTTGGAGTAAATGCAGGGGATTTGGAACCAGAGCCAGAGGAAGAAGTTGGTAGAGGTCCTGAGGAAGGGAAAGATCCTCGGAGTCGGACCCTTCTTGTTATATATGTTTATCTATCTCTCTCTAGATGTTGTGTTATCTTTAATCATTCGTTATTGTATTTTTCAATTAACAAAGCACCAACTTCGTGCGTAACATTCTCCCAACCCAAGTTATCTCTCAGTTCTAACATCTACTTCTGTTTCTACTTTTAAACGTATAAATCTCACTTTTATTTGTTTATTTATGTCTTCATAATAAATTTTATTACTTCCTCTATCCCATTTTCTTCAAAACAAACAAGTTTGTACACGGGTAAAGGCCAAAAGATTTTTTACCTTTACTTTCCAGTTTTATCCTTTTACTTCGTCAATCTCTATTGTCTTCCCTAAAACAAATTGGCCTTTTTCCGTTCGACAACATATAGGCGTTGCTAGCAAAGGTTTGGTGGACTAAGGAACGAGACCTAATCATCATTGCTCCTATCACGGCGTGAATCAATCACCGTTCGTCCATCCATCCGTGTTGCTCTTTGTCATGTCGATCTCCATTCGTTGGGTAGATCTCCGTCCGTCCGTGTTGATCTCCGTCATCTGTGTCGATCTCCAGCTGCTTCACATCAATCTCCCTTTCGCTTCACGTCAATCTCATCCATCGATCGATCTCCAGCCGCTTTGCCTCTATCATCTCTCCGTCATGTTGATCGCCGTCTGCTTCACCTCGATCGTCCGTTTGTCTCATCAATCAACGTCCGTTGTTGAGATCGAACAAGAGAATTTGGCAGTGTGTTTTAGTGTGAAAGAAAGAAGTTTAGTGATGAAAGAATGAAGAGTATAATGGTAAAGGTAATGATAAAATCTATTAAAAAAGGAAATATTTTAAAGAATTTGAAACAACCCGAAATGAAAAATACTGTACAAAATGTAAGATGAAGGAAGTATAATTTTATTTGCTTTATACGTGGTGTTGATTAAGTGAATAATAAACATGCATCAGCGTTTTGATAATGTTATCCAATTCTCCAATTAAATTAAACATAAGATTTTATAGATATTCAAGAAATTTTCTTATCGTGTTTTTTAATACAACATCAAAGGTCAAAAATAATAACTAAGGTTTAGACGATGGAATTTTAGGATGAAACAATGCGTAATTAAATGATGTTTTACCTTTTCATCTAGCAGTAAACGGTGTCCTATTTGATTTTGTGATACTATTGTCTCCAGATTATGTAGATCATCACTTTATGGTGTCATGGTTGGTCCCTTAGATTAGAACATAATTTTTTCTAGGTACAACACTTTGGATTATCTGGTGGCGAGATGGAGCCTCACCTATTCCCAGAGCCCATCTGCAAACCTAAAGGAAGACTGCGATAACAATATTTTGCCTTCCGGTGAAAAAACAATGACAACAATTTAATGCTAAGCCAACCGAACCGTTAGTTAAGTGAGTTACGTTGCTTAGGGCGCAAACAATGTTGTTACCTTACGTATCAAGTATCACCATCACCATCTTATCTTCGCTCACCCAGACCAGAAAGTTGACTGTCTACCTTCAGCTCAGTGCCGATGCGTGCCCTCGCGGCAGAACAGAAGCAAACCCCAAAACACTCCACTCCTTTCTTCATCCCCTTCAAGTTCAAATTTCCCTAATCCTATGGCTATCAACCCTAATTTTCTTTAATGGATTTCTTTAAATCCGTATTCTCAAACGACCTCGATCCCTCCCAATCCCAACCCAGTTTGCCTGACAACGTCTACACCACTCCCGAACCCGACCCACCCCAATCAAATGCCAATCCCAGTCTCAGCCCTTGGACCGTCGGTGGTCTCATCCGAAACCTCACCACCCGCTCCGAGTCCGTGATTGAGACCTACCGCCGGGATCTCCTGGAGTTCGGCTCTGGCTTGAAGAAAGAGATTCAGGTGGCCCAGGGCTCGCTCGGGACGGTAGGGACTGCCATTGATGAGTTGGGGACCTCTGTATTGAATGGGACTGCCCAGATCATCGCCCAGGGGAAAGAAGTGATCCTCACCGGCGATGACGAGCCTGGTTCCTCTTCCGATACCAACGGCGAGAGATATGGTGCTCAACAATGCTTGACCCCTGAAGGTTACAGTCGGTTCCATGCCCAGGTTCGTGTGCTTCAGCGAGACATCCATACGTACTGCGAAGAGCCTGATGATTTCGTGGATTACAGTAATTGGAGAAAAGGGTTTGTTTTGGAAGAGAAGAGGGAGGAGACTGAGGTATTGTTGCAGGAAAATGGGGATGTGAAGAGTGTCTATGATAAGGTCGTGCCAGATAGTGTTGATGATGCTACTTTCTGGTGTAGGTATTTTTATAAGGTGTTTAAGATAAAGAAAGCTGAGGATCTGAGGGCTAATATTGCTAAGAGAGCGATTTCACAAGAAGATGAAGAGGAATTAAGTTGGGATGTTGATGATGACGAGGAGGAAGCGAAAGATGATGGGAATGTGACATCCAATGCAAGCTTGAACAAAGAAGAAAGTGTGGACGGCAGCGGCTCTGAAGCACAGGCTAGTGTGAATAATCATGGGCTGGGTTCTGTTGAAGAGCCAGAGGTTGTGAAATCTGAAGTTGTTGAGGACAAGCGAGAGGAGCGAAAAAAGAAGGGCTTCGATGCGGAGGCTGAGATGAAGATAAATGGTCTATGTACGAGCGACGGCATGCCTATCGAGAAAGTCGATTCGGCGAAGAATGGTGGGATGGATATGGAAGAATTGGTTTTCAAGTCAAATGAGAAAATGGTTGTGGAAGAGAAAGCTGAAATTGAGGAATCTCATCCTAGCAATGGTAAAGACAGTGACTTCTCTGTTGTTTCAAGCCACCCCTCATTACAGGAAGAGGAGGACCTAGAGTGGGATGAGATTGAGGACTTGAGCATGATTGATGATAAGAAAATGGATCATGGTGGGAGCTCCAGCACCAATAGAGCTGATCCGCGAAAGCGGCTCAGTGCTCCAGAGGAAGATGACCTGAGCTGGGATATAGATGATGATGAACCAGACAAGCTTGACACAAGATAATAGTTATTAAGCTTCATTTGAAGAAAGAGCTTATCGTTCCATATTCTGTGTTGTGTAATTGCTCGTAGTTTGTGTTATTTGTCGTCTCCCTTTCCTGTAAATCTTTGTCCATTCAAATCTTTCGTGTCTGATATATGAAATGGGAAAGTATCTGTTCTGTACATATGGAACCTCAAATGAAATTGAAGCAACTGTGTTCATAGTGTAATTATCTAGTTTTGTCAGAAGTGTGAACTCCCTGTTTTGTTGTTCCTAACTGATTCCCCATACAATAGGCAGCAAATTGATTATCCCCAATTGTTTCATTAATTTATTCGGGTCTAGACACAAATAGAAACTCAACAAAGTTCTAAAACTCGAATAAATACTTTCAAAATTTTAGGACTAAATTTGTTCTTTTCCAGGTTTCTTTTTGCTCCTAGATAGAATATTAAGTTAAGAATAGAAATCCTAACAAGTAGTAGTTTGTTGTCATGGATCGAGGGCAATATGCCAGTTTTTTAAAAGCGTTAATCTTTTAAATGTCATGAACAAATTACCGAAGACAGATGCTGGTTGCTGTTGGTACACGGAAGGTCCGAGCCAACATTTGTTACTTCGCTCTTATCTCTCCTGCTTTTAGGGAAAGGAAAACAACTAGGGAGCGTAGACCATACAGCACCGTCTGTCCACAGGAGCGAAACTTTATAAAAAAAGCAAAATAACTTGATACAAAATTCTTTCCTCTCATGCTAATTCACAATCCCCGGACAGCTAAGCTACTTCTAAAGCCTGCACAACTGACAATTCCACATTTCACGAAGTATTTGGCTGATGGGAGAGAGGAAGGGGGAAAAGAAATAAACTCGTTGTCGCAGCAATTGGCGCCTGGTTTGTACACAGAGAAAGCTCTTTCATAAGTTGGAGTGCAAACAAAAGATGCATAAGATGCTGCTTAAGTCTTGCTCTAGATTTCACCCGGTTTCTTGAAGCTAACTTGACGGCGACTTTCCTTCCGTGGTGATATTTGGTTCAGAAGCACGTGCCTCAACCGGGGAAGGCAATGCGAGAAGTCTTCCTTTCTGTGCACGAGGTGGAAGATGCTTAGCGGGTTTTCTAGTTGTCATATTCCAGGGCAGGAACACACCAGTGCCACCGCGAGGAACCCTTCTGGGGCTCACAACCACAGGACGCACTGGAGCTAGCATGACAACAGGGGCACGAAGGACTCCCCATTTCGGTACCACTTCCATAGCCTCGTAGCCATTCGAAACTCCGTTAGACAATGCATAAGGGCTCATCACACCTGGTTGCCATATGGTCATGGCACCACCCTGGGGAGAAAGTGGAGGTGATTGGACCTGGTTGGGTTCAGGACGGACCTTGAAAAACGTAATGCTCACTCTGTAGTTGGAAGATTGGCACATCACATGTCTAGCCATATCAGCACTGTTTCCCCTCATTACGAGCACAGAACTGCATAAATGATAAAGAATCATGCAAAGAATTAGTTTGTGTTAGATTCTGTAATGTAGAGGAGCAAAAGTGGTTAAATGCATTGAAAGAGATGAAACCTATCCTTGTCTTGAAGACATCAAACATGGGTGACAGCCTATAAAAAGAAATTAAAAGGTATTTGAAAATGCACGTAGATCTCTGAGTTTTGGTCTCCTGCAACAATACATTTGACTAACGCCGTGCAAGTGCATCTACTTTCAGTTATGCAGCTGCCACAAAATCTGTGAATTTGCTTACCCTTGTTTCAGAGAAAGCGAGAGTGGCCCTTTATAGTTCCCTTCACTGTCATTCACAAGAAGGCGCCCAAAAGCCATTGTTGATTCAGAGAGCAGGAGAGTAGAGATAGGTTGCTCCAGATGCGGTGGTTTCAGAAAAGGTTGTGAATACTCACCCTGCATTTTGGAGACAGATTTATATTGATCACCTTACTCTTAGAAAGTTGAAACTAAATCTACTAAATGAATCACAATTAACATTCCTCCTGCAAAATTCAAATGCTCAATCAACTAGCAAACAAGATATACCTCATCAAAGAAGTTGATGATGCAACCATTTGGTTTTTTGTATTCCGGTATCAGCTGCCACTGGACCAGGTGATCAATGACACTTCCAAGAAGAGCAGGAATAGGTTCTATTTCGTCAACTGTAGGAATAAAAGAAGAGTCACACAGTTGCCCACTCTTGGGTAGGATCGATCTCTCTCTCTCCATTCAAGCGTCTTGAATAAGCATAATCGGGCACATTGTAACTAAGTGGGAAGCTTACATTCTAGTTAAATCATCTTACTTGCTTGGTCGTTGCCACATGAGTCCTCTTTGATGTGCCCGAAAATTGGAACGCCAAGTTGAATCAGCTCCTTCTTGTTTCCTTTCATCTGCTTGTTGAATAAAATAAAGGTATCACCTGCATCGATTTCCAAGGCCAGAAGAAAGTTTATAAACAGCCAGAATTAAGTGCAGTTGCTTATCCAATGATTTCCACGTCATGAACTAGGCCTCCACAGCCACAGCTTTCAGTCTTTTGTATGATGTACTATTACACGATCCCTTCCCCCTTTTGAGGATAAAGGGGAGTCCATGACTAAAGAGATTAGGCTGCCTTCGAATAAGGAGGTGCGGGCCTCACATTGACCTACCAATAATTTTACGTCCCCATCTACTTGGATTAAAAGTGTAACTCTCAACATGAAATTAAAGGGAAATACCTGAGAGTTCACCATTATGACCAGCATCCCTGAGTTCATTGACAAAGTCAGTCAGTTTTGCTAGCTCCGAATCAGTGAAAACATCCTCATATAACTTTAACCCTTTCACAACATTGACCTGCCAATCATGCAAGCACCTTCATTGTATCAGTAAACAAAGCCACCAATTCGTATTGTTGTTTGCAGCAAATGAAATCTCCAGGAAAGACTGCAAAATATTTATATATATATATATATGTGAAAGAACTCGCCATATGCCCTTTCACTTGCTCCTTAGCACTGTAACCTTTTGTCAACTTGATTTGGGAAGGACGAGCGCTGCAGTTTTCATGGTTGGAACAAATGTCAGCAGCAGCAGGCATCATTTCCTGTGATCCTGCATTACAGCAACTACAATAAATAAGCATCTGGGGCAACAGCCAAGCCACAGGCCCACAGTAGAAAGGTTATTCTACTGCAATCAAATTTTTTAGCCTTCCATCAGGGTGTTAGCCATTCTCAATGAAATGGTGATTTTGTCACATAAGATGGTGGAATGATCCCTTTTAGTTTTTGGCTTTGTGTTTTCTTTTAGCCTTAGACTAGTTGGATCGGTGACAGAGCCAATTTGTCATTTGGGCACTTGGATCATAAATAAGCAAACTTTGTGGCCTAGGAAGACAAAGAACAATATTTTAGGGATTCAAATATTACAAATTAGGGGTCAATTCATATTTGACACACAATAGTTAGGGTAGTCTGGTCCCACATCAAAATGACGAGAGCCGTCCCCATCACCCGGTCCAAGTGGCAACAAGAATACATTGCCAGGTTCGAAATACTTCCCCTCCCTTAATTCCAAACAATGTAATTAAATGCTAGTTTGATTGCATTTTGATCTCAAAAAATAGATATTTTCCTTGTCTCCTATACTATATAAATAACTTCTTAGACTCTATACTTGTATACATGATTCTGAATATTCAAATAAAAAAAAAAAAAAGGACAATGGCCGTCACCTATCTGGGATTCTATTGTAAGCAATTAAAGTCCGAGGCCAGTGTGAAAAGAAAGGAAAGCTCGAGGGACAAGAAAAATTAGCATGGTGCAAAACAAAGAGGGCACCGTTTTTGCTGGACCGAGCCGGCTTCTGGGCCAAACGTGCACACCATCCATTGTTTGCCCAACAATTCGGGAATTGTAGATCTACCATACATCCTAACAAATAATACACACACACACAAACATATAATGAGCTATATTTCAGCTCATATTTCAAATACTAATACTCTTTCTATAATATGTTCTAACTCTTATTCTTGTAGTTATTCAGAATATCTAAAAAATACTAATACTCTAATGAAGATGCTTTTGAAAAGGGCAAGGAAACGAGGCTGCAATTAAGCATGTAACGAAATATGTATTACAATTATGTTACTAGTTGTAAAATTTGACCAGCCGGAGTTGGTTAATCATGTGACCGAGTAGAATGGACAAATTTTAAATGCAATCAGGCGAAGAATCTCAACTCAACTGTGACTGCCCTCATGGGCTTATATAACAAAAACAAAGCCAATTAATTATTAACGACATCCAATGTGTATTAATTAAGCAATCTTGATTACAATAGCAGATCATAATTAGTGTGCCTAACAGACACTACTATTACTATTACCCTCTGCTGTTCCTTCTGGTCAATCAAAGCCTGGAACAGCCTGGTACCGGTAATCATGTCCTTACTTTAAACTCATTTCATATCTATTCCACATGGTTCCCCTTTTTCTTATACAAATTGTTTATTTCACATCCATTTATATTATATGTACTAGCAAACTCATCATTATTTTAAAGAAAGATTTCCTTTCCCGACGAAAATTTAACATCACAGGCCCAGCTATTAGTCTCTTGGATTCTTCCTAAGAATTTTTTTGAACCCACCACCAAAATACGCACGTGTTCGTTGAACCCACTCTGGACAAGCCTGCTTAAGCTTAACCCAGCACCACCTTCCTCGGCTCGCCCGCATCATCTCCATGACCCGGTTGGACTCTGTGACTCGGTCCACTCAAACGAGTCGACCCATCCCGAGTGAGACAACCTTTGGCATCGGGATTAGCTCCTTGAGATTGTCGAGACTCCAACCAACCCGTAAGCCACGTGAAATCAACAAACGGCACCCGCACCCGCACCCGCACCCCGTGACGTTAACAGAAAGATCGGACGGCTCCTGTTATCCAGCCGCCCTCATTAAAATCGTTACGAGGAGCCCTATGCGCCGTGATCAAACGTCATCACCAAACTTCCTGCGCCCAAATTAACTGTGCGACTGACCGCAGGAGAGGAGACCTTCCTCAGCTTTGCCTCGGCTCTCCAAAAGTAAAACACCCTTTTCTGCCTCGGGAGAAAACTGAGCACGGTGCTATCAAGCTATTCCAAATAATTTCCAGAATTTTGTAAAAAATTTTACGTTTCATCAGATGGAACATTAAGGAATTCTATTGTATCTGTTGAAATTTTAAATATATTTTTTACAAAAATAAACAATTCTGCCATCATTTTCAAAAAGTTATGAACAAAAAATTATTTCTTTTAATGAAATTCAGGAGCTGTGTAATGCAAGTCCGAGAAAAAGAAATTGTCCCGTTCTGTTTGGTTGACTAGAAAACAGAGGAAAATTAAGAGTAATAAATGATTGCTTTTTGGGTGGAGAAACAAAAACGAAAGTGAAAAAGAAAACGTCCTCACTAACGCCTTCACTAATTAGCGAGCGGCATGTGGCTTCCATATGCCGTGGACTTGAGAAAATTCATCTTTTTCCCGGCCAGAAACAAAGCGAGATCCACCCGCATGGATTCATGGACACCACGCTCCTCCGGCTAACTACCCGATTCCGACCGAACCCCGGCGGTTCAAAATATCAAAACACTTTGTGGACAATATATTAATCTATGATCCAAAAATTAATTAAAAGGATTAAATTTGACGGCGTAATTGACTCACCTGCATCCGTGATATCACTGTCCGGCGAATCGGTCTCATGGGTGTTGACAACATCACCATTCTCAAAGCTCTTCTCCACTGCTTCCTCGAAAACTTTCTCTTTCTCTTTCTCATTCAAACAACCAACATCACTAACACCTTTTACCTCTTCAAACAACACAGCTTTCTTCTCCGTCTCATCTGCTCCGACCATCGCCGTCCTGACGGCCACCTTCTTGAGCTCCAGAGTAACGTCCGCAATTGAATGATACTTCTGCATCTGAAGAACAGGGATCCAGTTGAGCCTACGGCGGTGGATCGCGGCAAAGACGGCGTCATATACCACGGACGGTTCTCCCTGTTGGAGCTCAGCCAGGTGAGAACAGAGGGCGTCAATAATGGCATTAGCGGCAGCGAATTCTCCGCTGAACCAGGCAATGGTGGCGTCCTTGGCAAAAGCGTCGGGCGATTGGATTGCAGCCGGAGGCATCATCCGATCCATCGGCGATGCAGGGCCCGCCGCCATCGGCATGATCAGTTCCAATATAACAAAATAGTTAGGTAGCAAAAAATCAAGGACAAAAACCGAAACTTAATTATCGAGAGAGAAAAAAGGGAAATCCCTTGGAAAATCGTAGCGATTGAGGGGTGAAATTAAAAATTGCTAGTGGATTGTATGGCCGGTTGCTGGGGGAGGAGTTAATCGTTGGCCGATATTTTGGGCTGGATGTATCCGGAGAGAGAGAGGGAAGGGGAGACCTTTAGATCGGAGCGCAGGTGAGGTGAGGTGAGGTGAGAGCAATAGACGGGGGGTTTAAGGCGAGGGGAGGGTATATATGTGGAGGCGGAGGGTTGGTGACTCCGTACTGGTGGGGCCTATCGAGGCTGACGTAGACGCCCAGTTCTAAACGAGCGGGTGACATGGCTGACCGGAAAATGAAGGTTAGTTGGGGTGTGGAGAAAATTACGATGCCCCCACTGGCCAGGGCTATGGCCAAGGCCCAAGGAGTAGGAAATCAAATTACGGAAACTTGAAAGGAGACCAGTTTTACCACTGCCAACGGCCATCTGTGCTTCTGTGTCGGGCCATACTTGCACCTTTCTTTTCTGGACAATACAAAACAAAATTCCCACAGGGTTTAGTCAATCCACTTTAAAACTTTCTAAAATTTATATAAATCTACAGCTTACCCCCCCAAACCCAAATTCATCTTGAATGCCTAAACTAATACACTAATTACACTACGAGGTAGTAGTTTTAATGTCAACTTTTTTTTTATAGTAATTAATTCATAATTTTTTTTCTTCTAAAATTTCTCATAAAAATATAAATTTTTTATATAAAAATGATACTTAAAACTCTAGTTTATAAATATTTTTTTTTAAAAAAAAATTATAATATAAATTAATATGAATATGTTTAAGTCAAATTTTAGTAAAAAAAAAAGTAAAAAGATTATTCTTTATGAAACGGGGGAGCAATAAATTGTAGTTTCCAAATGACATACATATAATTTTATATATTCCTCCTTTAACTTAATTTTTTAAATTATTTTTCCTTAATTATTGATCAATCCATTTTTTATTTTTTTTAATCTTTGTACCTATTTTTTCTTATATATTTTCAGCTTTTTAGTTCCTTTTATTTAAGGATATCATTCTCATTTTTTAAATTTTCTATTATTCTCCTTTTATTTTTATTCACATATTTTTCAAAATTTATTAAGGTAACTATTATCAATGCAGGCCTCTTTCCCTTTTCATAAAAGGCCTAAGGTCCATGATAGATTATATATAGTTAATGTGACTAACATGTTAAGCATGTGATATCAAATGCTTCAATTGGATACAAGGTAACATGTTAGTTATGTTAACTGTCCATGCTATTACAATTTTTTTAAAGGTAAAGTAGATGAAATTATAGCCATCATTGCAAAAATAAGATGAAAACTTTAAACACTTAAACCCATAAAAAAGCTACAAGGTAAAGCAACAAAAAAACCTGCGTTGTAAAAGATTTTGTTGGTTTTTCATGACTAAGACATGGCAACAAAAAAGAAATTTGAATATGCAATGGTCAAAGTAATGCCCGAACATGGAGTTATTTTTTCATGGCAAATTTGTTGCTAAGAAGCAATAAGAATAAGAGGAGGAAAATTTTGAGTTTGAAAAATAAATGGAGCAGAAGGGTTGATCATAAAAGCGACTTGACTGACTCATTTGTTTTTTGTTGATTAAGGGGAATGGTACTGTGTAAAATATATGAATAACTCAAATTTGATACTTTTTGCATACACTTAATTGTTATTTTTAAGGAGCATTGCTTTTTCATTACATTAGACTTTAACTAGTTGCCCATGCATTCTTAGAATGAAAGGCAAGAAATTCTAGTAGAATCATACCTCTTCATTTCCACCACCTAAAATAAAGGCCAAATCGTTCTCCACCTCTAACCGCTGCCCTTGCCAACGCTGGCAATAAGTCATAAAGTGAGAACAATCAGTTCAAATTACTACTCTCAAAGTTAGCGTCATGTTAGCAATTAACAAACTAAGCAAATTTTTAATTTTTGAACTAGTCACTAAATATATGGTCCTTAGCATCTGGGTACCTAACTGTGCAAATCTGCACTATTTCGACCATCTTTTCCAATGCGCATAATCTCGACTTGGCCAAGGGCTCCCCCACATGAATCCAGCTACTCATCATTGACCTCATTTTCTTTCCTATGTACACTATTACCATTGTTGCTATCACTATCTTATTCACCTTTTAAAACCTTATATTCAAAACCCTCCTACCCACTACCTGAACAAACAATGTCAACCTTGCTAACTTTGCCGATTGATTACCAACAAGAAAAATATTAGGAAATTACAAACATCAATCTAATTCCGATGAAGAGAATGATATGATGAAGATAAACTTGGAATTGAGACTTTGTATTTTCTTTATTTTTCACTTTTGTCACACAAGTAATTTTAGCAACTAGTGATAAAATATATCCAAATAAGTAGTGTTTGTGGTAATTTTTCATTAAAAAAAGTTTGATGGCAAAGTTGCTCCATCTTTAGCTACCATTGCCAATCTTAATTTTTTGGATTAGTATTGATGAAATTTGTTGAAGAAAATTTTTAGTTAGGATTAATAAATTTTACAATTAGTGAGGTTAAATTTAATTTTAGAATATTTGTTTGCTAGTATCGGAAATTTAAAGCCAAATAGTGCTTTTGTAATAGAAATGTTTAGACTTATTCTTCCTAATTTTTATACGGGTAAATAACACCTATTGTCCTTCAAGTAAAACCATATTTTGGATTCATCCACAAACTACAAAACATTACATCATTTATTCTTTAACTATAAAAATTGTTACACCAATCTTTTTTCCATTAACTGCAACCGTTAAAATGGGCGAAAAAAATATAAAAAATTAGTTTTAACTCCTAAAAACCTTCAATTTGTCGTAAAGACATCAAAACTTTTACATCTTACAATAAAACCACATTCTCCTAACCATCCTCCCTCCTTCACGATTGCCACCATCCTTGGTTTCGCCCATTTGGTTCTCGCATCCTTTTTCGTTGATTCCAAGCTGTCCTCTTCATTTGGGAGCCTACTTCCCCTGTTTTCCTGCCAGATTGTCGATGGCCGTCTTCCTCCAACGGAGCACGGTCGTCTCCCTCCAGTGATGCACAATCATCTTCATCTGTCAGAGCATGATTGTCAACTGTCATCTTCATCTGGCGATGCACAATTGAAGAAAAATGATGATGTTGGAGTGCAATTGAAGGGAAATGTCTAGGTAGGATTGAAGGAATACAAAGAGAGAGGACTACAATGGACAAGATTAGAGCACAACAGGAGAGCACTACAAAAGATGACGCTTAATCATCAAGATAGCAGGCGATGACAAAAGATGGAGATCGACAAGGAGAAAGGTTGTGTTCTGGCCTCAAGGGTCTCAGCCTTTTATTCACTTTTCTCTGTCGATTAATCATAAATGGTGGGAGCTTTGTCGGATGTTAACGGTAGAATGAGGACATGATGGTGCCAGATCTGCGCTGCCCATTGCAAAGGTAAAGGTCATGATGAGTAAAAAAACAAAGGTGATGATCATGACGAAATGGTGGTTTTATTGTAAGATGTAAACGTTTTGAAGTTTCTATGATAAATGGAAGATTTTCAAGGGTTAAAACTAGTTTTTTTTCGTTCATTTTAACAGTTGCAGTTAACGGCATGATGATTAGTGTAACATTTTCATAGTTAAATGATAAATGGTGCAATATTTTGTAGTTCCAGGATGAATAAAAAACATGAGTCTTATTTTAGGGATGATGAGTGTTGTTTTATCCTTTTTAGAATTAGTATTGGTAGTATGTATTCGAAAAAAATTATCCACAATTTTTCTAGAAAAAGAAATTTTGTTCCTATCTTTTTTTAAAAAAAAAATTATGTAATTGAGTCTCTATGTTTTTAGTTATATAATGGCCCTTTTTTTAATTTTGTCCTGGCTATTATTTTTAAAGATTGCTAATGCAACTAAGTTTGGTTCATTAATTTTTCAAAATTAAAAATTCACCCCAATGTGTTAAAAAAGAATTTATTGTCCTTAATTTAATCCCAATGTTTTTAAGTCTTATGACTAAATTCCCAACAACTAAACTTTCACTTTTAGACTTCAGTAAAAATACCAACAGGAGCTTATAGGCTATAGATGATTTGCCCATCCAGACTCAGTATTTTAATGTGCCTAGCAACAGGTATAAAAGTAAGATGGTACACATACACTTGAATGCTATTGGACATAAGCCTTATTTCTATCCTGATGAAGATTATAGTTGACTATTGCCCTACAAGCTTAATGAGATTCAAGAAATTGACTGACATAACTTGTTGACTACTTGGAACAAACTTGCAAGGAAGAAAAGGTCTTGCACAAACAAGAAGAAAAAAGAAGAGGAAAGATGCCGGAGAGGATGATGATGGCCCGAAGTATTCAATGGGCTAGGAGCCCAAAGAGCTCTACTATGATGTTGATTAGCAAGATGGGGACACACTGAGTTAGGATTTAGGAGATTTATATCTATACTAGTGTGGATTGTTTTACTATTTTTTAGATATTTTATGAATATTTTTATGATTAATAACTTTTAGAATTTTAACTTATTTATCAAACTTTTATGATTTTTCATCTATTTTCCTATTTTTTTTTATTTTAATTATTACATCTATATGTCATTTTATATATTAAATTTAAAGAATATAAGTTTGATCAATGGATTCGGTGCCCAAAGAGCTCTACTATGATCTTGATCAACGAGACAGGGATGCGCCGAGTTAGAATTTAGGAGATTTATACCTGTATTAGTGTGGATTAATTTATTTTTGTTCAAATAATTTATGGATATTTTAATGGTGAATTACTTTTAAAATTTTATGATTTTTCATTTAATCCTAGTTTTTATTTTAATTATTGTATCTATATGTAAATTTAATTATTAATATAAAGCTTTTTGAGATTAAAAAACTACTTTAGTTGCTTTTTTGTTGCTACCTAGTTGCTCATCAGCAATGGGGCACTTTGTTGCTTCATTGCAACGAAAAAGTAACAAAGTACGATCACTACTTTACATCATGCTTTGTACAAACAACAACAATTTTACTAACAAATTTGTAAGACTTCTTTGTTGCTCTTTTGTATGTATGAACAATGAATCACCATATTCCCTTTTGTTTTTTGTGCTTTTTAGTGAAAATTCTCCTTGTTTGCGTCAAAGGATGATTGGTGATTTTCTTGTGATAAGTTATTTGTATATTTTCATTAATTAATCACATTTTAAGAATGTTTTATTTAAAACTGACTGTTAATTTCCTTAAACTAAAAAATAGAAAACATAGATTTAGTCAACCATTTTAAAATTACAATTTGTAAACTAAAAGAATATTTTTTATTTTCCAATCAATATCAAATGTAGAAAATTAACTATTGTTGACCTTGAATATTTTAGTATAAGTATTTACCTTACAAAAATTATATAATTTTAATCAAAATTGAGCAAGTACCCATCTTTTCATCATTTTTGAATTTAAAAGAAAATGTTATAGGAACACATTAATTCCTACTTAAATATTAGTAGATTAAACTACAATCGTTATAAGTTTTATAGTTTACATTTTTTTTTTTGGAGTACTTCAATATTTAAAAATAAAATGAACTCTAATACATTATTTAATCAAAGAATTGATAATCTTAGAAAGTAATTAATGAATAAATAAATATATAAATATAAAATTACTGCAAAATGACCATTGATCCATTAATAAAAATTGAACCATTAGGTAAAAAATCATTAGAAAAAATAAGTTAAAAGGCAACTACATATAAAAATTTTTTATTTCATTTGAAAAAAAATTGTGAATTAATTTATATGTTGAAGAGAAATCTTAAACATTAGCTAAAAATCAGGACCTCAAAGCTTAATTAATTCATTAGTTTTAACTCTCCAAAATGGACTTCGGTTGCAACTGTTTGCTTATTGAAACCTCAATGGGTTTTTAAGATGTTTGTGAAACATGAGGGAATAAATGTGAATTTGACTAAACGTCGTGGGCATTTGGAATTCTCCTTTATCTTTTTTCCTAATTATAGATTTAGATTTTTTTACATTGAAATATGTGCATGAATCATTACAAAATAAATATTTTCATTTTTTTTATATGCTAAGTAAATAAATTTTTTTATAATTATAAGCAAATTAATAATAAGAGGGGAATAGAGCTAGAGTAGCTAAATGATGTGCTGGAGCAACATACTATCGAGACATTACAACTAAAGCACAGTGATCAAGAGACTACATAGTAGCAATGAGGATCTGAGCTAAGCTTGCCAATGCGGGGGATACCACCAACTTACCCCAAAGAATGGTAAGGGCTTGAACACAATCTGTATGAATAGTAATATTAGTTAAACCTAGCTATTGAGCCACCGTGAAACTCCTTTGATAGCAAAGAGTTCCACCTGAAGAGCAGAATGACAATAGAGATAGGTCTGACTATCTTGATACCTTGGGGGAGCATTAGTGCCCATCCACAGCTAAACTGTCGCTCTTAATCCAAAATCCCAATGCCAAACACCATAGCTAGACTACTATTGCGATTAATGCCTCAAATCTGACAGAGAGCATTAGGAAGGTCTTTATTGAAAATGGATGACTGAACTTTGAACTAATAAGATGAGTGTAATAGTTGAATTAACGCATCTTTTCAAGAACAAAAGGAAAGCACATTATAGGTTAAGTGTTGAAAGACCACTTCATTTCTTCCCAACTAGATGACCCAAAGAGTGGAAACCAAAAAAAGAAGCCAATCTAAGTTCCATTTCCTCTCAGTATGGAAGAGGTGAAGAAGCCAAGTCTGAAATAAGGGAGAATGAGATGATAGAAGAGTGCCCCAAATATTACTAGAGCCCTGACATTCCCAGAATATATGAAGCAATGATTCCTCTTGGGATTGACATCTAGACAAAGAGAACTGATATTTCCTCCATGAGCTGCTAAGTTAGATGTTAGAAGTTCTCATCTGCTTATATACGAACTTTTCTACATGACACCGGATTTGCATATGCAATTATATGGTCTAATGCTTGCTTGAGTTTAACTTTTACCATTTGTTATATAATTTTTTGGATTCAAATTATCCTGGTCAAGGCTAGCTTTCATGTTTTCATCAAGATTTAGAAGGACTTAAATTAGACATTTAGCATTTCCTTTTAAAAACATTTTACCTTTTCATATTGTTCTTTTTAATACATAACAAGTATAAGGCCTTTTGGGTCAGTAAATAATCTTATAAGTCTTGGGTTAAATGACATACGAATATTTGTACTTATTAAAGTACTGGTTACTTTCACATACAAAAAAAATTGTATTGAATGACAATGATTATGAAGTGAATTCCTACATAGGATTTTAAGAAGTGCACTTTAACTATCTAGCTAGCTAAACTCATGATGCCGTTTAATTTTGAAACTAATCGTTATTCTCTATGTACTTTAAGTAAAAGATATTTATTTATTGTCATAAAGAACCAAAGATGTTGGCAAAATCTTGGAAGGGGGAATTCATGAGTGGTGGAAAGAATTGAAAATGTTTAGCAATGTTTGACCTTATAGAATAAGGATATGTTTAGTCATATCAAGCAAAAAAAAAAAGCCTTAGAGATTGAGCTTAGGGACGTGGGTTGAACTGATACTCTGCCTTCTAACATTACTCAAATTTGGCGTATAAAGATGGATCTAAAGGGGTTCGAGAGTTGGGAATTTTCCATGCTTATGCTTTCATGAGCAAAAAAAGAAAAAACAAATAGAATTATGTATTTAAGGAATAATAATGGTAGATGGGTAGAATAGAGTAATTGTAATGCGTATGGGGTAGGCTACTTTTCTAGTCTGTTCACTTTGTCCTGACCCCTAGACACAGATGATGTTTTAGGTTTGGTGGATAGGTGGGTTATGCAAAAGATGAACAAGGTCTTGTTTGCTACAATTATTGAGGAGGAGATCCAGACCAGATGGCCTTGAAAAAATGAACCCAACCAAAACTCTAGAATTGGATAGAATTATAGCATTATTCTAACAAAAATTTTGGCCTAAGTTTAGTTTTAATGTTTCTAAATTTTCTTTTATTATCCTAAATTTATGGAGGTGGTGTGCTGGAGTTCAATTAAAGCCCTATCGCCCTAATCCCAAAAGACAAGAACGTAGAGGATGTAAGACAAATCCAAGCCATTAGTTAGTGTAATGTGATTTGTGAGGCAACATCAAAGGTGGTGGTGGACAAGATAAAGTAAATTCTCCCAGATATTGTCTCCAAAAAGTATAGTGCATTTATCCAGGGGAGACTTATCTCAAACAATGTCTTTACGGAGGGGGGAGGGTTATTATGCTGTCAAGCTTGATATGTCCAATGTGTACAACAAGGATGAATGGTGTTTTATGGAGATGATGTGTCATCTACGCTTTGGTGAATCCTTAATTTCACTCATGATGAGGTGCACTACCACAGTCCACTATTTAATTCAGATTAATAGGGTTCCTCATGAAGATATCATCCCTCAATGATGCCCTCATCAAGGAGATTAGCTCTCTTCATATCTATTTATTTTATGTGTTAAAGGGCTCTTTGGTATTTTAACTTAGCTCTCTTCATATCTATTTATTTTATGTGTTAAAGGGCTCTTTGGTATTTTAAACAAGGCTATTAATAAGTGTCAAATGGCGGTTGTGTTGATAAGCAAAGTAGGTCATTGTATCTGGCACCTTTTTTGCTCATGAATTTTTTCCATTTTGCAAAATTAATCAGACTGAAACGGATGTCATGGTTGCATTTCTCGAAAGTAAGAGATGGCTTTGACTCTATGCATTAATTTTTATAAGTCAAGTCAATTCTTTTCTCCAAACTCTTCCAAAAATTGCAAGTGCTTAGTCATGTAGAAATTTGGAGTTCTAGCTATTTGAAAAATAGGAAAGTGTTTTGGGTTATTGTCAGTCGTTTGGAGTGTTAGATTTGTTCCAATCAATTAACCTAAAATTTTTATAATAACAAAACATTGAAGGAGGACTAATATGTTTATTTTAGTGTGTAAGGTAATTAGACAAATTTACATATTTTTTGAACGATGTTCATTGTTTCTCAAGTTGTTTTAAGTGTTTTAAGTTTTGCTTGAAAAATAAGAAATTCTATTGAAGGAAATCAACGTTAAAATTTGAAAAGTTTGAAGGTTAAAATTTCCTGGAGATGAAGATTCAACAAGATGAAAATTGTCAACCTGTTAAAATTGAAGCATATTTTTTAGTCTAAGATGTTCTTAGTTATGGACAAGAAAAACACTTGAGTGGAAAATTTTCAACAGGATGAAAACTCCAGTTAAATCTCCAGCATAAATCTCTGGCTGAGAAAATCTTTGAAAATTCATTTTAAAATTGTACCACATTAGATTGCTATGTGGGCTAAGTGCTGAAATGTAATGAATTAATGATCAAGTTGTTAGAGATCAAACCTTGGGTGACGATACAAAACTAAAATTTTATCCAGGTGAAAATTTTTACCTAGGTGAAATTGGGTGACAGAGATGAATTTTCTTGTCAAATTTGATAGCAACGGTCACCTGCTTTTTTATAAAATTTTCTATCATTCCCAACAGCTCTTCACCATCTTTTTGGCCTCTTAAGGAGTATAAAAACATTGAGAAATACCTTGGAAGTAACTCTTGACCATTATAATTGAGAATTTAACATCAAATTCAAGAGAAAAAGCTTATCTTGAGAAAATCATTAATGTTCTTACACCTTCACCTGTATATTTAAATAAGAGTGCTATTGTGTGAGCTTAAAATCTTGTAAACACTTCAAGTCTTAGAATCACTTAAGTGTCGCATGATTTCTAATGAGCCTTGAAAAAAAACTAGAAAGTGGTTTCTAGTTAGCTTTGGAAAAAACTAGGGATTGGTTGGCTATGAACCTTGAGGAAAACATCATTGTAATCTTAATCAGAGATAGTAGAGAAACTCTTAAGTGGGCAAACTTAAGGAGATGATGTAGACTCCAGTTAGTGAAGTTGAACCTCTACAAATCCTGGTGCATTATTTTTCTTCTTCTCCTTTATTTACTTGTTTTATTTATGCTTAACAATGCTTGATTTGTTCTTGATCTTTGGTTGAGTTAATTTGACTGTAAAATTTAATTTTGTCAAAGTTTTTTAAAGTAACTAATTCACCTTCCACTTGGTTGCACTAAGGATAATGAGGAGGATGAAAAAAAGGGCTTTCAGCTACCTACTGGTAAAAATTGATGATATGGTTATGATTGGATATAAGAAGAAGTTTCTTTCTATGGGCGACAAAGAGATCCTTTTGAAGACATTGGCTCAAGCTATCCTCACTCATGTCATGATAATGCTCATAATTCTGCTAGGTTCGAGTAATGCCATGAACAGAAAAAAATGAATCGATGTTGGTAGAGCCATGATAGGAGCAGTTCAACCATTCACTAGTTAACTTGCGAAAAGCTCTATTGGTCAAAGAAATAGGGCAATATGAGTTTCTGGAAGACGGTTGATTTTATTTTGCCTATGCTTGTGGAGTAGGGAAGACACTTGATGATGAGTCCTGAGTTATTTGATGCTCGAGTTATATGCATCAATACCATCGACATTTAAACTTTCTAAATGAAACTAAAGGTTCAAATCCTTCTTTAACTTAGTAAAGTATTTTGGAAGGGCAAAAAGTGCTAAAAAATGAGCTATAATGGAAAATAGGAACTAAGAGGAGTATAAATGTGTGGAGTGACCCCTGGCCACTGAGACATCCATCCTTTAATCATCAAGCTCCAATGCATGTAAGGAAGGAGAATGGGAGAATTCGTGATCTGCTATTGGAACTTGGTGGGGGTTGGAGTCTTTTGCTCCTAAGTCAGCTTTTTTATGCTGGATATAGCCCATATTATGTCAGATTATTACAGTCAAATTGTGAATGATGTCATAGTCTTTTGCATTATAATGTTGGTGGTGAACTTCTAGTTAAGACTGCATACCATTTGCTCTAGAAAATGTAAAAATGATGAAGTCAACACATCAGGAAAAATGATGTGGTCAACAATTATAGGGTCATGGGTCTTCAATAAGACAGATATTTTGGTGATGACTTTATAGAGACCACTTACTCATTCAAGCTGAGCTTTATAAGAGGCATATTGTGGAGGATATGAAGTGTCGTTTCTGTAATGAGGAGGTGAAGTTCGTGATGTATGTCATGAAAGAGTATTAGATCGTAAAAGCTATTTAGAGGCTTAGAGACTCATCTATGTGACGGAAGGAAAGTGCTCGACGTTGGTAGAGTAGTTCCAGTGGTTGCGTATAAACCAATTTAATGCCTAACGAAAGAGATTCTTCATTATAACCCGGTCCATTTGGTATTTCAAGAACAAGGTCAAGACAATGCAATATTTGATTTAGCTTCTTGTAACTGGCATATGGAAAAGGCTTGCAATGATGTTAAATGCACTTCTTTTCCCTTAAAGTACTTGCGGTCCAACTGAATTTGGTAAAACCTGCCTTTTAGTTAGTGGAAAATTAACACGGATGCAGCTCTCAGTATGGATGAAAAAATTGAAGTAGGATGAAAAAATTGAAGTAGGGTGGTTGTCCAGAGTGATCAAGGGCTTGTTTTCGCGACAATGTCGACTCTTTTCTACGGCTTCTAGGAACCATTTTTTGTTTAGAGTCTTATGGCTCAATAAGGAATGTGCATGGCATGTCATTTGCTTCTTGTTGAGTGGTTCTTGAATTAAATATGATTTGTTAGGTTTGTTTGCTCAAATCTAAGAAGATTAAGAATTTTAGTTCATTTAAGATTGGGTTTATTTTTTTGTTTTGAATTTTGTTTTAATTTTCCTATTTGTTTAGGATTTAGTTTTTCTATTTTGATGTGGTTTAAATTTGTGTATGGCTTATAAACTGACTTGTTATGTTAGAGTTTTGAGTATAAGAGAAAAACTAATGTGGTAAAGAGACAAAATGATAGTTTCAAAAGGGAGAAGAGGTCCAGAGACTGAAGAGGGCTAGGACAAGAATACTTTTGCGATTCTCATAACTTATAATTGTGTGAAGGTAAGATATTGAGGTTATCAGTGCTACGTAGATGATTCATAGGTCAGCATGAGCACTAATAACATCCCTCTATTATAATCTCTATATTTTTTTTCGAGTGGATTTCTTTTATTTGTGGATATAGGCTAGTTAAGAACTAAACCTGTTAAATTCATTTTGTGTTTGTTTGATCATATTTGTTATTTCATTGTGCGTGATGGGTGATTGGAAATTTTTTTTTCCCAATAAGTGGTATCAAAGCTTATGGTTTGGTCCTAGTATGGTGAACCGTGTGGCACATTCTGGTATGGTTGAGCGTTTAGATTGTTTGGTGAAGCCCTAGGGAATAAGAGGGCTAGGACAAGAATACTTTTGTGATTCTCATAACTTATAATTGTGTGAGGGTAAGATATTGAGGTTATCAGTACTGCGTAGATGATCCATAGGTCAGCGTGAGCACTAAGAACATACCTCAATTATAATCTCTATATTTTTTTCGAGTGAATTTTTTTATTTGTGAATATAGGCTAGTTAAGAGCTGAACCTATTAAATTCATTTGTGCTTGTTTGATCATATTTGTTATTTCATTGTGCGTGATGGGTGATTGGAAATTTTTTTTCCTAATAAGTGGTATCAAAGCTTATGGTTTGGTCATAGTATGGTGAACCGTGTGGCACATTCTGACATGGTTAAGCGTTTTGATTGTTTGGTGAAGCCCTAGGGAATAAGAGGGCTAGGACAAGAATACTTTTGTGATTCTCATAACTTATAATTGTGTGAGGGTAAGATATTGAGGTTATCAGTGTTGCGTAGATGATCCATAAGTCAGCGTGAGCACTAAGAACATACCTCTATTATAATCTCTCTATTTTTTTTGAGTGGATTTCTTTTGTTTGTGAATATAGGCTAGTTAAGAGCTGAACCTGTTAAATTCATTTGTGCTTGTTTGATTATATTTGTTATTTTATTGTGCGTGATGGGTGATTGGAAATTTTTTTTCCCGATAAGTTGTATCAAAGCTTATGGTTTGGTCCTAGTATGGTGAACCGTGTGGCACATTCTGGCATGGTTGAGCATTTAGATTGTTTGGTGAAGCCCTAGGGAATTGTCCTAAGGATATTTGACAGTGGTTGCAGTGTGATACCGATGGCTCAATACAAGTTTGAAAATTGAAGATTTTGTTCGTTTGTGTTGATGCTCATGATGTTGATGTTTATGATGCTAAATTTGTTGTCATTTTCATTCATTGTTGTTTGTGTCTTGGTGGTGTTTGTCATTCTTAGTCATGTTCTTGGTATTCGTAGTCATTTGCGTTCTTTGTTGTGTTCGTGCTTTGGCGATGTTTGTAGTGTTCATGTGTTAGGATTTTGGGCATGGGAGAAAAGTCAATGTGGTGAAGTGGCAAGATGTCAGGGTTTAAAGAGGGAGGGTAGGTCTGGAGGCTGGAGAGAGTTTAGACAAGTATCCTTTTGTGATTTTCAATTCTTGTAATTGTGTGAGGATAGAATATTAATGTTATTAGTGTAGTGTAGGAGATTCGTAGGTCAGTTTAAGCACTAAAGACATACCTATATTGTAACCTCATTATTTTGTTCGAGTAAATTTTTTCTTATCTATTGATGTGGACTAATTAAGAACCGAATCACGTAAATTTATGTGAGCTTCCTTGATCTCATTTATTATTCCACTACAAATAATGAATGATTGGAGAATATTTCCCAACAGATTCCTTAGCGGTGATTAATACAATCAGAAGTGCTATTCTTTTCTGGTCTGAATTGTAGGAGGTTACTTGGGCTACTAGAGAGGTCTTGTCGCACATCCCTACGTAGGTTATTTCACATTGCTTTGGGGAAGTTAATATATTAGAACATTTTTTTGCGAAGTTGGTTCTGGCTAAGGATGCTTGTGTTGTATGGACATAGTAATTGCTTCCACACAAACTTTTTTGTATTGCTGAACTTGACACTTCAAATGGTTCAGATTAATAGATACATGATATTTCTCATAAAAAATGATGTCACTAACTAAGCTAAATACATTTTGCTTTTCATAATTACCATTTCTTAAATTAACTGCGTACTCATTTACATTTTCGTGAAGAATCGTCCATTTATCATCTTTCCTTAGTTACCTTACTCTCAAGATTATCTTCCCATCAAAAGCTCAGACGTTTGTTGTATGAAAATATATATCAAATCGCGAAGGGCATTTCTTTTATCAAAACTTCCCTTTCTTGTTTGTTGCAGATTTTTTTTTCTCCTTCTAGTTTTAGTAGGATGAACGTAGAAAATCTATCATCAATAAAAAGAGAAAGAATAAAAACTAGACACCACTGCCACCGTAAACCCAAACAAAGTTTTCTATGTCAAAACATATGAAGAATTACAAAAACTCCTTCTAAACTATTTCTTTTATTGTGTCTGATAATGATTTTTGAAGTCCTAATCTAAACTATTTGATAATTATATTCCAGTAATTTTAAATTTTTAATTTTTTTTCACAGCTAATCGTCTTTTAAAAAATATTGATATGTATTTATAAAGAGGAAAATATATTTACAGAAAGAAAAAATTAATAATTTAAAATATATGTTAATTATATAAAAAATATTGAAGTAATTGAAATTATTAGATGATGAATATCGTATAATTTAAATATAATTTTAAAACTATTACCAAATAATATAAAAAATATAAAAAATAAAATGTAGATTTTTAAAAATAAAATGATCTGACTTAAGTTAGGTAAGAGCTAATTATAAGTTTACTAAAATCTATGAATAAAAAAAAACATATTGAGTCATTCAAGTACAGAAAGTTCCAACACGCACCACTTTTCCTGTGCCAGTTTCATAGGCTAGACTCGACACCTTTTCTTTTTAGCTGTTAATTTTCCTAGGGTAGCCTCCTATTTTAAATTGGAAATCTCGGTTTTTCCGTGCTCTGTCTGCCTCTCGCTACAAAGCATCCAAACAATTTTAACACTTATGCTAATGAAAATTCCTTAGACGAAGCGTAATTAAGTGTGAAAAATAAACAAACACCTCAAGCTCGGGTTAGGTTCGGTACTATTTAAAATTTGATTATGAATCATTTTAATTATTATCAATCTAAGTCTAAATAAAATTTTAAATTTAATATACAATTCAAATAAAATTTAATTTATTTATTATTTTACTTGATTTTGCTAAATTTTAGATTTTTTTTAATTTAAGTGAATAGTTTGATCTTATTTTAAGCTCAAATAGGTAAAAATTTATTCACAATTCATTTATATTATTTTTAATTCAAACCTAAACAAAATATTAAGTTCAAAAAATATTTCAAGCCAAACATAATTAGTACTTTATATTCAACTTGACTTGACTCTTTTTCAACTGTATAAATGTGGCTGACGTGTCTGTTTATATACACCTAGGCGCATTAAATAACTGCCGAATTAATCTAAATATGACTTTTTATTTTTAAAGATTTTTAATTTATTTTCTTATCTATTAATTGCTTCTTCCTCACTATCTGTTGGCATGTTAGGGCATATCCAATAATTTTTTCAAAATTTCTATAAGATGGGAAAATAAAAAGTAAAATCTCTATAATTTTTTTGCTCCAACTCCAACAGCTTCCCACTTTATAGAATTTTGTATTTATTATATAAAAATTAAATATTATGGATTTAAAGTAAATTCAAATTAATGACTAGTTTAATTATTGTATAATTAAATATTGTTGAAAATGTAAAAAATTATTCCTTTTGTTTTACAAAGAATGACTCTTTTACCTTTTTGACTAAAATTTGACTTAAATATATTGATGTTAATTTATATTATAAAAACATTTAAAAATTATATTTATAAAATAGAGTCTTTAGGGTACCATTTTTATAAAAAAATTATATTTCTATAAGAAATTTGGGAAGAAAAATAATATGAATTAATTGTTGTATAATTAAATATTGTGCAAAACGTAAAAATTTACTACCTCCACTTCACAAAGAATAACTATTTTAACTTTTTTAACTAAAGTTTGACTTAAATATATTCATATTAATTTGTATTATAATTTTTTTTAAAAAATGATATTTATAAAATAGAGTCTTTAAGATACTATTTTTATATAAAAATTTTATATTTCTATCAAAAATTTTGAAAGAAATAAAATTATGAATTAATTATATGAATAGTGAATGGAACAACTTGCACAAGACAAAAGGAGTATTATTTTTTATTTCTAAATTTTTTTTAAAGTTTCTACAAAAATAAAAAATGAGATATTTTCTTTCATATCATTTTTTATTTTAGAGAATAAAATAGTGAAGCTGTTGGGATGAAAAACTGTTTTATATTTTCTAAAATAAAAAAAAAATATAAAATAGCAATACTGGTGGAGATGGTCTTATAGCCTATAGGGGTCCCTTTTTCGGGTCTAGTCGCAAAAATTGAATATCCATGCATGTATTTTCGGTCTTATATACTTTTCATAAAACCTGCTGTAATCTGACACGTACACATCTGTACAACTTTGTTTGATCGATTTAGCAAAATTGATTATTTACACTGATACGAAACTGACAAATGGTGCTGAGGACATAACACATAAGGCCCGAACAGTAGCCCCGACTTGAAACTTTTTCTCTTCAGCTTACATTGTTATGATAAGTATTTTTATATTAAATGTGGTTTGATGTTTTTTAGGTTTTATAAAATAAACACTTCAACTCTCTAACTTTTTCAATACTCTTTAATATTTTATCTTGTAAATGCTTCTGAGTATAAATAATAATTGATTATTTGAGTTATAAAAAAGCACATGAATATATGGTAAGGGTTAGAGGTGCTATTATTTTGTTTTTTTCAGTTTTAACCGAAACTAAATAATTGAATTTATTTAATTTTTGGTCTTATAAACTAATAATCGAATAAATTGAAATAATAAAAAAATAAATTCAATTATTCTATTTTTAATTGAAATAATCAAATTTTATGCATATACATTCCAACCATCAAACATTCATCACATATTTCAATCTAAACATACATTTCAATCACATAATAAACATATATAATTCATTCAAAATCCAAATATCACATGCATACATATAACAAATATTCATCACATACATGGTCTTTTCTGAATCTCAAATATAAGTGCTACTAAAATAAAATTCGGTTATTTTGGTTAACTTATTTCTAATTGAAGTAAACTGAAAATCAAATCAAAATTTTATATTAATTTTCAGTTATAAACAAAAATTAAAATTATGTCTAAAAAAGATTACGAAAAAAACTGAATTTTTTAATTATTTGATTATTTTGGATATAAGGCCGAAATGCACATATGGTCCTCCAACTTGGCAAACTCGAGCGAGTTAATCCTTTTTGTTTGACTCGGTGCGAGTTAGTCCTCCAACTTTTCACATTAAGCATGTTAGTCCCTCAACTTGGCTAAACTAAACAAATTGGTCTTAGGTGTAACAGAAAGCGTCAGATGTTCAACCCGTGACTTACGCCGTCCTCATTGTTCTGTCATCTCTTCTTGCCCTCATCCGGTCATCCCTTATCTCTCATCTCTCCTTTCTCCTCGCCCTCTCTCCTCCATTGTCGCCCTCTCGCTTCCCCCATCCCCCCTCTCTCATCTCTCATCTCTCATCTCTCATCTCTTCTTGCCCTCTCTCATCCCTCGTCGCCCGCCCGCATCCCTCATCCCTTGTTGTCTGCCCACCTCCCCAATCTCGCCTCATCCGCCGCCCTCATCTGCAGTCCTTGTCCGCCCCGCCGTCATATCACCCGATGCTTGCCATTTCCTTGCTCACCTTGCTCGCCCGGCCATTGTCTCACCCAATGCCTACTGTCCTTCTCACACTCCTCATCTCACCAAGTGTTAGAAGTGGAATGACAACATTGTTCTAGATTCTACGAGGGGCCAGATTCGACAATGATGTGGCCGGATTCATGAAAATGGGGCTGGATTCAACAGAGATGAGGCCGGATGCACGGAGATGGGGTGGATTCGATGGAGATTGACGGCGGATTGTGGCGAGGCTAAGAGAGACTGCGACAACGTCGAAAGAGGGGTTGAAGGAAAACGGAGATGTGACAGATGCCCCATGCCACATCAGCAAAAATTTTAACACCGTCTAACCTGCCATCCATTTTGGATTAACTCGCTAACTTTTTCAAAGTTGAGGGACTGACATGTACTGAGTCAAAGCTAAAGGACTAACTCGTTAGAGTTGACAAAGTTAAGGGACTATATGCGCATTTTGGCCTGGATATAACCGAAGGCGCAAGCGAAGGGAACGGGACAGTGGACAAGCATCAATTCAATTCGAAAACGGCAGGTTGGCTGAGAAAAAGTGAGATGGAAGAACCGTAAAAGAAAATGCCTTGGAAGTGGGTCCCGGTCTACTTCGGATTCGGCTCCTTCCATTCCATGGCCATGACATGAACATCAAGCTGAGGCTGCTTTCCAATTTGCATCCGTCATCCATGCGGTCCATCCAAAGACCTCTATTTAATCTACTCCGTTGTTTGCACGATCACGATATGGAATCAGAATTTTTCAGATAAGGTTTTCCCCTTTTCCACTTAACTGAATTATAAGTTCTAAAGTCATAAAAAAAAAACACTCCAAAAAATAAAATGAAAAAAAAAATAAAATCACAAGTTAAACCACAAAGTAATTTATATATAGGTATGTTTTCTAATAAAATTAAACATGTTACAAGCCATCCATAAAAATGCAATTGTGAGATGAAAATGTTAGAAATTTACTTCTATAACGTGATATTTGTTTATTTAAAGTCATAAAAAAGGTAAGCGTTTTTATTTCATGGAAAAAAAAAAGAGGAAAAGAAAGAACTGATAAACGTAAATAACTCTTAAACTCATTTAAATAAATATGTAAATATTTTCCTTTAAAAAGCAGAGAGGGGGAACTATTCTTAGCTCGTTTATGTGGATACTTCTATACCACACGCTGCATCCCCTTTTTCAGTTTATTTACAATCATGCCACAACAATGACGAGTCTCGATTGTGCTTTGCCTTCTCTAATGAGCACCACCAATGGAAGTTTAATATACTCCAAGTCCAAAATTATTTATGGGTGCAGATTCTTGAGCTTGTTTTCTACTCTCCTCATCTTTGGTCATCACCAGCAACTTTTCCTGGGAATAATTTTGTCTTCTCCATTATTTGATTTTGTTTTCGTGATGAGAGTCACGACTATATCAATTAATTTCTAGTTGGTATTGAAAAAATTATATTTTCTAATTCTGCACATGAATTTCATTTATAAACTCGCAATAGTTTGGAAACAGAGAAAACAAACTCGCCCCAATGACTAATTTGTGTGACCGTATGGAACCAATTCTAGATCTTTGATCATATGTCCACTGGATTTGCTTTGTTCATAAAATTCACTGGTGAAATTATTTGAAAAGAAAATACAACCTTTGCACATATGATATATCTGGAAACATCAACATCAAAAGTAAAAAAAAAAAAAAACTTGAAAGATCCATTCTAGTAAGTTTCTTCTCTTTAAATTGATAATAACGAATTATTTAAAAGTATTGTTCTATTCATACAAATATTTCAGTTGTTGTCTCCTTGGTAAGAAATACTAATTTTTTATTCAATAAAAAGAATTATTCTACTCATACAAAATAAAATTATTTATTTCATAAAAGAAATTGTTTCACAAATAATGTTATTTAATTCATACAAATATATTGCAATGTAATATGTTGTTTATTTTATAGGAAATGTTGTTTGTAAATAATGTTATTCTTTTCAATAAGAAATGTTGTTCCATTCGTACAAATATGTTTTTTTGTAATATATTGTTTATTTCATAAAAAAGTAGAGTTACATAAATAATGTGATTTTTTTCAGTAAAAAATGTTGTTTCATTCATATAAATATATTATTCTGTAATATGTTGTTCTTTTTCTAAGAAATGTAGTTCAGACGTGATGATAGTCTTATAAAAATGTGTTGTTCATTTTCGTAAGATATGCTATTCGAAAAATGTTTACGGTCTTATAAGAAGTATTATTCATTTCGTAAGATATACTGTTTAAGACGCTATGGTTATCCTGTAATAGGTGATGTTGATTTTGTAAGATGTGCTATGCTAAACACTGTTTAATTTTTGTAAATAAGAAAAAAGTGATAGAGTATGAATGTGTGCCTGTCATGTACCTTATAGCTACTATTACCTAAAAAAGTAAATTCTATAATTTTTTTTATTAAATCTAATATTTTTTTTATCTTATCCAGATCATGCTGCTTAGGTGCTTACACATGTCGGAGGAAACAGTTTGGGGAAAATTATTCTAAAAATTGATCCTATCATTTCCACTAGTAAATGCATCTGCTAACGCATATAACATAACTAGATCAATAATTGATGTTACAAAACCGACCATTGGACAAAGCTGTACTCATAAAGATTGTATACCTCAAATTTTCTAACCTATCAATCTAACCATTCCATTTTCATTCATAAGTTTCAATGACTTAAGTTTTATCGAATAATAATTTAAACTAGCGCCCTCCAAAATATATTCTTATTTACCATCTCACACACATTCATCTGCTATTTTCGATGATATTCAAATTTCGGTTTGGATTTGGCTGATTTTCTTTCATTCATTTTATTACTTAACTGACCGTATCCGATGTTATCATTCATATTTTATGGTCGATACAATCTTCATTAAATTCTGATGTTCAAGAGTGATTATAGACTCTTACAGGAAAAATCTTCAATTGGAGGTGAATAACAATGAATTTATGTTTTCTCTTAAGTTCACAGGAATCTCAGCTCTGTTAGTGTATCATGATGTTTTGCAACATATATGGAGGCGATTGCTTGGAATAAAGTCATTCTTTACTTTTTTTTTTAGGTTTTATAGGTATTTTTTTTTTGTTTTTTATATATACTCTTTTTTAGGTTTTTGATACATTGTTGGTTCTAGCACTGTCTGTTCATTATTAGCTTGATTTAGGTTTTGTTCTAGTTATTTGTGAGAGTTCCCTATTATAGATTTGTTCTAATTTACATAGAAGCTTTTGTTCTATCTAATTTTCTTCATTTTATTTGGTGTCATGAGAACGAGTTATCATTTAGTAGCCAGATTTATGTTCTTGTTGCCCTTAAAGTATTATATTATCGTTGGCTTCTAACATATCATTTAGCTCACTTTTAATTAAAATGAAGCATTTTTTGTTAAAAAAATATCCAATAAATAAAAAATAATGAAAATTGAGTAAAACTTCTTGTGCATGTTTTCCAACATTACAACACGAAACTAATGGTAAAATAAAGTCCAAAATGTACATTGGGTCCTTCAACTTTGTGGACTCAAGTGAGTTGGTCGTTTAATTTTGACCTAGTGGGACTTAATCTTCCAATTTTGAAAAATTGTACGAGTTAGTCCCTTTTTGTAAAGAATGCATACGGCATTAGTTTTTTCTGTTGACATTTAAACCCCTTTCCTTTTCACTGTCACTGTTGGTTATCTTCCCCAGAACCGTCAACATCCTCCTTTCCCTATCGAATTTCCCCCTCAGTATCTACCTTGCCTCCTAAACATTGTCATTGTATACTTTTCTACACACCAAATGCCTTATCCATAATTGTAGGACTTGACTTCTTTTGGGCTTCTAGGCCTTCATTCTAGAATTCACTCACTTTGTCAAATCAATGCAAAGAACTATCATTCTTTCAATCAGTGTTGAAGATGAGGTAAAATCCTGAAATGAGTTCGAGTCTTGATTTAAACTTGATGTTGGGGAAATCATAAAAGATTCAAAGATTTAGGGCCATTATGGTAGTCAATTTTTTCTGTCCTTTTTTTGTTCCAAAATGTGAAGAGCTTAATATGGTGGCCGAAATTAAGGGAGGCAGAGAAGATTGAGTTGGGAAGAGATGGAGGTAAAGATGAATAGGGCAGGTGTTGATTCAAAAGGAGTGAATGGCTGAGGGAAGTGTTCGACCTTATAAAAGAGAAGATGCGAAGATTGGTGGTGCAGAGGCTAGTGGGCAGGTTGGTTTTACCAGCGGTTGAAGGAGGGAGCGGCAAAAGTAAAACGGATGATAGTGTGATGGTCATTGGTACAACATAGAAGTAGAAATAGGAGGAATTTTTGTGGTGATAAAGGAAATCCATGCCTTTACTGCAACTAAGGCCTGGTCTCGTTTTCTACTCAATGTTTCACAAACATTAGTTGGTTTGGGTTTATACCAGTGCATGTTTTCGATCAACTAAAATGAACTCACATAGTTTACTGAAGTTTGAGGACTAAGTCACATAAGTTATCAAAGTTTGAGGACTATGTCATATTGAGTCAAAGTTAATGGACTGACTCATTCGAGTTTACAAAGTTGAGGAACTAAATGTGCATTTAGCCCTAAAGTAAATTATATTTTAAAATATAATTTTTTATACTCAAAATTAACTACATTACAAGTTTTAATGATTTAAGAGTGAGAAAATGAAGAAATGCCATGAACCTTGGCGTGGTTGTGGAAGGGCAAAGTTATCCACCTACTAAGGGTTCAAAGATAAAATATAAAAATATTAAGTTATGTAAGTACAAAAACATTTTTGATCTTTTCCTTACATGTGAACTATTTTGGCTTAAAGTTACTTAGAATAGAAAGGGTTCAATTACCTTTGACAAAACATGTTAAATTTGGTTAAGGACATTTCATAAATAGGCTTACGATAATCCAGTACATCACCAACTGTTTGGTTACATATACTGGGAGTAACCTTCTTATTTATGATTATGGCATATATTGTGATCTTACTGACTTGAGCGTTAGGGGCTCTCCTTGGAGTCTCGCCTTCCAAAGGTCCTTCCAGCCTCATTCTTTGACTTTATTTATACAGAAAGTATCCTTCTTATTTATGATTATGGCATATACTGTGATCTTACTAACTTGAGCATTAGGGGCTTTTCTTAAAATCTCACCATCCGAAAGTCCTCCCAATCTTATTCTTTAACTTTGGCCAAGTTCATTTTTTATACTCATGTTTTTAAAATGCATTCCAGCTAGTTCAATGAGGGCGTGAAAATAGAGGCTGAGGTTAACTGAATAACAATGAGCATAATTTTCAGGGATATTACTGCCCCTACCCTTGAAGCTTTTTAGTCCACTCACCCTAGCTGAGCAATTTGTAGTGGCTTTCGCCTGATGCGCAGCCTATGAAAGGTTTCAGCCGCCACCGAATCTGTGCTCCATGACTCCTTTCTCAGTCTCCCTCCACAGCCTCCATTCTTGCTCATGACTTTAGGCACGCTCATCGTCTAAACCCCCGATGACCGTCTACCTCTATGTTCAGCTCTAGTGACACCAAATCCACAAGTATCATCGTCCGAATCAGCATCATTTGTGCAGCTAACATTCCACTGAGATTCCAACAACCCCATTGTCGTGATTCCATGCCAGATAAGGCTTGTCTTTCTTCAATTTCTCTCTGAAACTGAAGCATAGTTTGAAATTTCAGTTGGATTTTGTGAAAATTAGTACACAATAAATAGATATTGCTTAACGTATGAATGGTAGCCAATCTGGTTGTCAGGGCTTTAGGCCTTTGAGAAAGGGAGGTCGAAATAAGGGAATGTTGGACCGTTTTGCAGGATGGGGATTATGAACAATGGCTAAGTGTGAAAATAGTGAAAATTAAGGGTTTTTTGTGAGAATGCCCAGACAGGCCCGCATCCAAGTCAACCACATGCAAATTGATTGAGGTGAAAACGCATTCAGAGTTCTCTGTTTTCATTAAATAAATAGACCCTTTATTTGTAGGTGACCAAAATTGACCGACAATTCGAATAAGTCGACCATTCATTAGAATCCGATATACTTTGCATATCAACAACCTATTTGGAAACAATTCCTGATTTAAGCTTTTGATAATATTTCAAGAAGACAACCCTGCCTCTGCCGTGGAATATATTTAAAAAACAAATAAAGAGTAGGATGGGAAAACGGGGGTAGGAGCGCTGGGGTTGTTGCGTTTGCGCTTGCGCTTGGAAATGGGTGGTGTGGGCAGTAGCTGACGAAGTGCCTTGTGCACATGCTGACGATGCCCTCGCCTCAACCACTAACTAACGAACTAACGGCACATGCCACGCCACACTCATTCCCCGCCGGCTCTCTTTAGCGAGCCCCCTTCTTCGGCGCAATACCTTTCGCTTTCCCCTTGGCGTTACCACTTCCCCTGATTGTTAACGACCATGTCCGACACAAAAAAGTAAACGAATGATCTTATAAGGGCGAGTTAAAATTTCAATCTCAAGTTTTTCTTTTATTAACTACAAATTTACCTTCTAAGTTTAGAAAGCAACTCCTTTCTTCCTACTTTCACAAACACCTCTACAAAATAAATATTATTTTACAGTAAATAGGAAAGCAGTGATAATTTAAGCTATAAACTAAATGTTAAATTATAATCATTAAATTGTTTGAGATTTACTGTAATATTGTTACTGGCAAACGTAAATTAAGGCAAAAACAAATCTTTATTTTTTCTTTCTATCCATAAATTAAAGATTATGCCTACTTCTCTAATGTCTAATCTAATGATCATTGTCGGGTGTTTTTTTTTTTTTTGGTACTCGAAATTATCCGCTATTACAAGTAAAAAAACTTTTCAAGTAACGGAAAAAGCAATGGAAACTGGAACCTGGGTGAAGATTATTGTATTGATTGGCGAACATTTATTTTTAATGACGTTGTCTAATTTGAATATCTATATGCAAGAGCTAGTGCACAAATATATTATAAAAATCTATATATATAGTTACGCAAATAAATTCCACATAAATAGATATTTATTCACGACATGTCTACCACATTAATTTGAATGTCTTACTTTTGTAAAAGCTTATGACATTTTTCTGTCTCCCGTATTCTTTAACTTTAAATTGCTTTACAATAGCACGTACTATATATTTAGATTGTAAAGCGCGCTAACTAAAAGATGTTTGCTGTCTTGTTCCATACTGGTTTTTGGCAAAAGTAAGAATTTATTTTCGAATTAGTCATGCTTTGATTCTCGTTCCATAGTTATTAGCAAAAGTAAAAGCACATTTAATAATAATAATAATTGGTTATCAATATATGATTATTTATGGGAAAGACCAAGTCACTTTATTCCATATTGAGATATGCATTTCTTAGCATGAATAATTATTTTAGTATGTCAATATTTAATTCATAGGTGAATTGGATTAATAATTTTTGTGAGGGAGGAGGATTAATAATTATGAAGTCGAATAATAAAACATATTCCAAACGCTACCAGTGTTGGTACAGCATCCAAAAGTCGACATCCACAATATTGTGTTATTGAACGAAATAATATGCTAAAGAAGGATCCTCATCCGTTTTCCCAAAATAATCACTTATACTGTATGGCAATTCAAAATTCTTTTTATTCTATGTACGTCTTAAGAGAATAATTGACTGATGTTACATAAGGATCAATAAAAGAGTTTGAAAGTTACTGGATTTTTATCAAGTTAGGCTTCATATATAATGTAATTTTTTTTTAACGGCAATAAGCAATATTATTAAACAAAAATAGAAGTTACATCCCACTTTCAGAAAGATTCTGAAATAAAACCCAAAAATTTCATCGGAAAAAATGTGCATTTATATATAATATAATCATATTGAATTTCTGTTAAAACTTTAATTTGTGGTTGATTTTCCTTAATCATTAAAAAATAAAATAAAATAAAATAGAGGAAAGGGTGCATACACCATGTGAGTTTGTCCGATACTCTCAAGGAGTTTGGCCCGACTTCCTGCTTGTTTATCAAGTTTCTTCAAAAAATTTTCACATTCAAAAGAGAAAAAACATCTTTTATGAACGCTTAGAGATAGAAAAATTGCATGGGAGAAGAAAAAAACTGAGATTTAGTTGTCAGAACTCAATTGGATATGCAGAAAATTTCAGTGAAAATCAATTCAACATCTCTAATTAAACTAACTAAACAACCACACCACAAGAAACCCTCTACTGAAAAATAGAAGAAAAATAAACCGTATACGTTTTTTTTCCAGTTAGATAGTGCTGCAAAGATCAGAAAGAATCATTTTGAAAGCTGAACCAGAAATGCTTTCCTCTTTCTTCACCTATCCTTTAGCTAAGAATAAATGGAAATTATTGGAGTGAGAACTGAGAAAGATGGAAAGAAGGCTAGGCAAGTCTTTTATAACCAAGGAACTTGCTTCATCTAAGCTTTATTCTTTCATCTTTATAGGATTCTCGGTTGACATAAATTAATTACAAGCAGCTAGCTAGCCGAGATAGAAATACTCAGTTTAATTTGATGCATGAGATTGTGCACCTAGGTGCACACACATTTCACGTTATTAGGGAGAGAGAGGGGGTCCGCTATGATTAAAGATTTAAGTTTGAATAAAAATGGTAAATTTTTTAGGATAAGTTATATTTGACTGTGATAGTTATGGAATATATTAACTTTATTCAAATTTTTAATTATGGGATTTTTTGGCATTTGAATTCATTTAAAAATAGTCTTAATGAAACAAATAAATATAATATGATAGATATGGTCATTATTTAAAAATGAATTAATTAATTCATTTTTTTTTTTTTTTGCATAAGTAAAAGTATTCAGAGAGTGGCATACATTCAAATATCAGTTTCTTACATTTGGTTGTCAGTTTAATATATGAAGAATTTAGTTTTATATTTGAAGAGTTTTAATTAGATTTTATGAAGGATATTCAATTTCATACATAGAAACTCATTTTGTATAATAAGAACCTAATTTCATAAAATGGAAACTCAATTTAATACAAGAAGAACCTAATTTTGTATAATTGTAACTCAATTTCATACAATAAAAATTTTATTTCATACAAAAGGAACTCAATTTCATATGTCGACATTTCAATTTGGCATAATAAAAACTTCACACTTTTACAACATGATCTTAGATTCATATAATATGATCTCAGTTGCATTTGTAAATTGTCTTTGGGCTTTATTTACCCATTAATTAAAGTGTTAGGTATATCACCACATTTTATTGTTGTATCTACACACTATGTTTCAGAAAATGTATTCAATTCCACACAAACAGTTCATAGCTTCATACAACTAAATCCCAGTTGCATACAATCCATTTTGAGTTTTATACACTATCAAAACTTAATTAACTCATATAGTTGAAACACAGTTTTATACATATATGAATCAGTTTCATACAACAACAACAACAATGGAGTTTTCCACAATAACAACCTTGTTTCATACAAATCATTTCTCATTTCTTATAATGGGAATGTAGATTCATATATATACTCAGTTTTATACAATCCATTTCCAGTTTTCCACAATAATAACCTAGTTTCATATAAAATATTTTGTATTTCTTGCAGTAGGAACTATACACACACACACACACACACAGTTTCATACATATATGTATGTATGTATGGTCATTGCAAAAAAAAAATCCAGAAGTATATATCATAAAAAAATCCAGAAATATACACATAAAACCCAAAAGTATATATTTGTGTGTTCTTTACAAGAAAAATCTAAAAGCATATATATAAAATCTAAAAACATACATATATATATGTATTTTTTACAAAGCTAGAAGCATACATATAAAATCCAAAAACATACATATATATCTATATTTTTTACAAAGCTAGAAGCATACATGTAAAATCCAAAGCATACATGTATACTTGTGCTTTTTACAAACCCAGAAACATATATATAAACCCCAAAAACATATATATATCTATTTTTTTTTACAGGCCCAAAACATATATATAAGTCTCATAAGCGCGCGCGCGCACACACACACACACACATACACACACACACACACATACTATTTACAAACCTATAACATACATTTAAAACACAGGAACATACATAGATTAAAAAATCACAATCAAACATATAAATCTTTAATTTGACACAAATCTTTCAAAATAGTTTTTCACAAACTCATGTTATTTCACAACAAAAAACACAAACCACGTACTTTTTTTTTTCACGAATCTCACCTATAAATCATTTTCTTCTTTGCCAGAGTCAATGCTGTCGTCCTCAACCCGACCCTTTCCTCACCTTCTGTTTAGCAACCTTCTTCCATCATGAACCCAGCCACCATCCTTGTTTTTGTTTTTTTATCATCTTGTTCCATAGAAAACATATAAGTATCCATCAATTTTTGATCTGCTCCGAAGGTCTTGTTCAAAGGTTATGTCCTTGCAGCAGTAAGTGATGCTAGTGATAAAGGCTAAGTGGGTGAAGGCGGTGATTTGGTGGGTTGAGGAGAAAGAAAGGGGAGAAAGAATGAGATTTGATTTAGTTTTAATAGATTGCAGGGATGAAAAAAATGCTAAGAATTAAACATATAGGGATAATTACCAAATTTTTAAAAGAAATTGTAAAAGATAAATTGGGGATAATTATGAAACATAAAGGACTTATCCTAATTAATACATATTTCCTTCTAAAATGAAAATATCAACCAAATTATCATATTTCCTAATTAATACATATTTCCTTCTTCAATCTCAATCAACTAGATTTTCCTTTCTTAACTAAGGCCCTGTTTGGCATTAGCGTCAGTGATTAGCGTTAGAGTTTTGAAAAAGCTATCCAATGGTAGCTTTTAGCTTTTAGCTTCAGCGTTTTCATCTCGACCATTAAATAATTTATCCAAAACTCTAACGCTGATGACAAAAGCTGTTTCCAAACAGGGCCTAAACTAATGTAATATCTCTCTCTTATCGATCGCCATCAAATATGTAGACGTACACCTGTATATATATATAAAAAGTTTTATGAAATCCTTTTTCACTTAGAAGTGTTCTTGTACGACATCCAAGACTGAGTGAGTTTAGAGCGTTTTCTTGTTATGTAGCTACCTTCCTCCTTTTTTCGGCGTCGACTGTTAACTCATGGAAAATGTGTCCGTGAAGGATTCTTACGTACAAAGGCGTACAAATGGTATAATTGAACTCTGCCAATGTCAGAGCATGATTTGGTTGACCGTGAGTGTGAGTGACGGCCAATTTTTGTTGAGTTAGTATAATTTTAAGATGCTTTTCATTATATTTAAAATTTTTAAAGCTAGTTATTAAACCTGAAAATTTACCAGACACAACATTTTTTTTATATACAGAAACATTTTAATCTACAAAAATAGAAGGTACTGTATAATATATGAGATGAAAAATTCCTATTTTTTTAAAATTTAAAATACTATTAACATTTTTAAAAAAATGGGCAGAGACCAGAATAATATATGAGATGAAAAATTTCTATTTTTTTAAAATTTAAAATACTATTAACATTTTTAAAAAAATGGGCAGAGACCAGAATAGAATTAAAGTGAAACCATTACAGATGACAAAAAAAATCTAACATCACCAAAACAACCTAAATTTTTTTTCTTAAAAACAGGAAATTCCTAAGTAAGTCCGTTTAGTGAAATTCTTGAAAGTCATCTTCCTGAAAGTCATCTTCCTGGTAACAAGGCTATGAGAAGACAAATTGTGTGGGAGCGCAAGCCATGCTTGGTCTCAAACGGGACTGAATAATTAGAGCACATGTGGTGGAGCCAAGCATGTCTCTTTTTTTGAAAAAAATAAAATAAAATAAATTGAGAATGCATGCCATTTCATTTTATTCTATGCAGTTCCCTTAATTTCAGATCCGTCAGTTAGTAATTGATTTTACGGAAAATATTTGCATGAAAAAAGTTACATTTTCATTTATTTGCGTATAAGTGTCAATTAATTCTTTATTTTAAAATGAAGAATAATGTACAAAATTTTTCAGAGAAGAAAATTTAGTACTACACGTTATTAACAATCGATGTCAACAGCTGCAGTGTCTCTTTGCCGTCAGCCAATATAATTACATCGAGTATAAAAGTACAATAGATATCATGGACATATGTCTAATTAAACATAGTAAGTAATTTTACAATTTTACCCTTAAAATTAAAAGAGCTTCTCTCTCTGTTCGATCTTTGTCTGCACAGAAATGAAAACCAATATCAGATCTGCCCAAAACGAACGCCGACGAAGGACGGCGATGCGAGACCGAGGAAGGACGGCAAGGTTGTGGAGGGGAGACGAATCGGAGGCTGAGTGGAGGAAGGTGGCGAAGCGAGGAGCTAAGGCGGATGGTGAAGCCAAGTTGGCGGCGAAGAGCAACAATGGGGTGTGGATCTGGAGCAGTGAACGTCGAGCGGATCTGTTGCGAGAGCGCTTATGGCAACGGAGAGGACAGTGAGAGCGAGAGGGCTGAGAGGGCGAGAGGAGGGAGAGACAATCCGCGGTAAGTAGAGCGAGAAGGTCGAAGAGGGCGAGAGGAGTGAGAGCGAGAGGGCTGAGAGGGCGAGACGAGGGAAAGACGGCTGAAAGGAGGGAGATAGGGCGAGAGGAGGGAGATGACTCAGATGAAGGAGAGGGCGAGAATCGAGGGAGAAGAGGGTTGATAGTTATTATTGTTTAGACAATTTTCTATTGTACTTTAGACATTTTAAAATTTTCAATTAGACATTGAATAATATATCTTTATTTGAAATTTTTTTTAAATATTTAGACATTTTTACATGTTGGTTTGAACACTTTTATATATTTAGTCAGACACTTATTTTAATTATTTCAGACATTTATTTTCTAAAGGTAACAAATTATTTAGAGGTTATTTAGTCAGACACGTTTATATAGTTCTTTAGACATTTTTATATATTTAGTCAGACACTTTTACTTATTGATTCAGACATTTTTTTTATTATATTTCAAAGATAATAAATTGTTCACAAGTTAATTCTGTCATTTTTTGTTTAGACACTTTTATATGTTTATTTAGACACTATACAATATTCAATCAGACACTTATTCTTATAGCTTTAGACACTTTTAATTTAACATTATAATAATTCATTTTGATTCTATTATTTTTTTTTCAGACATTTTTCGATATTTAATCAGACACTTGTTCTTATAGGTTTAGACACTTTTAATTTAACATTATAATAATTCATTTTGATTCTATTATTTTTTGTTCAGACACTTTTATATGTTTATTTAGACATTTTTCGATATTCAATCAGACACTTGTTCTTATAGTTTTAGACACTTTTAATTTAACATTATAATAATTTATTTTATATTACTTTGTAGACACTTCCACATACTATATTAGATACATTTACATTTTATTGTAGACACTTTTGTTATTCAGAAGCAACAAAGATGTGACTTGGAGGCAATGATCGGAAGCAAGATCTGGAGGTGATGACGAGATCCGGCGAGAGATGCTGAGATCCGGTGAGTAATGATGAGTCCAACGAGAGACGACGAGATCCGGCGAGAGATCTCAACGAGTGACAACGAGATCCAGTGAGAGACGACTATTCGGCGAGTGATGACGAAAGACGATGAGAGATCTTGGCGAGTGATGACGAAATCCAGTGAGAGACGACGAGGTCTGGCGGGTGGCGACGAGATTCGGCAAGTGACAACAAGATCCGGCGAGAGATCTTGGTGATGGTTCGTCGGAGGAGGCGGCAGCGACGGTGGCGGCGACGACAGCGGCGACAGAGATATATTTCAAGGGTGAGAGTGACTTTTGGTCTAGGGGTAGATTAGTCAATTTATTTACTGGATTATGAGTTATTTATAAGGAATTAGGGCTAGATTAGTATGTCTAATTAGACATATGTCCATAATATAATAACTAGTATAAAAGCCCGGTTGGAACTTTGATCATTTCCCCTCATTCAATGATTTCCATTTATAACACACACACACACACACACACACACACACACACAACTTTTTATTTTCCGTGACAACGATATCCGAATATTCCATCATATGTTAGGATCCAAATATTGGAACTTTGATCATTTCCCCTCATTCAATGATTTCCATTTATAACACACACACACACACACACACACACAACTTTTTGTTTTCCGTGACAACGATATCCGAATATTCCATCATATGTTAGGATCCAAATATTTTATGCTCGGGATCATTATAAAATACACAATTAACAAAAAAAAGCTCAAGAACGTACACTGTAGGCACTAAAACTTTTTATATTTCATTAGATCAGTTATGAAACTTCTCAATTTGTTCGATAAGTAATAAAATTTATACTTATTGGCTATATTAGTCCAAAAAGTTTCACGTTTTGCCATATTATTCTTAAAATTTTTATTTTTGATGGAAAATGTTGACATGACACTTAACGTCGTTATCTTTTATGACTAAATAGACACTTATTAAAATTTAGTAATTTATTTGAAAATTTTATCAAAGTTTAGGAGTTACTTTATTTTCCAAAAATATGAGAGCTAAATTGAAAGTTCTCAGAAAAATTTGGGCCCAAGTGTAAATTAAAAAATTAGGCTCTTTTTATTTTTCTAGACTTTAGAATGAAGTTATTTAAAGTTTGATAGATAAGAGAAGGATTCTATTAAAATAGTAAAAATTTATTCCTACTCCACATCTTTGGTGGATCAACAATAAAATCTACTATAGTAGAGTGGAATTGATTAGAGCTCCGATAGAACATATTACTATGTCTACTCCATTAGACTTAACCCAAAAATACTTGGATGAGCATTTTGTGCTTCTTTATTGAAACTCAAATTTGGCTCATTTTGTTGAAACATATATTTTGTTGATTCCCTAACACTAGAGTAAAGCATGTTCAATCAGGTTTTAGTATTTTAAATAACATAGCTTTAATGGGCTCTGACCTGTTTAGTTTCCAAATTTGGGATAATAACAATAGGTCTCCTAATTTTTGAAAAATTACAATTTGTTCATTATTTGAACATTTTCAGTTTATTCCCCAGATGTCTTAAAAAATTGCAAAGTGATTGCTAATTTAAAAAAAAAATTGATGGAAAAAGGGCAATTTTGCCACTAATGTTTTGTCAAATAGGAAATTTCACTATTAAATTTTTTATGCAAAATTATCACTAACATTATAGATTGGCTAAAATTTTGCCACCAAAGTTTGAAAAAAGAGTGATATAGCCACCTAAAGTTTAATAGTTATCTAACGATAGAAATATTTTATCTAAAATGAGAATATTTCATGTCACGTCTACAACACCTAAGTGCCACTTCAACAATTAGCAAATGAAGAAAATCTTTAGACTAGCCCTTTCAAATTTGGTCCGTAGCCTCTAGGTATCCAACTTGTGAATCTACTATTTTGACCATCTTCTCCAATAAAGAATATAAAAAACAAAAGGAATAATTTCTCTAATAATTTCTTCATTCCCTCCCTTATTTTGTTCCCTCCTGCCATCCATTTCTTCATGTTTTTGCGCTTATTCTTGGCCGCTATTTTGATTACTTTTCATGATTAAGTAACCTTTTAGAATCAAAATATGGTAGCCATGAATCACATCGTTGGTCAAAAATTCAAAATGGATCAAAAGATTAGTACTGAATCTTTTGGGGAGGTGTTTCTTGTTGAGTTTCTCTATTTTATTGGTGGGAATTTCAAAACTAGATGGCATTAAATAATTATGATCTTGTTCTTCTTATTTTTCTTTTATTTTTTCTAATTTTTCTTTTTATGCAACAAGGGTCAATATTCAGACAAGAAAATAAGTTGTTATCAAGTTGGTACACATGGTTCTTCCAATTGAAACAAATGATCATGGTGTTTTTGTTTTTCCTTATTATAAATCCTTCAATTGTTAGTTCTTAAATGATAATCAGAGTCAGGTAACCACTTCTATTGTGATGAATGATGATTCTCAAAGATTGTTGTTGAACCATTAGCCATTTGTTTTTTTGTAGATTTGTGTTGTTGTTCCAAGGAATGAAATGGTCAAAATGATGGTGAAAATCATAAATTCAAAAACTTAGAGGCTAGAGCTTTAGGCAAAGGAAATTTAGAATTGAAACTTACATTTTCTCATTCTTTTTCCTGTTTGCCATGTAAGCAAATTTGATGGTCAATGGTAAAATTGCACCAACTAGTAACATTAGTGTCAGTTTTGCATCGAAAAAAAAAAACATTCATGGTAGAATTTCTCTTTTGATCTAACATTAGTAGCAAAATTGACCCTTTTCCCAAAAACTTAAATTTAAAAAGTGACAATTACATCACTAAAGAAAACAGTGTTGAGGGCTGCATCAGTATTTTTTGTCAGAAATAAAAGTTTTAGAACCGACTTGACAAAATTCAAAACTTTTAGGACTAATGAAGTTAACGTTTATAAGTTGTAGGATCTTTTTGGTAAATCAAGCAATTTTAGGATTGATTTGTGAGAAAGGTTTTAGGACTCAAAGTGTATTTTCCCTGTCTAGACTTCCTTACACTAGATGTTAATTTGTTAACTAACTGGTGAAAGAAAAAGTCTGTTTAGCTAGATGATTTTAAAATCGTCAGGAAAGAGTAACACCCAGTTCCTTTTAACTTAAGTCAATTGACTATAAAATAATTTATTTTTATTTTTACGTCTTTTTTACCTAGAACTAATTTTAATTAAAATTTAATATTATGTAGTTACAATAATCCATTGAAAATATAATTTTTGTAATCTTACTAAATTTTTATGAATTTTTCTAGTTTAATGTATTGAAAAAGAAAAAGTCATAAAAATTTAATAACATCATGAAAAAAATTCATAAAAAATTAATAACATCATGAAAATGTACTTTCAAATGGATTATTACATCTACATAATATTGGCTTTCAAATAAAGTTGGTTTCAAACAAAAAAATGTAAAAATAAAAATAAATTAATTGACTTAAGTTAAAATGAATTGGCTTTAAAATTTTATGATGAGATTAACATTTTAAAATTAATAATTTGTAAATTATGAAGTGTAAAAATAATTGAATATTAATGATAGGGAAAAAATTAAAATAATATTGCATTTATCCATCGGTTTAAAAAAATTATAAGATTGTATCGTAACAATTGAGTTTTAGTTGAGCCGGTCATTTGATCGTAATTAACATTGGTAATTATTTGTTTCACAACACTGAATGGTTGTGTCGCCGTGGCCCAGGGAACCTAATGGGGATAGTCAACTCCCCCAGCCACGTTTGCTTTTAAGTACCCAATATATGTGTATGTATTTGTGTGTGTTTCCATTCTGTTTAAATTCCCTGCTCATATATATATATAAACGTGAGTTTAACAGGGTTATATTTATCTCAAAAATAAAATATACTTCCTCTGTCTTAAATACTTTGTATCAATAACTTTTCAACAATTAATCTATAATTTTTTATTTTTAACATTTTTAGTATATAAATGAAATACTTTTATATGTGAATGATAGATTAAGACTTATAGTTTTTAAATATATTTTTTCAATTTTTTCTAACAAAAAATAATATGAATAAATTCACATCAAACTAGTCCAAAAAGTCAAATAGAGCAAAGGAAATGAGATGAAGATGGTATAGGCTAAAATTCCTTCACTATTGCTGATAGGAGCATTATATGGTTCTTCTGTTACTTTATGGTGGATAGATTTGTATAGTACATTTTGAAATTTGTGAATACAAGAAAAATTATATTCGAGTGGGGTGTAGAAAATAGCCAAGGAAGAAGTTGTGAGACATTAAAAAATAATGGATAAAAAAGATGGTGTCATTTTGTTTTTTTATTTTTTCGAATCATTATCCAAGGTACATTTTTGGATTGTTTATTTGTCCAATTATGTGTTGGTTAAGTAGTCCAACAATGTGCTGCTTTGTTAGTGAGTTAGTTTGTCTTCCTGTTTATGTTCTTGGTCTATCTTTACTAATTTGTAGACTTAAATGCTGTGTATGTCTGGACATTAAAGAAAAATTTATTCATATTACAATATTACGGAACTGAAAAGTATGTCGCGCCTATAATTGAACCTAGCATTGGACACTCCTCAATGTTGTATTTCATTAGATGTCGTACAGCTAAAGATTACTGAGGATAACCTTTTACAGAAAAAAAACTAATAGCTAAGAATTTGTAATCCACTGGAGATCATATCAATAACAATTAAATTAATCAAAAGAAAAACTTCACCTACTGTTTATGTAGTTTCTTACAATTTGTTTTCGGACTTTAGAACGATTCTGAGTTGACTAGTTTTAATCAAACTTCTAATAATCTCGAAATCAGAACATGTGATGGATTGGGATTTCAAATATCATGAATTTTTGAGGTCAAGAAAATAAAAGCTTTGTGATGATCAGTACTACAATATACAGTATTACACATATGTATGGTCATGAAGAGTGAAGGCCTTGCTTTACCTTTTAATTTTTTTTATTTTATATTATTTTTTATCAATCCTTTCCCCCTCTAGTTGCCGGAAACTGCTCAAACCAAAAAGTTGGGCGCTACTCCCAGATTCTTGCGTTCTATGTGTCAAACTTTTTAATGTGCTTGTGATTGTGCTTGCTTTTGCTTTTGCCTTTTTGTTGCCATTGTAGATGGTTGGCAATCATCTAGAGAACTCCCTACATATTTATAAAATTAAAATAGGGACCATCCGAATTCAGCAACTTCGCACATTTCTTCCCATTAATGGGAAAAACGCTCCCACTTTGGGTTCATGACAGCCGTTAGATCTATGCTCACGAATAATACTCTCGCAGCTTTAAAATGTTTGTCACTTTCAATATATATTTTTTAAAAACTATTAATATTGCACAATATAAGCAAATATTTATCCAAAGTTATTTTTTTTAAGTATTATCCAATGTTATTCTTACACCTTAATTAAACCAACTAGTATAATTACAATAACAAATGCATAAACATTTATAAGCTTTACATATTAAAAATGACGCATTTAGAACAATATGGATAATTCGACAAATGTGATGACAAATATTTTGGACACAAGTATTTTGAAAAAAAAAAATGATAGTAAATATTTTGGAATGGAATGGAGTAGAAAAGACGATTTTATAAATGCGTGAGCTAGAGATAATTTGTTGAGACTTGAGAGTAAGATTTTTTTTTTTTTTATAAAAGATGCTTCATATCAATTAAAAGTGAGTTAAATAGTATTTTACAAACTAATTGCGGTATAAGACTATAAATGACAACAGAAACATAAAATTGGCCACAAAAGACTACACATTCCTGCAACACTGAATGACGGGAAGAGAATCGAATCAAACTGAATCTTTCACACAAGCCAGAATAGATCTAGAGTACAAAACTCATAAACAACTGAAATAAAGTCTAAATCAAGCTAACAATAACCAAGAAATGCTAGAACCAATTAGGTATCAGTGGCCTGAATAAGACTATTTATAAAAATAAAAAGATGACCTATAAAACCTAAAAAAAAAGATAAAGATTGATTTTATTTTATGTAATCGCCTTCATATCTATTGCTAAGCGTCGAGGCATCTCAGTAGAGCCGAGATTCTGATGAACCCAAGAGACTTAGATCTATCATTGTCTGTCTTCAATTGAAGATCTACTAAGTGAGAATCTTAAATCACTCTTAAACACCAAAATTTGAAAGAGATTACTTTCACCATAAAATTTGATAGATAACAGTAGTTAAAGGCAGTCAAGTAATAAAAAGATCGAATATAAAAAGATTTGGACCAAACCGGTCAAATCCAGACCAAAGTGTGGATTTGACTAGAAATGGCGGAGAATAATGAGGAGAATCATCTGGTTCTTCTGACGCTCTACGACAGACAGTTCTAGGTAATCCATTTTCAATGTTAGTAAGTCAACAGAGGTCAGAGGCTGAAAAATGTTAGACATCAATTATGAAGTGTTCATGCAAATGTCATACATAAATTTTGACACTTTTTTTTTTTTCCTTACCATTTCTTCATCCTCCGTATCCTTTACAAAACCCGATTATCATAATTAGCAAGAGTATCATCTGGTTATTCTGATGCTTTATGACAAACATTAGTTAAAGGCAGTCAAGTAATAAAAAGATCGAATATAAAAAGATTTGGACCAAACCGGTCAAATCTGGACCAAAGTGTGGATTTGACTAGAAATGGCGGAGAATAATGAGGAGAAGGCAAAAAAGAATGAGTTGGAGAAGAGAAGGCGTGCTAGGGTTTTCTAAGAATGGATTTTTTTTACTTGATAGTAAGATTAATTACATAGATTGTTTCCTAATCAATGGAAATGTGTCCCTTAAATCAACATAGTGAGGGTGATATTTCTGTTGAGTTTGCATAGTGAGGGTGATATTTCTGTTGAGTTTGCATTTCAATCAAAGCATGGCAGGTTGATTTACTATTTTTCTTCCACCTAATCAAGTACCCTTGATCTCTTTTATTTTTTTTTCCTTACCATTTTTTCATCCTCCTTATCCTTCAGAAAACCCGTTTATTATAATTAGTAGAAGAATCGTCTGGTTCTTCTAACGCTCTACGACAGACAGTTCTAAGTGATCCATTTTCAATGTTAGTAAGTCAACAGAGGTCAGAGGCTGAAAAATGTTAGACATCAATTATGAAGTGTTCTTGCAAATGTCATACATAAATTTTGACACTCTTTTTTTTTTCCTTACCATTTCTTCATCCTCCGTATCCTTTACAAAACCCGCTTATCATAATTAGCAAGAGTATCATCTGGTTCTTCTGATGCTTTATGACAAACAAATTTGGGTGATCCATTTTCAATGTTAGTAAGTCAATCAGATGTCAAAGGCTGAAAAATGTCAGACTTCAATTGTGAAGTGTTCTCGTATAATGGATTGGGCAATGGTATCATATTTTTTTAATTTATTTATTATATTAGACTTTATGTTAGTTGATTTATTATTAGGGGTAAATCTACCTTTTTTTATCAGCAACAAAAGTAATTTTATTGAAATAGCTGGCCAGAAATTGGTGAAGTACAAGCCAGTAACAACAAAAGAAGATCCACCTTTTATTTATTCGGATCATCTATTGCTCATTTTAACTATTTGGTCATTCTCTGCCTGGGCTTTGTTTCAGTTATTTGTGAGTTATCTATTTCAGATTTATTTATGAGTTGAAAAATTGGCTTGTTACTTACCTCTTTAGTTGGTGCATCAGATGTTGATGGTTTCAAGCCATCTTTTTCCTTTTCAGGTGCTGCCATCTTTGACATGGTAGTTTGTACTTCTTTGCCACTTCTAAGGGTTATGGCATTAACGTTCTCTCTCAGGTTAATTTTAGCTTGAGATGACAGCCTCCCTTTTTCAACTTAAATTTTATTCAAAGAGGTTGCCAGTTGTGAAATTTGGTTCTTCAAGTCTTTGATGCTAGCCCTTGTTTCCTATTGAAATATTTGAGTGTTAGTGGCTAAAGCTTTTACAATATCTTCTAAAGCCATACCTGAGCTAGGTGCTTGGTTCTGTGGTGGAGGTGCTGGTTTGTTGTAACTGGCAGATGGGTACTGCTGTTGATTACTTGGCTGCCCATATCTCAAATTCGGGTGGTCTCTCCAACCAGGGTTGTATTGATTGGCATAGGGATCATACCTTCTTGGTTGGTTAACAAACCCACTTACCGCATTCACTTGAGGTGTTGTATCCTCTTGCAATTGTGGGCACGAGTCGGTAAGGTGTCCTTGAATAGAGCAAATGCCACAAACTCTAGAATTTTGAACCTGTCCCAAAGCCACTTGTCTAACAAGAGAGGTTAGTTCAGAAAGTTGAGCTTCAAGACTAGATGTTCCTACCTCATTTACCTTCTTCGGCGCATGGTCTACCCTTATCCCAAACTGCTGCGAGTTGGCTGCCATTTTAGAAATCAAGTCCTTTGCTTCTTCGGGCATTTTTTCTACAAGTGCTCCTCCACTTGCAGCATCTAACATGCTCCGATCCATGAACAACAGCCCTTCGTAGAAGTACTGCAGCAACAGCTGGTCGGAAATCTGGTGGTGTGGACAGCTCGCACATAGCTGGTTGAACCTCTCCCAGTACTCATATAGGCTTTCTCCGCTGTACTGTCGAATCCCACTGATTTCCTTTCGAATTGTTCCAGCTCTTGATGCTGGAAAGAACTTCTCCAGAAATTTTCTTTTCAGGTCATTCCAGGTTCTGATAGAACCGGAGGGAAGGTAGTACAGCCAATCCTTCGCCTTGTCTGCCAATGAAAATGGAAAAGCTCTCAGCTTAATCTGTTCTTCTGTAACCCCTTGTGGTTTCATGGTTGAGCAGACAACATGAAATTCCTTCAAGTGTTTGTGGGGGTCCTCACCTGCAAGACCACGAAAAGTAGGTAATAAGTGAATTAATCCAGATTTTAATTCAAATGCAACCTCAATATCAGGAAAATCGATGCACAGGGGTTGCTGGACAACATCAGGAGTTGCCAACTCCCTTAGTGTTCTTTGGGCTGCCATCTCTACAATAACAACTGGTTCTTCTTCACTTTCTGAGTTGCTGTTCGCAGAAGTCGAAGCTGAAAAATTGACTGCTTGTCTTTTCGCTTTCCTGTTTGCCTTTGCTGTCTTCTCAATCTCTGGATCAAACACTAATTCACCTGTACGAGAAGATCTGGGCATAAGTCAGTTAACTGAGAAAGAAAGAAAATAAAGAAAATAAATAAATAAATGAAAAAGGAAACTTTAACAGAAAAAAAAAAAATCTCCCCGACAACGGCGCCAAATTTTTGGTCGGTCGTCGAAACCGCCAAAAATAATTCTGGTATCCCTAACAACTCAGAATAAATAAATTTATAGTCTAGCAGTGAAAACCAGGTCGAATCCCAAGGGAGATTTTTTTACTGAAAGCTTCCTGTCAGAAAACTGAAATAAAAGATTGGGGGCTTTTTCTTGAATTGAAAATTGAAATTAACTGTAAAATTAAAATGAAATTAACCAATACTAAAAATGTTCAGTTCAGGGTTAATTATCTATTCTAATCACGTAGTTAATCATCGAAAGAAAATATTTCTTCAATCCAAGCAAATAAACAGGGCTCTCTTTAAAGCTAAAAATAACCCAAAAAATTCAACAATAAAATTAACCAGAAAAAGCTTCAGATTAATTTCTTGATTTTGAGTAACCAGATATTGAAAAGAAATTTCTAATAAACCCAAAATTAGCATTAAGATAAATGAACAAAAGTTTATTCTAGGCAATAATCCAAAAGCTTGAACAATTTAACCTGTCTTACTTCTCCGTATGAACTAACTAGAAATAAAAGTAATCTCCAGTCAATTCACTTGCTTCTAAATCAAATTCTTCATCTAAGCGGTTAAAAGAAAATCAAACAGATTTACAATCACATAACCAATCCAACAAGTGAGAACAGGAAAATTAATTGCAATAAATCTGAACAATAAAAAAGTAAATATTTGAATTTAAAGAGAATTTAAACAAGTAAAATCAATCCTCATAACCGGTGTTGACGATGGAAATCATCCCTAGAACTGAACCAGAAAAATTGCTCATTCATGATTGGAAGAAAAACAAAGAACAATAATAATAGGAAAAAAAAACTAAAATTGCGAAAAAGAGAGATAGGGAGAAGGGGGAGGCGTAGCGGCAGCCAAATCCAAAGAGAGTCTGGCGAGCTGCTGTGCTCACATTCTAATAAACTAACATAGTGTGCTAAATTTACAAAATCTCTCTAAATTTTTTATATTATTATAAAATTACCCCAAACAAATAAGAAGATTCAAAATAATTAGAAGGTTTCAAAGTTATCAGTCAAGCAATGCTCCAGAATAGTAGCAGTAACTTCAAGCTGAGATTCGACCTTAATGTAGCTACTATTTCTCAAAACGTAAAACATTAAAGTTGTAGAGCTCTTTCTTAGCTTTGAAACAACACCTGAATCGCATAAAGCGGACATCTACAGCCAAAGAATTGCCCAAAATACCACAATTGCTTCTAAATCAGCGATGACTCGTAAATCGCGACTTTGAAGCTGAATTTGACCCTTTTAATGTGCAAAATGGGTTTTATGGTCTGAATGTGATTTGTAGTTCCAGATGTTAGCTTTCCAATGAATCAATAATCATTTGATTCCAATCTCTGTAGCTCAAGATATGATTTTTCTATTGGAACATCACCAATTTGTCAGAATGTTGAAAGAACACAACTAAATTAAAACTTGTAAAATGTCAAATTAAATCCTCTTTCAATCAATTGAGTCCAGATATGCTTTAAGCTATAAAACATACTCAAAATATAACTTTAAGGTTCAAAACATATTAAAACATACTAAATATGAGAGAAATAAATATAAGCTTATCAGTTATCTATTTTAGATTTATTCTAGTTTAAATGAAAGGCTTAAGTCGATCCGATTTTCTTTCATTTATTCGGTGTTGCAGTAACAAGTAACATTTTTAGTGGCTAATTCTATGTTCATGTTGTTTCTTAAAGACTTATACTGTTATTGAATTGTAACAATATGTCATTTGGCTCACTATTGATTTGAATGAAGCATCTTGTGTCAAAATAAAATAAAATAAAGTAAATGAGTGCCTTAAAGCACACGTTAACATAAGCAAGGGAGAAAAGGAGAAAACATGGAGGAGATTGTTTAACAGAGTGGGGTAGATTTTTTCCTGACAGTGGCAGGCACTGGTTCTCCAGATAACGAATTAGGTTAGCACAGAAAAGGGGGTTTCAATTCTCATGCATGTGAAGTCAGTAAATGCAAAGGAGTTTGAGTTGGGATTGATTTCTAGAATTAGAAACGGTCACGGTGCCCAGATAAGCTTTGTGTCGTGATCCATCGATGCAAAAGAACGATTCTGTTTCTCTGGCGGGGCAGGCCCCGGCTAGCTTCTATTGTTTCAAAGTGCAAGAAAAAAGGCGCAAGTTAAGTTAGGTTAGGTTTTGTGGATAGAAATAAAAAGCAAATAAGTCATGGGAAATAGGAGAGCAAAACGTTGAGTTTTTGGCCCTTGCCGATCGAAAGCGAGGTCGCTGGACGTAGTGGTCGAGAATGGTATGGGTAGGGGTAATTATGATTATTAGCTGCCATGAAAATGGACTTGATTGCAACAGTTACGTAAGTTGGATACCTGTCCATGTAAAGACGGCCAGATGGGGTTAGTAATACTAATAACACCTTTTTCTTCCCTATCCCAAAATGTTCAACTTCCCTTCCCATCCTGAAATCAACATTATTAATTGGAACTGCAACTGCAAGTGGCCTCGCCTTGTACATATTAGCTACCTAGCTTGGTCCATTACATCTGTCTCTCTCTTTGTCTCTTCACCAATAACATATATATAAGTACAGTTGACTTGAATTAGGTTCGTAATCTGGGTTTTCTAATTCCACTAAGACATTCGAGCGTGCTTGCTCCCAATAACTTCCAGCTCCATGTCGGTTAAAATTCTTATCTGTGACATAGATCCAAAATTTTCTGATTTAAATACTTCATCCGTTTCATAAAAAATAGCGGTTTTTACTATTTACAGTAATTAATTTATTATTTTATTTATTTTAAAGTTTATGATAAAAATATGAAAATAAAATTTTAAAAATTATAGTTTCTAAATATCTTTTTTAAAATTTTTTTTCAATACATATTAATATAAATATGTTCAAGTCAAATTTTAGTAAAAAAAAAAGATAAAAATGTCAATTAATGCAAAACAGAGGAAGTACTTTTATAGTATTTGTATTTTTTTTTTTTAGCCAAAAAAAGTAAAGAAACTAATATTTCCGCTTCTGCAGAAGCTGAAGTAACCAAGCATGCAGCGCTTGCAATTGCTTATGTATTGACCACTGCGCTTATTGTACTTATTTATATCATATATAGATAAAATCAAATTGAAAGAGGAAACTTAACGTCACGCCGGTGCATGCTAGATTCTCTCTCTAGTTTGGGAAAAATGTTAGGTCTGCAAAATCTTTTTAACTAATTATAAATTATTAATTAAGTACCCACAATTGAAGTGGCCACCAAAAAATGAGACTGCTAGCTAGTCAATTTATATATAAACGGTTTGGCCAAATTTCTGTTTTACTATACTATACTGTAACTCATAAGCCCATCATAATAAAATGAAAATTTTTAATAATTACACGTATTAACCAAAATTAATAAAAGTGAACACATTTTGCTAAATATACTAAAAATTTCACTAAAATTTATATAAATTCCTGTAATAGAGATTGGTGAAATGTAGAAATTTAATAAAAGTGAACACATTTTGCTAAATATACTAAAAATTTCACTAAAATTTATATAAATTCCTGTAATAGAGATTGGTGAAATGTAGAAATTTAATATTTCTCTCACTAAAATTTTGTAAATTTTTTTTGAAAAAAAATATTAGAATATCTTCAATAACTTTGGTCCGATCAATTACTACCGCTAGCTTTCAATTTCTTGGATCCGCTATGTTCTGGTTATAGTCCTACATGCAGTGTGTCACCACTACTCATGACTATACTGCTTCCTTTTTTCCTTAGTCTTGTTTACTTTACTTCTGTATACCAAAAAACAAAAAACAAAAAACAAAGCATTACTCAAATGAAGGTAAAAAATAGAGAATATATATATGCATGTATGATGCGACATATATGATCAGAGGTATATTAATAATTTGAGAATAGTCCCCTGGCTCAGCGGCAATAAGGACGCTCGGTCCGGCGGTTTAGCTGGGTGCTGGGTTAGAAACTTAGAATATTCTCACACCCAACGTAAAAAAAAATTCAACAAAATGTTAAATGCTGTAGATATCCTCCACATTTCCTGAGACAGACAATTCACATCCCAAATTTACAAAGTTGCTCTTACTATTCCTCCCTTAAATACATATATATTTGTAACATGTTTTTTTCTTATAAAAAGTAATAATTTGATAATAGTGCTAGAGCTACGACAAATTCTATGACAACGAATCAATCTAACAACCTCATATCGAAAATATTCCTCAATCAATTTTTGTAAAACTATTTTTGTACTCTCTTTCCTAAAACTTGCGTGATTCAAACTTACTAACTTGATCACCTCCAGGTAATTGGAACAAATTACCACCGATATTTTAGCAGGGTGGTGGGTGGAGATATTAATGCCCACATTGTAATAAAATTTGAATATAAAGCCTAGCTAGCTATAACAACTTCCACAATAATCTCAATATAGTTTTGCCTAATTATAAATAGAAAGAAAGAAAACTAAGACGAGAAAAAAGATATAATATTTTGGCATGCAATTGGAACTCAAGGGTCGTTTTCACAGGCAGGCATTTGTAGATTCTAGGAAGGGTGACAACTTCAAGAAAATCTCAAATTAAAAGTTTGGTGATGAACTTGTCAGCGTCCTTCGGGAGCCTCCCAAAGGCACACACAACTTTGTGGAATTGTGGCCATCAAAGCGGGTACCTTGTAAGAAGTATATTAAATAATTCCATTTGTATATATTATATAAGAGAGCAGAACAGAAGAGTGAGAAATAAAGTTGCCTTTATGAAAATAAATAATTATGGTGTACATGTAGCAGCTCTTCTCTGTGACAGACAGGGACTGCAAAACCGCGGGGATTAATTAAACAAATGAATCGTGGCAAGTACAACAAATCTTTACAAAATTTCTCTTCTTACATATACAATGTCCTAAATATACATTTATCTAATATTTTCTAGTCATAATTATATTGGTTCCTAAAGGAGATGAATTGGTAATATAAGCTTAATTGTTTTATAATAAAAAAAGATCATAGATCAATTAATAGATTGAGTAGCAAGGAAATAAGCTGAAGATATACGCATCAAATAGTGAAAATGCTTCTCCATACCTACCAAGATAGCTATAATTTGTACTCGCGCTTAATTATTGATGGGCCAATCGAACTGATTTAGTATTGAAGTAATTTACTAAGATGAATTTGACTAATACTCACTTGCTGTTTATTGTTGTCACTGCAATTGATCTATATGTGCTAAAAGGCGGAATAATATCTAAATCTTGGTTGGCTTCAATATAAAGATGTTTTCTAATTCCATTATTTTAGTTACTTTATCTCTCAAGTCTCAAATGTACGTACAAAATTTCTGTTGCCGGATCCAAAGGAAATTCTTATTTTCCAATGATTGTCTGGTCAGAAGAATGATTAACTCGGAACTGGCGGGCGCCCTCCATGGGGACTTTTGTACCCAAGCTTGCAAGTGAACCCACCTTAATATATTGAACCTCTTTTTATCATCGTGACCCATGATTTTCCACAACCATTAATTCAATATATATTTTGTCAATAAGAAAACCAAAACACACATAAACAAAAACAAGAAACAAGAAGGGAAAACAAAAGAAAAGAAAAGAAGAAGGTAAGAAGAAACAATAAACATGCATTTGAATGATGATATTCCTATGCGTTTTCCTGTACCTTAATAATAGATACTGTTAGGTGGATAGACCGTACGTTGCTGCAAACTATTTGTTATTCAAAGGTATAGTGAGTAAACAAAATATGTAGAGTTATGAATAACTACGACATGAAAAACAAAAATTGTTTCTTTGCGATTTTGTGTCCCGTCGCCCAAATAAACAAAGAAAGAAATTACGGAACAGAGTGATTTATATAATTAAAGACAATCAGCAATTCAGCAGCCTTTTGGAATATTCTACATTTCATATCCGCAGCCGGTTGTCTGGCTGCTAGGTAATTTTGCAAATGATGGGGATTAAATTTGAAATGCTGGGGTCATTAAGAGGGAAATTCACTTGGGGCAATTCAATAATTGGTATTTAATTACCGCCGATTGTGACTGAGAAAATGCATGAGCCTTAAGCAAAATTGAACGAAAATTAATGCTCCTATTAAAATATGATACCAAAAACAGTTCAAGAAAGAAACCATGTGACGGAGCTTAGGCAGGCAACTAAATGAGGAAGAGACCAAATCGATTACGGACCTTCCAGATGTCAAGGATGTGCTTGAACGAAAGGTTTGTCGGGCTTGAAGTTATAAGCCACGACTCTTCTGGACTTCCTTGTACAAAGCTTCAAGATGTAGCGTCTAATTCCATTAATCGGCCCAACGATTCGGCGCAATCAACAACTCACTTTAGCCGAAATTGCATGCCACTGGGTATTAGGCCCAACCTGGCACTTGCACGAATTAAATTAGCATGGAGCTAACTGTTTATTTGGGAAGTTTTTCTTTTAATTCATTCTTCCTTTTCATTTTTTTTGTCAGATGACTAAATACAAATAAGAAACATAGGGATTCTACTCATCAATAAAATTTCCTTTTCTGTTCAAAGAAAAAAAAAAAGGAACATAGGGAACATCATAATATGTAAATTTGGAGAATATTGGGTTATTGCTTTTAAAAATGGGTAAAATTCACCGGGGTACCTTAGCTTTTATTCCTATCTCAAACTGGTACCTGATCTTTAAATCTGTTCTATTAAACTACATAACCCATATTAAACGTTTCAATTGGGTGATTTCCGTTGATTCTATCATTAAGTCTAACGGAAATTGCTGACGTGACATTAATTAATGCTACAATAAACTTAAAATAACAACTTTGGACCCTAAACTTTTTCAACCACCAATTCTAAACCTAAAATTTACAGATCTAACACCTAAACCACCACATTTACCGTGCTCACAATCACGCCCAGCCCCTGCTCCATCAAGACGATGCTTGAGGCATTCCTGGCGGTGTCTGTCACATCTGCCACGGTAATTCCGATGTCTGCCCTCTTTAACGTTGGAGCGTTGTTCACTTCGTCCCTTGCCATCTCACAAATGTCATTCACTCTGTCCCCTGCCATCCCGTTCTTGTAACTCTTAGCCGCCTTTCACCATCGTGCGGTGCTCTGATTTGATATTGTCTAGCCAATTCGCTACTCCCTAATGCCACTGTTGTCACTCTCAATCGCTTCCCACCACCATGCGATGTGATTTGATCTCGTCTAGCCGATTCGCCGTCGTCGCTCTCAGCCGCTTCCCACCGCCACGCGATGCTCCACTTTGATCTCATCTAGCTAATTTGCTGGTCCCTAATGCCGCCGTTGTCGCTCTCACCTGCCTTCCACCGCCGCTCAATGCTTTGATTTGGTGGAGGTGGCCAGCGGTGGTGAGGAGCTGGTTGGAAAAGTTTAGAGTTTGAATTTTTTTCAAATCCCAGTACTTGACCCAACAAAAATAGTGGTTTAGGTGTTAGATTTGTAAATTTTGGGGTTAGAATTAATGGCTTGAAAAGTTTAGGGTCCAAAGTTGTTATTTTAAGTTTATTGTAGGATTAATTAATGTCATGTTAGCAATTTCCGTTAGACTTAATGATGGAATCAATAGAAAGTACGAAATTGAAACATTTAATATAGGTTAGATAATTCAATAGGACAAATTTAAAGATCAGGTACCAGTTTGGGACAGAAATAAAAGCTAGGGTACCATCGGTGAATTTTACTCTTTTAAAAATATTTCAAGAATCATTAAAAGTATTTCTAATTTGTACAAGGATTTCATAATGGTCTGGAAAATAGTTTCCCATACGTTCATGAATAACAACGTGCAAGTGAAAAAAATAAAAAGGCAACCATATGAAAAATTTTCTACAACTAATTACTAGCCTAAATTTTTCCAAACTTTTGAGAAGCTCTATTTGGTTGCATTTATTGACAGATGAAAGTGTTAATTCACATGTCACACATTGAAGCATGTCATTTTTTTTTATCGACGTAAATAGGGCATTGCTCGTCTCTTTTTGTATCCATCATTTTTAGGTAAGAATAAATTTGCCTTTTTAAATGTAGACAGTCAACTGTATCTTAACCAAATAGAAGGGGAAGGGTCATAATAGCTTGATGCTGTAGCCAGCATTAAACTTATCATAACTATGTACATGGATCCCACAAAGAAATGGGCGGGCTATGTATCTAAAACCGATTAGCTAAGACTAGGGCTTAGTTGAGCGGCAAATATCTTAATTTTAGGAATGCTAAAGAAACTTCACTGCGGATATTAAGAGATTATGGATGTTCGCAAACGAAGTCCTGTACGGGTTGGGAAAGGTGTGACTTTGGCCATCTTCATATTGTTCATATAAATAACACCACTATCTATCTATTCAGAGAACCAAACTCAGAGGATGGCACCATTTGAATCAGAAAAATCAAAGTATGTTTTGTACACAGCTGGAGCACATGAAACTGAAAAAACATGAGGAATATAGCAGTATAACTTGGCAGATTCCCACTCCAGACACCAATCTCCAAGCACTGAAGCCTTACAATGTTTAATCACACTTATGAAACAATGCTCAATACAGATAACAGATCAAGGGACACAAATTTATTATATAGCAGGAGGTGTTCGTGGGAACCTTCAGAGATGTGGAACTCTCAGGCTCCCTCTTTGCCTGCACCCTTGAAGGACTCACTCCTCGCTTTTATGCTTGAAGTGGCCCTAAGCTTCAGCTTGGCGCGCCTTATGTAGTCTGAGAAATGATCCTTGTGACCAACATCAGCTACGGGGGAACCCTGCTCATCACCCACGTTTGACATGCTCCTGATCCTCAGCTTTGCGCGATTAATGTACTCGGTGAATCTGTCTTCGATGTCCTTAGCTGGCTTGTCCTCTTTAATTACTTGCACTGGTGCAATTTTCTCTCGCCTAGGCGTGCCAGGTTTATGTTTGTCCTGCACTGATGTAGCAGATGTTGGAGTTTCAATCTTTAAAGCAACTTTGGTTACCTGAATTCCTGGATTGTTCAGATTAGCCTTAGACTTCGACTGTTCCTTCCCAGGGCCACTGGATGGAGACTGGTGGCCACTGTTTGCAGGTGAGGCTTTGTAATCAAACTTGACCGGAGTAACTTCACTTGCTTGTTTGGCTTTAGGCCTCAGCTGTTTGGCGTTCTCCACAGGTTTGGTTTTCGGGTCAAGCGCTGTAATAGCAGCATCAGAGGTGGGCCGAGAAGGATTGGCAACTTTGGCAGGGGAGCTTTCATGTTGCCGGGATGAGATTCGGTGAATGGTTCTGATTGGAGAACTGACAGTGATTGCTCTGTAGATTTTCTCACACACATCTTTGGTTGGGCAGCTCTGCCTATTTTGGTTATTTTCCATAGGCAAAAATAGTGGGGATAAGTTTTTTTTTTTGTTTTTTTTGTTTTCTCAAGGCAAGTTTTGAGATATGATTGAGGGGGCTGAAAGGAAAGGTGAAGAAGCAGATTTTTATAGTACAAGTTGTTGCACAGAGACTAGTGATGTATAGAAGGACTTGCTCAGCACATGATGCAAAAACTGAAATTATTTAAGAGGGGCATATTCTAAGCATTCTCGTGTCGATCAGCTGCAACATTTGCAGACTGAGCGTTTTGCTTTAGATTCCAAATGATTTCTAAAGATAACAGGGAGACTTGTTTCCCAATTTTTCAAATCTGATATGAAAATAAGGATCATATTCCCTCTTTTTCTTCCGGCCCCTTCTCTTCTTCAGAAACCGGAATCTTTGATAGAGACAGCAAAAGTGATGTACACGCTAGCTGTTGTTCAGAATCAAAGGGATGGAAAGAGCGGCTGAATGATTTGTTGAGCTTTGGAGGTATCAGATTCAGTATGAGTTGGGTAACAGTGAAAGTCAAAAAATTACTCTCTCCGGTTGTGAAATTTTTCTACGAGCCTTTGGTTCGTTGGGAGCAGAGCAATAGAGATATTAGTTGGTCGGCTTGGCAAGGCAATTAGATTCTTCTTTTCCAGACTCTGGGTTTATAATCAAAGCAGTTTTGGGCTAAAGGCTAGCTTGGAGATCATTTAAAGCTATCAAAAAGATGTCTTTCTTCAGTTAAATATGTCCTGCAAGCTACCTAGATTCTGGAATTGGCGGAGAACCCCTGCTAGGGTAAAGCTTTGTTTCATATTTAGGAATGTGATCCCCGAATTTGTTAGCAACTTCGGTGTTGTGTTGGATTCTTTTCATACTCTAAACACGTTCTTCTCGATTCTCAAATTAAACCCCGAACGTTTTTCACGTTCCTTCAGAAGATGATATGAGAAAAATCTGAAAATGTCTCCCGAACTCCAAAACATCTAAATGCAGTTGTAAAAATACTTATTTGCCTTTTTTTTTTTCTTTTTTTTGCGTGTTCCCAGAGATACCACTCATTAGGGGCCATTTTTGTTGATTTCCTGTCCTAAAATGGTTTTTTTCTTGATCAACTGGTAATCATTTTTTTTTTATCTTAAAGCCAAACGCCTTTACCAAGGATGAGAGAGATAAGTGCAGAGAAAGTGCTACCTCCTACTGTTTCAACCCAATCAAACCGGCTAGGTCTTTAAAAAATGATGGACAAATAAAAGGAAGAAGAGTACAAAAAATTTGCTTTATTCCTGTATGAAGAAAACAGCAAAATGAGAAATAGGGAACTGATGATAATTTGATGAAATATAGCAAACAAATTTAAGGACGAAATCTGAACCCACAAACTACTGAATTTAATCCGCTTACAACAATACCTAACATGAGCCACCTGTCGCTTTAATTGATAAAGCTGATACGGGAGAGGGTGATATGTACAATAATAGTGAGGAATTTACAGAAAGTTGGGTGGTCCGTGACTTGAGGTTTTGGTACTTCAAATCTTGGAGCATGTTGAGATGAAAGAAATAGGATGCTTTTAGGGATACGAAATCCAAAACATAAGAAACAAGTTGAAAAGAATTGCAATTTTTCTCATCTAAACATGCCCCTATATCTATATACTAAGACTCTCTGTAAGAGTTAAAACTATCCAACTCAGTTGCTGGCCGCACCTTGCAAGCAAAACCTCAGTGGCGGTAGACTTTCACCACCTGCTCGATTCTTCTCCGACAGAGGGGGCAATTAGTCAAGTGCGAAGAGCATGTTGTGCAACAGCACATGTGACCGCAGCTGCATATCATGTTCAATAGCTTAGCTTCCAAGAAACAGAATACCCAAGGAACGAAAGTGCACATGTTTTTATCAGTAGTACTTTATACTGAGCTTTAGAGGGGGAGAAAAAGGAGACTAATTGTTTTTGAGGTTGCATGACCAGATCAATACAAAAAATAAAAATAAAAATAATAATAATAACGAAAGAAAAGTACAAAATCTGTTGGCAAAGTTAAAACAAATGATATGGCCATGTCTGATGGATCATGCTAAGTGGGATTCAAAGCCGCCACCATTCTCCAGGCTACACAGTAATACAGTTCATATTCTTACAGGAAACAAAGCTTAAGATATATATCTCACAACTATGACTCTATGAGAGGTCATTCATTGACAACTCACTGAATAAAGACGGCATTGTATTCCTGCTCAAGGCATATCACGCAGAGGGTAGGCATTAAATGGTCTCTCTTAGTATCTGATCCATCCTCTGCACTCCCATTAGAACCTGAAGAACAGATGTGTAACATACCCGTACAAGTAGAAAAAACCTTTCAGGAAGAAAGGAATATTTCACCTTCATCGTCTTGTCCGGCTCTCTTAGCTGCCGCAGCAAGAACTCTAATGCAAAAAAGTTCCACAATTGATTATCATGAGACAAGACATAACAGTGGAAACAAGAAATTGCATCTGCTTCAGTATAACAGTGTATTTTTACCACGACAATAATAAAAAGCCTGATTAATGTTAGTTATCTTCAAACTTTGCCCGCTTACCAGGTTACACCATCTAATATACCTTTTCTGCAGTTCCCAACAGCGTCTTTTCTCCAAAATATATTGTATGGCATGTTTCGTGATTAGAAATACACCCAACAAAGTTAGCCCATATGACGCATACTTGTACCACCTGACATGGTGACCTGCTGTCAGTTTCTTGAAGTAATTAAACCATATATGGAAGAATGAGTGAAAAGTGAAAAAAGGCATTTCTCGAGTCAGGAACTTGTGCAACCTGGCCCACTTCCCAAGGTTGGAGATTAGTTGATCAATGGTCTTTGGAGACACATAAAATGGCCCCTTGTGGGGTTTCTGAACTCGAATTTGTCCAATGTCATCCTTAACAGCCTAACAAGCAGTAAAAAGGAAAAAATTCAAAAAATCTAACAAGAAGATAAGCCTAAAAAACTATGCAATCCTACAAATCCAAATGGCGTAATGCTTGTATTAATTGACACAGTGGGTACAGTTAGGATGCCACCTGCAACCATCTCATAAAAGTTAAATTTGTACTGACATCTGTGCCACTTCGGCAAAAACTAATCATGTCAGTTATAACATATCACATGCTGATCAATCACGATCAAAAAGGAATTGAAGAAACATACCTCGCCAACCACTGTCAAGGAAGTGCCGGTTGGGAGAACTCGTTCAATACGCTTGACTCCAAGCATCTGATAGTACAATTTGCCTATTAAATAAGCTTCATCCACCAGCTTCAGTTTACTATTTATGGAAAGATTTGACAGGAAGAAAGAAAGTACCTTGAGACCCTGGAGATAATCCAAGGTTCCACGTACAAGTGATCGCCCTGACTCCTCAAAAACTTCACTTCCAACAGTTAGTTGAAAGCCAGTTGCACCACGAGCTCCAACTACATATACACGACTGGTTCCATCCTCCTAGATAGATGTTTATAGATGCAATGTATCCATCACATATTGCTACATTAAGGTTATCAAGATAATAAACTAAGTACAGTAGCTATGAAAGGGCTTCTGAGAGGATATCATCCCACCAGGTACCATGGAACCTCTTCACTCTTTGATAGCATCAATGCAGAATCCTGAATCCAAGAACCAGCATCATTGTGTTTCAGGAAATGTTGTTCAGCCTGAAGGACAGAGCGGCACCAACACCAATTAAATTTGAAAATGATAACTGCTCAAAACTCCTATTAGATAAAGGGAATAAATCATTAGACTCATAATTTCTGGAAGAAAAATAGGTACCGTTTCCTCCACAATAACACCTCTCAAGCCACTACGTTCGCAACTAATGGGTGCCTCAGATCCAACTCTTCCACAGATTGTGACAATCAGAGGAAGTACTTTACTTTCAACATCAAGCAGATGTGCTGAAAGATGAAGAACCCCCAGCGGCACTTGTTAGCAGACAAACCAAAACAATCCTAAGCAGACACACATATAAGGTACAGTATCTTTTCTCCACGGCTCAGAAAATGAAAAGGAAATTGTATTAACCATCTCAATGAAGTTTGAGATGACCCCTATGATCTACGACACAGCTAGCAACCTGTCAACGTTGAAAGAAAGCAATGCTGGAAAGAAATCTAGCAAGATCATGAATGTATAGCCAAATTCCATGCTATTTCCAAAATAGTCAAGGTAGTTCATCATCCACCAATACTTGTTTATAATTTTCAATAAGAGTGGCAGTTCATTAAAACCTGCAAACAACAAAACTAGAAGGCAATAATTTGAAACTTCACACACATCACAATGAAAAAGAGGAGGTTAGGAAGAGTAGGTACCCAATTCCTTAAGCTGGTTCATTCGAGGAACCTGCTTGAGAAGTTCAGCGTCCTTGCCACTGCTCCTGCCCAGAAGGTAAAGCGCACCGGCGCTAAGGCAGCACGAGATTCCGCCCCATGGAATCATCCTGGCAGAAACTCGAAACCCAGAAAAGAAAAACCCTAGCTCTAAACAATTCCGGTGACAAGTTTCATCCCAGACGCTAACCAAGGGAAGTCCAATACCAGAGCAGAAATGAAAGGCGTGAGTGAACTTCTTTTGCTTCAACGAAGGGAAGGAAGATGCCAACAGTGAAAACGCGAGAGGGAGAGAGAGAGAGAGAGAGAGAGAGAGAAGCGCGTACCGGATGGGACTTATCCGAGCGCACGAAAAGCTTCGCGATCAACTGCTACCAACATTTTCCGAAGGTGGTGATCTCAAGCAAAAACTTTTTACCCTGTTCCTTTGTTTTCTCGAGGACAAGAGAATTCCGAATCCAAATCAAACAATTAGTACTCCCTCGAGTCCCTCTCTCGCTCACAATTTTGGTAAAACGTATATTTTAAAAAGATTGAAATATGTTCTCTTTTAAAACATTTTAAACAATCAATTTATTATGTTACTTTCATTTAAATTTTTATTACACAAAATTGAATATATTTTTTTTAATTTTCACTCAATTTCTCACTATAGAAATATTTTTTTAAAAAAATTAATTATTATTTAAACTCTTACTACACAAAATTAAAAAAAAATAATTTTAGTTCTATGGGTAAAATTGAAAAAAATAACATAAATTACGTACATTTTAATCTCTGTGTTCGGAGAAACGTTTTATCTAAATTGGGACGAAAGGAATAGAATATTAGCCTAACTACACAATCATCCCTTAAACTTTAACAACGCGAGCGAGTTGATCTAAAATTCAGTACTCACTAAAACTTAGTTCCTAAATTTTGAAAAGATATGCATTTTAGTCCATTTACTACAGTAACTACCGGATTCTGTTTAGGATGAGGGTGATGTGGCGTTTATTGGCTGAGGTGGATGTGATATGACATATATATTTGCCAACTACTTCTATGTTTATTTGCTATAGTAACCAACGTTTGCTTTTACATCTTGTTTCACCTGGAATCAATTATATTTAAAAGTTAATATTATACAAGTGCAATGGTTTATTTAAAATAAAATTTTTATGGTATTATTAAACTTTTTATGATTTTTTATTTTTTTAAAAAACTAAAAAATGAAAATTTATAAAAATTTAATAATAGCATAAAAATTTTACAATCAATGGATTATTACACCTAAATAATATTGGCTCTCAAATGACACTAGTTCCAAGCAAAAGTGATTTAAAATAAAAAAAATATTTTAAATTAAATTGACTTAAATTAAAATAAATTGTGTATTAATTTAAACTATATTTAGTAACTATCAATCCAAACCACAAGAAGAAATGGAATTTTTCTTTTTAGTATCATGAAATAATTATTTCATTTATTTTATAAAAGCAAATAAATAGTAAAAATAGATTAACTACTTTTTTTTTCTTAAAAAAGGACACTAATTATATTTTTATTTTTAAGTTGGAAAGCCTACTCATACCATTGGCTTTTTCACACTCTAGTGGAAAAAAGAATTGCCTTGTCTCCTCTTATCCTACCTATTCAACCTCAACTGATCTTGTAATCCATATCACCCACATCGTAATGACATCAGTTAGTTACTATAGGCAATGGTTTAAATTGCATAGCTTTTCAAAGTTTATGGGTTAATTTATAGTAAGTGCTGAGTTTTGGACCAACTCACTCAAGTTAGGCAAGTTTGGGGATTAATCCCATAGTTAGGCCTAGAATATTTTTTTTAAAAAAAAATCTGAGACTTAATACTCCATTATTTATTTAAAATAGGTGAATTTAGTTTTGCTCTTGATAAATTTTCACATGGATTTTACATACAAATCAAAACATTTGTGTTTGGGAGGCCAACTCTCTTAACATTAGATTTAAGCATTTTGATAATAATTGAAAATCTTTGACTGTTATTCTAAGGCAGCTTATTTGAGAAATCCAAAGATTTTCTTTTTCCCTCTCTCTCCTTATAAACTGTGATAAAACAAAAGTATCAGCATTTTCCAATAAAAAAAATTTATTGCAATGTTGAATTTGTCTTTTTCAGACAGGTATTGAATTTTGTCTGTGTTCTCTCTTTTCTTGCTAATGATATCCATACAAATTTTCTCTACTTTGTTTTTAGGGCATACGTTCAACAATGTATAGAGAACGGATCTACAAAAGACGAGATCTTTGTTTCAAGCACTAGGGAACAGCTAGAATTCTGTTCTATGACCATTTTGAGCTCGTGTTCTTCTTTATATAATTCTGCAACAATTATCTATTAAAAAAAAAGAAGAATAAGAAATTCTGCAACTATGGAATTGCACCACAAAATTCTCGAACAAAATTTCACCATATTTTCTGAAACAGTCACCAGTAAGAGATTCCCAATAGGATCCTAGAGGTGGGCTACATAATATCCCGCAAGAATTTGCTGAGAAACAAACGTATTGGCAGCTTCTGTATAATGACTCCCATCCCAATTCACATACTCTGCACTGTTCTCGCATGGGTTAGCAGTCACCACTACCCCATCAATCTTCTTGTTTTGGCCACAAGAAACCCGCGGATCGTAGTTCAAGGGAAGCCCTCCGTAGCCACAGCAAGCTGCTAAGTTCTGCCGGAACCCTGAAACCCAAAAACATCCAGGCTTTGTAACAGAAATGACCCTCTATTACACACCAATTACTCTTTGGGACAGACGAGTTAGTGATGACTTTACCGCATTGAGAAGAATTGGAGATCATGTTTAGTTTTAGTGAGAACATGTCAACAAAGGTGATGCTGGTGTTAGGATACTGCCCCTTCAATCTTGTGAGAAGATCATAGAGTTTCTTGTTGAATAAGCTAACTGCGCGATTGTGTTGTTCTATGCATCCCAATTGGTCTTGCTTGAACTTTCTTTTGTACTGCACTATGATTCTGGGCAAGCACCCGAGGGGGCCGGAGTTGTGAACCCAGAAATTTCTAGCTCCCTCGTAGTATAGTCGCTTTAGGAACAAGGAAGAGTAACAAAATGTTAGAAGAACATAAATGAATAGCTCAATCAAATGGAGTTGAGATTCTTGACAGAAAAGCGACTACCTAGCCCTAGCCCTAGCCCTACCTTAAGGCTATACTCAAATCCTGATATAAGCATTGGTATTGTTAGAGTGAATATTTGTTCCTCAGATTTTGAGTAGAATGCGCCATCAATATCATTCTGACCAATATCTACCATGTAAAGGCCTCGGGTAAAATACTCTTCCTCCGGCAGGTAATGCTCCAGATCCTTATCTGCAGAATCGTAACACATTTCAAAACCATATTAGCTAGTCGGCTGCATCTTTACTAGTGTTTCAAGCGTGCCGGTATGTATGGTATGTTCTGGGAAACCTTTTGACAGTATTGCAATAGCCTTGTTCTTGAATCTAACAAACTGAGAGACCTGAAGATCAAAATGAAAGGGGCTAATTCCATCTGCTGTAGCAGGCTTTATAGTAGAGCCTGCAGTTGCAAAATTAATCCCTGACCGAAAACTCGGTGCACCAATGGAATCCAAATACGGATTTAGAAATGGCAGCTCCATTGCATCCACTGTGGCAGGAAACGCAAGTGTCAAGTGTAAACTTAGCAGCAAACAGTACAGAACATTATTACTGCAAAATAAGCATGACAGGAGTTGGGTTGTTGACATAAAGAGAAGGTAATATTACTTAAAAAATCAATGATCAAACGGCCGTCACCAAATCTCCCAGATGGTTTCTTGAAGTAGGTTTCTCCATCAGGCAGGCCAAAGGGGAAGGCCAGTCCGGCAACAAGTCCACCGGTGTCTGAATTCGAGTCCCCAAAGTTAAAAGCTGCCTGATAGCTGAAACTCAGGGGACTTGTGGCTGGCAAAAATGCGCAAACTAGCAAGGCTAGAGCCTGAAGAGTAGAGATAGAGACTTTTAGGGACATAGTGAGTGTGAAACTATTTGACCCTAAATTTTCTGAACAAAGTGTAGAAGTAGTACTGCAGTTGGTCCATTTTATAAATGAATGTGGGACAGAGGACAAAAGTTGGTGGTGGATAAGTTTCTTGCGGTTGGATTGAGGAAAGAGAAAGGAAATTTACAAAGCAAAAACCATTTTCAAAGAATTCCAGATTTGCCTTTCCTTTGAAATGTGACATGGGAGGCTGGTCTTCCCCGATAATTGCACCCCACGGAAGCAATGAAAGTGTAGTACAAACTGAATGCCAGATTCACCTGATTTACAAGACGGTAATTTGGGTTGTGATACTAAAACATGTGCGAACTTTTGCAACATCAGTAGAATTTGTAACTTTTGCAAAATATTTTTAATTGTTGACTTCCTCATCATTTCACTTGCGATCACCGCTTCCATTCTTATTCTTTTTTTTCATTTTTTAACATTTTTATTTACTTAAGTATTAAAATGTATTACTTTCTCACTTCCGTTATAGCTCGCTTTTTATTTCACTAGTTAAGTGAATACATTTGAGTTAATTCCTACTGTGAGTAATAAAATTTTAATTAATATAATGTTAAATTTGTCAATTCATTGACTACCTTGAACAATGTAGTTTATTTGATTTATAACATAATTTATTTCCTTTAAATATATTCGCAAACTTATTACCAACTTATTCTAGCAAACAATATTTCGATTATGTGTACCTAATTCAACAAATGGCGTTGCTTAAGGTCATTTGAATAATACTAGAGCTAGGATATTTCTGTAGAAGTGTTATATAAAGACATTGATGTGATTGGAAGAAAAAATTATACGTAGGACATACATTTTAACTTCAAACTGTTTATAGATAACTATTTAACACATAAATTAAGAACCAATTCCTTTTAACTTAATTCAAAATAATTTTTTTATTTTTACATATTTTTTTACTTGAAATTAATTTTATTTAAAAGCTAACATTATGTGGATATAATAATCCATTAAAAATATAACTTTTATCATCTTGTTAAATTTTTATGAATTTTTCTAACTTTAGGCATAAAAAAGGAAAAATTCATAAAAATTTAATAACATTATAAAAATTTACTTTCAAATAGATTATTATATCTACATAATATTGGTTTTTAAATGAAATTGATTCGAGGCTAAAAAGATGTAAAAATAAAAATAAGCTATTTTAAATTAAATTAACTTAAGTTAAAATGAATTGGCTCTAAGGTAACTTCAATTTAACTTAAGTCAATTTAATCCAAAATAACTTATTTTTATATTTATAACTTTTTTACCCAAAACCAAATTTATTTGAAAGCCAATATTATTTAGGTGAAATAATCCATTGATTGTAATTTTTTTTATAAATTTTTATTTTTTATGCATTTAAAAATAAAGTTCATATAAATTTAATAACATGATAAAAATTTTGTTTCAGGTGAATTATTATACTTATATAATATTTGCTTTCAAATGAAATTGGTTCTAGGTAAAAAAAATATAAAAATAAAAATAAATTATTTTAAATAAGTTAAATTAAATTAAAATAAATTACCTCTAAATGATTTGTAACAAGCAAGGCCTTAATTTGTTGGTTAAGATTTGTTTTTATTACTTGGAAGTCAAAAGTTCTCCCCCTCATTAGCTTTTCACTGATGTACCGAGAATTCTTTGTAGGTGTATGTTTACTTTTTGTGTGTCTGTGTGTGTTAAAATACCCATGTACCGAAAAAAGTAAATTTTTTGTAGGTGCATTTACTTATTTCTGTGCGTTAAAATATATAGAGGGGAAAAAAAAACGAAAATGAATTCCTTCAAGAAAAAAAAAACCGAAAATGAAATTATGAAAGGGTCGGGTATCGGGGACCGGCCCATCAGTATCCGCTTCGGATATCAAACGCCATCAACAAGAAAGGTCTCTAAAACCCTCGAGTGAGAGCAGAAAGCTAAAACCCCGGGCAAAGTAGAATAGCCTCCGCCGCGTAGTCTTGGTCAGAGATGGCCGCCGTTGCTCTGAGAAACGCCAACCTGAAGCGCCTATTGCCGCTCTCCTCCCCAATCTACTTGTGCTCGCGAGTCTCTCCCACGCTCTCAGTCTCCGATTCTCTATCGGAATATGACGCAGCCTCCGTCTCGCCCAATCCTTGGTGGAGATCCATGGCCACCTTCACTCGCACGTGGGTTTCTCTACTACTAAGACGGCTTGCTTGTTCGATTTTTTGTTCTGGAGCTATTATTCCATTTCATCTAATAAGGCTATTTTTTGCTACCTGATTTCTTGGATTTGTAAGTACCGATTATGTTTTTTTTGGCTGCTATGATTAACTTGCTCCTGATTTAGTCCACCATATTTTAGAGACAGCAAAAAGTCTAGATCTTTGCTGTTGTAATACTGGGAAACTGTTCTTTTCTTCCCATTAATGAATTGGTATTTGTTATTTTCCTTGAAGAAAATGATACTGATTATGCTAACTTGGGGGATTTGAATCTACACGCTTTTGATTAGTATTTCACAATGCAAACTGATTTTGGGCTTTTATCTTCAAGACGGAAGTAGGAAGAGGAAGGGATGAGTTGAGGGATGAGTGCATTCCTGTTGTAGAAAACATAAAATATGGGATGAGCGTATCGATTCTCTATCTGCAAGGAGGGCTGTGTTCTTATCATCTTCATCATGCTTTACCTCACAGGAAGCCCCATGTGAATATAGGAACAATCGGGCATGTTGATCATGGAAAGACCACTTTAACTGCAGCAATTACAAAGGTTTCTTTGTTAACTTTTTATGTTTACTCTTTATCAATTCAGATAATTTAGACAGTAAATTCTGAATAAAATATGTATTGGTAATGGTAACATAAGATTTTACTTCTTATTCTGCTATACATTTTTGCCCCTTGGCATAGGTGCTGGCAGAAGAAGGGAAAGCAAAGGCTGTGGCATTTGACGAAATCGACAAGGCCCCAGAAGAGAAAAAAAGAGGAATTACAATCGCTACGGTCGGAACACATTTCTTTGATATTGGTCTATGTACTGGAGAGAATAATTTGTAACCTTTTGGCGTCTAGCCTGTAAAACTTATCTAGCTGCCATGATTTTGCAGGCTCATGTGGAATATGAGACTGTCAAGCGTCACTATGCACATGTAGACTGCCCGGGGCATGCAGATTATGTCAAAGTAAGCAGCAAATGCGATTTTATCCTTTAAAACCATTAATGAATTTGCCAGTGTTGGTCATATAAATCCTTACACGCAGAGCTTGTGTGCATCACTGTTACTGAGTATTTGTTTATCGATCAGCTATCCTATTTGGCTATGGTTTAATGCAAAATTTCTGTCATTTTACCCCTTGGCAATCAATCAAAATTTGGGATCTTATCCGTTGTTTGTTTCTTCATCTATTTCTCCATCTGTTCAGTTTCTTCAGTCCTTTGATTTTTGGTCTTTTCCCCATGTGTGGATTTGCCAGACCTTCTTTTGGTCTGGTAATAGACTCTTATCCGACATTTATTTGAGCTTTCACCATATATCCTTTTTTTTTAGTGGAATACAAGACAGGTTATGAGTGTTCATCTCTTGGATATTGCTCATTTTGGACTCGTATATTTACAATTGATGGATGGCAAACAGTGTCTGTGTTTGTGATATTAGATCTATATCTGCTATTTTTCCTTGTTTTATTTGATGATAATGCTGGTAACTTTTTCTGTGATGGCATATTTTTGTAGAATATGATTACTGGAGCTGCGCAGATGGATGGTGGTATCCTGGTTGTATCAGCGCCTGATGGACCCATGCCACAGACAAAGGAACACGTTCTTCTTGCTCGGCAGGTGGATGTCATAATATTTTGGTTGATTCTTTCTAAGTGTTTCCTAGCCCGGGCCTTAGGATAATGCATTAAAATGCAGGTTGGTGTTCCATCCCTTGTTTGCTTCCTCAACAAAGTTGATGCAGTAGATGATCCTGAGCTGTTAGAGCTTGTGGAGATGGAGCTTCGTGGTAAGGTTTTAGCTTGTGATGTTAGAGCGAATGATTTTTCTGCTGCAGCACTACCTTAAGATGATAGTCTTGATGTCTGTTTGCTAATATTAACACAAACATGCATTTGTGGCAGAACTTCTTAGCTTCTACAAGTTCCCTGGGGATGAGATACCTATAATCCGAGGATCCGCTTTGTCGGCTTTGAATGGTACCAATGAAGAGATTGGGAAAAGTGCTATATTAAAGTTAATGGAAGCCGTGGATCAATATATTCCTGACCCTGTTCGCCAGCTTGACAAGCCTTTCCTAATGCCAATTGAAGATGTATTCTCAATTCAGGTATGAGCATTTACATGAATTATTTCTTTGGTTTTTTTTACTTGGAACCAGAGATCTCTCTGTTAAGGATTTATAATGCAACTTATACCTCAATCTTGTTTGAAATTGGCTTTTCACAAACTTTTGTACTCTTAAAGAGCAGTTTGAGGAGTCCAGTGTTCTAAGGAAATTAAAGAACTAAACTGCCTATTGAATAATATTATTGGTCTTCACTTTTTATCTCTTTTTTTCTCCTTTATCCTTCTATTTCTCTTTCAAACAGAGTAGTAGAGTTCATGTGATTTCAATTCAATATTTTTCGCGACAACCTTATATCTCTTGTGAGCAAGTGGAAAAAAGATTTTGGTATTTCAGAGCTAAATTAATATTATGTCTGGATGGCTTGTTTAAGGGTCGTGGAACCGTTGCTACTGGTCGTGTTGAGCAAGGAACTGTCAAAGTTGGGGAAGAAGTTGAAATACTGGGATTGACACAGGTTTAGCCTTTAATGGAATTTGTGCCTTTGCTCCATTGCTCTTTTAAATGGTTTCTGTTTCATAATATTTGCTTCCATTGGTTCATTGGGTCCATTACTTGCACAACTCGAAGCACCAGTTAAGCATAAGTTGGAGGCTTCTTTTTGAAACAGTCATCAAATTGGATTCTCTAATTTAACTGTTCTTTCCATAGGGTGCACCCTTAAAAACAACTGTAACCGGTGTTGAGATGTTTAAGAAAATCTTGGATCATGGACAGGTAAGCAGAAAGCTACTGATATTGATAAACTGTTAGTTAATGAGCCCTTGTTGTTCTGGACGTGATGTGTGTATGGACCTGGATGTCACAATAGGCTGGTGACAATGTGGGGCTTCTTCTGCGTGGGCTGAAACGAGAAGATGTGCAACGTGGAATGGTTCGTAACAAGATTCATCAAGTCTTTTTGAGTTTCATGAGACCTTTTATCCATGTCTTTTAGTATGAATTTTCCTTTTCTGAAACTGGTGCTGGAGACTAACATGCAAACCTCCCAACCTTGTTTTGTCCATAGGTAATTGCCAAGCCTGGAAGTTTAAAGACAAGCAAGAAATTTGAGGCTGAGATTTATGTTCTCACGAAGGAAGAAGGTGGAAGGCATACGTCATTTGCTTCAAATTACATGCCTCAGTTTTATATGAGAACTGCAGACATTACTGGAAAGGTGCAATTGCCTGACGATATTAAGATGGTAATGCCTGGGGACAATATCACGGCAAAATTTGAGCTAATGCAACCATTGCCAATTGAACCAGGTATGATCAGGCTAGGGAGGGAAACAAAATTGTTGCCTAAATATGTCCTGTCCTTTGCTGTCACAAAAATGTTACTATTTGTATAGAAGGTTAGAGAGGATATGAAACTGTATGCAGATAAGAATTCCATCGGAAATTTGGAATAGTTTGAATCTTTTTATTCTTCTTATTATTAGTTCTAGTAGTCATTGTTACTAGTTGGAAGACTTAGGAATGGGAAGTGGTAAGGTTAATCATTATGTTGGCTGCGGGGTCTAGCTGTACTCTTCTTAGTTTCACTGGGCTTGCTTCGTTTATGATTCCATGCTACTTTCTGTTTAGGCATATCTTAAGGTATAAGTAGAGCAGAAAAATCTCTGGATCATTCTGCCTACGATTGCCAACTCACTGTTCTTTTGCATCATGCTAATGTTGTGGTTCAGGTCAAAGATTTGCCTTGAGAGAGGGTGGTAGAACAGTTGGTGCTGGTGTAGTTTCCAAAGTATTGGGCTGAGATTGCTCCATACACTTCTTGGTGATTGATCTTTCATCCATTAACAGAGACAAGAGCAAGTGGCGGTATTAATTGCCTGGCAACATCTTTATAGTTGCGTTGAACACCAATTTTTTCTACCGCTTTTTTTAATTTATTTATTATGTTCAATCTAGGATTTATAAGATATTGATGTCCTTTAACTGAATCTGGGAATTTCTCCAGTTCAGCCTTTTCCAGTACTGTCATGCATCATTAAGATGCTCAACTTGTGTTGGAAATAATATCTTGCTTTATTAGGTGTTAGATTTCAGTTATTGGTGAAAAAGTTGTGTGCGATTAAATTTGTGTAAGGATGCTCGGAATCAATTTAGGAAGCTTTTTGTTATAGGAAATGCAGCGATTCTGCTTCAAAACCTTTAGGAAGCTTTTTGTTGCTGTTTGATAAATCATTATATGCTTCCTGGAGGGTATAAATATAAGCCAAGGAAACAAATGTTGCATAGGCTTTTTCAAGTTGTATACTGAACAACTACACATAACGGGTGGAATTGTGAACTAGAATTAGACAAGAACTGTACTTCGTGAAGATGTTGAAACTTGAAAGACGGGATATCTATAGCAATAACTTCCTTTTCAATGCAGGGAATATCTATAAAACAGTGACAGTTACATGGTGACAAAATTGTTAGCAGTATATTACACGTCAGTTGTCCAGACAACAAGGACTCCATTCAATTGGCTTCCAACTTCACTATAATTTTTCCCCCCTAAACAAGGTGATTCATGAACTGCCATGGCCATTTGGATGCAGATGAGCTTGAAAATGAAGCTTACTCCGATGGTTTCTAGTGCTGGCAGGTACCATTTCGGCTTTGACATTAATTCAAATACAGATTACCGCACTTCAGCCATCTCCATGAATGTACAGCATTACTGGTTCTCCTTGACAATGATGAAATCCCACAACCATGAGCATGCCGAGACAGCAATAGTCTTTGCTTCATTTAAGCGAACTTCAGTGCTACAACAGCCAGCAATGTTGCAGCTCTGAAATAAATGTCATTTACACTTTTATCCATCCTCCTAATCATCTCCTCCTCCTTTATATCCAACTTGTTTGCATTCCTGCTGATATAGAGAACAGTGTCTCTCAGTTGGTTAACTGCCCAAGAGAGCCAAACCAAACCAAAGCCGAATCCTGTGTTCAAGAGTTTAGATGCGCAAAGGGATACCCTTCCACACGCAAATTTGCAGGCAATGGAGAAGAGGACAGCAATACCAGTTCCAGCAATGGCGGCAGAGAACTGTGTCAGGAGTACAGGAAGCTCAGTGCCTGATCTTTTGAGAGAATGAATAGCCATTCTTCCGTGGCTTTTCTTGCCAATCATTAAAGAAAGAAGGCTCTCACAAGCATGGAAATAATTCCTTCGGTAGAGATCCCTTTCTTTAGCAACCTTCTTGGAGTTTTTCCTCTTTGGTGATGCCTTGAGCTTGCTTTTCTCCACACTGGAAGAAACAATAAACTAAACATAAGGTTTCTATTTTTCATAGCTGCAACTAATATAACAGTATGTTTCATTTTACACAAACAGTCCACAGACAAAAACCAAACAGGCGTACAACTCTTCTTGCTATTTCGATCCAATCTCGAGATCATTTAATTTCTGAATTTGAACCTTACACTGAACCCTCATATATATATGAACGTTTCCTATTTTTCATATTCTCATCTGCCACTCTTTAACAGTTATATTAAGTGGAAGCTCTTACTCCTGTGTTCCCAAGGCAAAGATTATATGTCATACAAGACAAATCAAAAAACAAAACAGAAAAATTCTCCATACCGTGTAATCCACATCAGGAGCCACACATGAAGGATCCTATTTAAACAACCCAGTCCTTTTCTATAAGAATAAATTTAGCAGGTTTCATTGTCTGCCTGCCATTGAATTAAATTTGTTCCCAACATGCCAACAAGATTATCACTGCTTCATTTCTCCTCTGACCAGCCAAAACAAAGCTAATCATTCAATTGTAATAAACTGCATCAGCCCCTCAAGACTAGAATTAAAAGCCAGAAAAGCAAAAATTGGCAACTTTTTCCTTCTATCCTTCTCTGGACACATGCAGAGGATTCTAAACTAGATCTCCCATCTATAAGTTTCAAGCGAATCTTGACTTCGAAAGCTTAATAGCCCCCAAAAGATCTCAGGGGGCCAGAATCAATACTTCTCAAGTTTCTCATGCTACCAATTTATCTACCACATCTCTGTCTCTCTCTCCCCCTAATCTTCGATGAACTTTTTCCCACTCATTCAGGCTTTGAAGTAAATGAGGAAGATGATCAAGTGCTCATTAATGAATCATTTCATCATGTGATGGATACCTCTTTTGGGGTGCAACAGTTGTACTCAACAGTGGAGGAGACAGGATGACAACACCAGGGACTTCATTAGTCAGAGACCTGTAGAATCATATATTGCTTGTTAGGTACCTTCTGAATAGCGTTACCCAAAAATAGAAAAAAAAGAAGAACTCAGGATGGAATGGGGAGAAAGAATGAAAGTTGAGTTATGACTCATGGCTGGCCAATCCGATTAACAAAAACTTCCAAGAGCAATGACCTCAAGAGAAGCTAAAAACAACGTGACAGCCATTGCATGACTCCATGTAATAAACCAAATAATTTATATGAAAGGAAATCAACCTAGGAATGCATACTTACCAGTTAAACGGTGGGACCAGAAAAGACAGACTTCTCCTATTCAGGGAGTTTCTTGACAAGTAAAATTCAGCAACAAGTGTAATCACATCTCGAATCTCAGCCTCACTACCTCTGATTAGAACACGGCCATCGGGTTTAACTGTGATCTCCGAATTATGAACCATACCTCCAATAAAGTCCAAGAGAGGCTTCTGAGAATCAATTTCCCAACAGGGGTGAAGCAAAGACACCTCTGATGGCTGGTGACGATCAATACTTAATGGTTGAAGCCTCGCCAATTTAGAAACTAAGGATAAATCAATGCCATCTTTTTCCCATTCATCTGATTTAGAAGCAAGAAGCTGCAAAATTCCCTCATGTCTTGTGCACTTGTCAGCTATACCAAAACCCAAGAGGACTGAATCTGGAAAGCCTTCTGTAACCAAATAAGCAGCAACTGTAAGCACTCCAAACTGAAAGCCGCAAGTGAACATATTCATGAGGGACATCACACATAAGAAATTGAAAGAAAAGTCTTGGGGAAAAATATCTCCTGCCTAGATCCTTTTCTAGATTAAAGTCTATTCAGATACAAACAATAGATTCAATTGATTGGATTCACTTAATTTAATCCCAAGCCATTGATGTGCCTACCCAGAAAGCCCTTGTTCTTTTTCCCATCATGTCCCTTGGCTAGACATACAAAGAAGTTCTGCCATGCACCAATAGATCATAACAATTTGAAGAGGAAAACCAGAAAAGGACTCCAGATTACCTAAAGAACTGCAGAACAAACATTTAGGGGGAATTGGCTGCATTAAGTGGTGCTCAAGGACATCATACATATACTAGCTATCTGTTTGCTCACGGACAAAGCAATTAAGCAAGAAACAGAGCAAAAAAAAATAAAAAGTGGTGCTCAAGAACCTTGAGATAAGGATTGAAGCAGGTCACGAACCTTGAGCATTTACTATAAGAGAACTTCCAGCTGCTTGATTGAATTTAACTAGATGTTCAGGCTCACTATATCCTGTAACTGGTTTCCATGTTTTCTCGCATTGATTTCTCCTCAAATTACACATGTTTGAATGCAGTGATATTCCATCTAGTTTTGCTCCCTGGTTAGTGAAGTAAGGGTAGAACTCCTGTTAAGATGACACCAAAACGCTTAATATAAATATGATTCCAAAGAGAAAACACCCAACCTCCCAACCAACGCAAAAGATGAGGATAACCAAATCCAACATATCAAGCACTCATCATATGCACAATAGATATGCTACAATACATTCGACTCCACAGAAACATGATAATTCGTTAATGTACAGTTTAAGGCTCAAAAACAGCCTGTAAAATGTCCCTGAAAACCAAATCTAATGAAGTTCATATTTCACAAATCTGATTATTGCCAACTGTTCTTGTATGAAAATTGCAAATATTTCTGTGTTGACAAGCTAATGCTCCAAAATAAATTGACGTTACAAGCCCCATCAACCAATCCTCCAAGGCTCCTCCCCAAAACAAAACCAATAGTTTGGGCAAAAATAAGGGGACTGATTTTTCATGCTTCATATTACTTGCAGTTCGATAGTTTAGACCTATAAATTCTAGAGGAACACAAACTACGCAGAAAAACAAACGTCTTAATGACGAGCAAAGAAGAAAATGGGACAAGATCCATCGGCAAAATAGCAGCCTGAGCCGCAGCGTTCGTGGTATAAATTATAACCAAAGGCGAATGAATTTCATTAGGCACAGCCAAGATTACAAGTGCGCACACAATAGCCACAATCCAATACCGAAATCCTCACAAGATCCTAACGAAGCCATGAAATCAACATCTATAATACCTTGACTACCCTGCTTCCCTGATCTTGGGGGAAAAGAATCCCCGGCGGATAGCCATGGGAGGCCATCAAATATAGCTCGACCATCTTTCCAAGAGAAAAACCCAGCTCAGGATCCAAATCTCAGAACCCTAATCCGTCATCTTTCTAGTGAGCTCGTCGGACCCTCCACCACAAACGTATCCATCTCGTCACCGCAGGATCCAGGATTTCTCCGATGTTTAAGTTTTGTTCTGTTCTCCTACTGGTCGGAAGAAAGTAGATAAGGGGGTAAAAAAACAAAGAAAAGGAAGGCGAGATTTATGTGAACCACTTGTTTGAATGAAAATTTCCTCCAGATTTCCGTGGCGCATCCCGGTCGGACCACAAATTGGAGAAACGTAGGCGGCCATTTGAACACTTTACCCCATGAATTATGATAACTCGGACCTTTTGCCCCATGAAATGTGACTCAGGCTAACTCGCCCGTTGAACTTTAAAATTTGGTACCTTTTACCCCTTGAGCCATTTAAGCAAGTCATATGCCATCAACCCAACTCGATCGGTTTTTTTTTAGCGCGAAACGTAAAACATTTGGCGGTAGTCCTTCTGCAAGGGAAAAAAAAAGATAATTAGGGGCCATTCAAGTGACAAAAGCATCTGGTGGGGGACAAATGCTTCGAGATTCCATGCGGCTCTGAAGATTCTTGGTCTTCCTTGTCATCATCTGCTCACAAAGGTAAAAGTAAGTTGCCTTTAGCATCAAGCTTCTCATATTAATCGTGCATTGAATCTTCTTACTGCATTTTCATAAATAATGGGCTGAATCTTCTCTACCATTTTATACGCAGTGGTACATATATATCCATGGACGCTTATTTTGTGTTGTGCTAGTGAATTAAAAAAACAAACATCCCTTTATTATGTGTGAGTGAATTAAGAACAGATAAAGTAACATATGGGCTATACACTATGATTTACCAAAGCAATATCACAAACCAATTTTACACGAATGGGAAACTTAGTTCTACCATATTAAATGGGAAGCAGGTTTTTTTTCTCATACATTGTACATTGACATTTAGTATAATATATGACATATTCATTTTGTTTTACAAATGGTGGAATTCAAAGTGAATTTATACTATGAAGGAGTATTGTTGTGGGATCCAAGTGTTAGATATGTAGATTATTTGGTATGTGAAAAGAATTAGAAAGTAAGGACATTACTTGTTGGTGCTTCATGGATATACTAAAAAAAATAAGATATGACGGTAAAGATGTTAAAGCCATTCACTACCGGGTACCAAAAACATCTTTTAGTGAAGGTTTGAGGGTATTACATAATGATGCAACTTAATGGATATGGGTGGTTGTGCATTAAATGGTGGGGGATTTGAAATTTATGTGGAGCACACTATGTATGGAGTAAATAAAGAGAAGCATTCGCTTAACAAATTAAGGGTAATTGTCCACTTGATGCTAAAAATAATTGTTTTATTGAGGAGGTAGGTTGCCGGTATAATGAGAGAGTCAAGCAATGGTTAGATGAACAATGGGAGGGTGAGGAAAGAGTGTGCCCGATATTGACCATAGTGAGGAAAAAACAGAAAATAGTGAAAGCAGTGACTGTGATGATGAGGGAGAGGATCAAAATGTGGCATTAAAAAAAGAATTAAATGAATTTGACGAAACAATAGGAAGAGTGGCTGATAAAGAGGTATTAGATGGAATAAAGAAGGTAAGGAAGCACTATAGTGGCATTTGTTTGGATGATCCTTCTATAGCATAATTGTTTCCAATTTTTTTTCATGCTCGTCAACAAACAACCGCTGTGGAGAATATTGACAGTGACAGTGAGACATCCATAAAATCAAATAAGTTGGATAATTCTGACCTTGGTTCCTTCATGTCAGAAACTGAAGAAGATGGCGACCTTGTTGTGGGAAAGAGGAAGAATCATTTTCAGATGTATGATCCAAATGAGTCTATTGTTAATTTCTCTATTGGCTTGAGCTTCATTAATCACCAAGAGTTTAAAGAAGCATTATTGAAATATTATGTCATTGAGAAGAGAGATTATGAGTATGTTAAGAATGAGCCTTCCCAGATTAGGGTGAAATGTAAGTTACAGGGTTGTCCATGGCTATTTTACACATCAAGAGAGAAATTCTAAGGGAAGATATACTTCATGGTTAAAACGTATAAGAAGAAGCATAGGTGCAACAAAGTGCATAAAATTTCAAAAATTACAGCACCATGGATAGCCAAAAATTTTGAAGTCTTTATGACCAAACATCCTGAAATGAAGCAAAGTTTCCTACAGGAAACTATTTGGCAGGTTTTAGGCCTAAAAGTTTCACTAAAAATTTGCAAGAAGGCCAAGGAAAGAGTTAGGGTGAAGTTGGAGAGGGATGTTAATCATGAATATGCCAAATTGCATGATTATGCAAAAACTTTTGTTGCTTCAAATCCAAAAAATAGTGTTGACATTAAAGTTAATCATAGGGGTCCTGGAATTCCACCTTATTTCAAGAGATTTTATGTTTGCTTTGCTGCATTAAAGAAATGATTCGTAGAAGGATGTAGAAAATTTTTGGGGCTTAATGGATGTTTTCTTAAAGGAGTTGTTGAGGGCCAAATATTGATAGCAGTTGGAAAAGACGCAAACAATCAAATGTTTCCATTAACAATGTCAGTTGTTGAAGGAAAAAATACTTCATCATGGACTTGGTTTTTAGAGCACATATGAGGTGATATCGAAACCATCGATGGATGCTATTGGACATTTATGTCTGATCAAGAAAAGGTAATAACGATTTTTATTAATATCAAGTATTTTTCATATGTCACTATTAGTGTGATGCTTTTTTATGTTTTTAAGGACTTTTAAATGCAATTAAAGAGATTTTTCCATGAGTTGAGCATAGGTTATGTGCCAGACACATCTATGCTAACTGGTTTTCAAACTTTCGAGGTAAGGAACTTAACCTTGCTTTTTATGTTGTGGCAAAGTCTTCGAATGAGCCAACTTTAGGAAAAAGGTTTGATGAGATAGAACGAATGAAAGCTGGTGCCAAGGATGCCATATTGCGTGTGGATCCAAAATTGTAATGTAAGGCATATTTTTCATATATGGCTCAATGCGATGCTGTTGATAATAACACGTGTGAGGCATTTAATTTTATTTTGATCTCCGCTCGGAGCAAACCTATTATTTTTATGTTAGAAGAAATAAAGGACTATGTGTTTGACAGAAACATGAAAAGTAGGTTGTCTTCAAGTAGGTAGAAGGAAGAGTATGGTCACTTGATAATGAAAGAGGTGCATGAAAAAATTAGAGAAAGTTACCCATGGAAGGTTATGTGTAATGGTGATGAGGGATATCAGGCGAGCCTTGGGAGATCTCAATATGCAGTTAACTTAAGACTGAAAACTTGCAACTGTAGAGGTTGGGACATTAGTGGTATACCTTGTATATATGCTATTTCTGCAATTCGAGATAGGAAGGAGGATCCCAAGAAGTGGATAAATGATTGCTACAAGAAAGATATGTTTTTAAAATCCTACTAGTACTCTCTTGAACCAGTTCCAGGTAAAGACTTTTGGGAACAAAGTGGACAGGGCATTCTCTTACCTCCAATATGGTCCAAGTCAAAGCTTGGGTGACCTCGTAAATAGAGAATAAAAACTAAAAATGAACCTAAGAAGGGCAAGTGCAAGCTTTCAAGGCATGGAAGGGAAATACACTGCAAAACATGTGACAATGTAGGCTATAACAAAAGGTCTTGTGGAAGAGAATATGGTGTTTCTCATTTTGAAAGTCAACAAACTGTACAAGTATATGCATTTGAAATTTTAGACTTAAGAGTGTTATCTATTTGTTAGCTCAATTTTATTTTCTTTGAAATTAATCCTTTCATATTTTTGGGTTTGACTGTTATGCTTTTGCAGTCATCTTCAACGACCCATTTGGACAAACCAAGTACCCAACCCGCTAGTCTAAGAGGGAGAAAGAGAAAAATGACATAGAGAGGTGATCGTGTTTGTAGTCAACCAAATGCGAGTATGTAGGTTCATCTTGGTTTCAGCACCTAAGATTATTTCCTAGAGTGAACATGGCACTTGTCTCATCTATGATATAATATGAGTCTTTAGGAATTAGTTGTGAATTTTTTGAGTTTTTACTAAGGAACATGTTAGCTGTTATGTGGTTGTTATTATTAATATTGACAATGTTTTTGAAATAGTGATGCCTTTATTTACTGATGGAGCATATTTCTTATAACTGGTTTTTGCTTATGTGCAGCTTGGGCAAACATTTTAACTTGGCATCCATCTTTCCTGATCAGCAAGGATTAATATATAGATGGCTGCAACTGATGATGGCTGCTAGATAGTCCATTTTTTGAAAAACTAATAATAGTATCTCTTTTGTGGATCTCTGTGTTTTATGCATTTTAAGTTGTTACATTGTCCATTTTTTTTAAGAACTAAAAGTAGTATCTCTTTTGTGGATCAAGGTCTGTGATACACGTGTTTCTGAACCTTATTAATAGCCCTGTAACTGATGAAGAATTTGAGTAGTACTTATGAAAATTCCTTTCAACTATGTGCATTTTTTCCCTCATGGATGTGCTATGCAAACGTATAAATCATCTTGCTTTGTAAATGAGTAATAGCAATAGCTGAAATTTAAGTTCATTTCATTAACCAATAAAGAAACAAGTTACATGATTCATAGTTGGCCAACTACCAACTACCATTGTTTAGATAGTTAGTCGTGCACCAAACTCAAATTGCCTCATAAATACAACCTTTCCATAACATTGAAACAACCAACATAACAAAAATAATCCAAACAATTGCCCAAGTACATTTAACATATCTCCTAATGCTACTCAAACCAATGTGCAACATAGAAATATCAGCAACCATTTGAGGTATTGGTGAATTTTCACTTTCACTCCTTCTAGCTACTACTCCCAGTGCCTCTTTCAACTACAATTCCAACTTGGTTGCTTTCTGTTCTATTTCTTGTGTCCTGATATATTGTTCAAAAATTGTTGCCTTCGCTTGAGTAGGGAATGGGTCATCAATCCATTCCCAGAAGTCACACTTCCCTTTCTATGAACAAAAAATGCATTACTAAGATTGACAACAAGCTGCTATTAGGCTGCTAGACCAATAATTGATACAAACTTCCTAAAATATTGGATAATAGAGGCAAAAAAACATTGTGGTAACACTTAACAAATGTCTCTGTGCAAGAAAGCTAACACTTCAGAACAAGACTACCCTGATAATTATAACAAGACTACCAACTATTTAAATGCATATAGAGCTAACTTGTCCTAGTTTGGAATTGGTAATAGACAAAGCGAAACATAACCTGCCATGTAAAATATATGTGGTTCTAAGATTTGTGTCTACTATCTTGGGAAGACTAAAATTACCCTGCTCCAACCAAAACCAGCCAACTATAGAATTACTAACAGGATAAGGTACATGTACAATTACCAAGATTGTTCAGCCGGCCTATAAAGCTGCAACACACACACACACACACACATACATATTTGTATGCTGATGGTGTGGAACATTATGAGAAAGAAAGGAAGTAGTCAAGCTACTGATTCACCACCAAACTAATCAAGATTATCTTTACTGTATAATGTAGCTACTTAAAAGACTGCAAATCCCAACTTCTATTTTTTCATTTCTAGACACCCAAATAGTCACGTAGATATTAGCAATTAGTCAAGCACACCCAACCTTCTATAACATAACTCCCATAGAGATGAATTTGCAAAATTTGAACATTTGGGTGCTCACAGACCCACTAGGACAGAAGACATTCAAACTGGAAACAAATAATTGATTATTTTGGTAAATCACATCTAGACAAATATGACCCAGAGGGTAACCCTTTCTCCACCAAGTTGATATTTGCAGAAGCATGTCAAGATGAATTTTCAACTTACGTTTTAACAAGATCAAACAAATTTCTGGGCTTTATCTAATCCTTAAGAAGTGGTGAAAGATGCGACGCATTAAAACAAACCAAACTAAATTAGACCATTTTTTGGGCTCTAGCAAATTCTTTCCCTCCTAGATAACTCTTCTAGCCGTCATTTCCACACCCATAAAAAACATACAAAAATCAACCATTTACCTCATCAGCATAATTCTGGAAACCGTAAAATCTTAGCCCCATGCTCTGACCTTTCTTTGTTGTCCAGCTTTTAGCCATCAAATTACACCTGCAGCGAGGGTGCTCTTTGTTACGATGCGTCGTCTTTGCAATAGACCTTGAAGAACCAGTGGAGGCAATGCTCATCGTTGTCACTTTAGGCCTCTGTTCACACTTCATTTTGTTTGCTTTGTAGATTTGCTCTGTTTGCAGTTTTTAATTCGTGCAATGGGGTTTAATTGGGCCAATGAATAATTACTTTTTTTTTTGTCCTTACCAAATGCAAACACTCATTTCTATCAGAAATTTCCTCTCACATGATGGCATTTGACTAACTTTAGTAGCCTTAGGGGGTGAAAGGTCCCAAATTACAAATTTTAAGGGGGCGATTCGGCCCGAGTCATGCTTAAGGGGGCAAAAGGTCTTAGTCAATATAATTCATGGCCCAAAAGGGATGAAAGGCCAAACATAGACTGTCCAGTTGTCTTTGTTTGATTGTGGGTCAATTATTCTCTGCAACTCGGTCTCTCATGTTCTGTCCCTTAACTCATCCCATCTCAGCCATCGGACATTGAAAATATAATGGAATAGATTTTTTTAGTAGAGTGAATAGTGATATGAAAAATAATCATTTTTTTTAACTATTTTGTGTGTTTGCAGTTTGCACTGAATTTTCAAAGGAATTTATTATGGGTAAAATTTATTTATCATTCCTAAGCTTTTCACATTGTCTTAATTAGGTCCATAACCTTCATTTTAGACTTTTAAGGACCAAACGTGCCAGATTTTGTCCTAATCATTGTCCTTCTGTCACATTCATGGTTAAATTTAACGGAATCTATGTGAAAAATGCTAACTTTGGTTGCTACATTTCTTTCTTCCCTCACAGCAAACTTAAACCCATAAGTTTAACAATTCAACCCCTCATTCAATTTAGAGAGTTGTCTATCTTCTTTCTCAAACTTGCTGCTGCATTTCTCAATCTCTCAACCACCAGCTTGTTCGCCCAAGCCAGATCTGCCCCTGCCATGACCAACTCTTACTACTAGGGAAAATATCCATATAAAAAAAAATAGAGGTGGCCAGACTTGAAACTGGGCGTTTTCCATTTTGTGAATTATAAGGGTTTTCGGGATAAAGAGTGTGGAGGCAGGGTCAGAATGGCAAAGCTAAAATTGGCGGTGAATTGACTCAGCAATGTCAAATTTGGAGGTCGTGGTTGAAGGCACGGGAGATTTTTTCTTTGTTGCTATCCTCCACCTCACCCAATAAGCTTCCACATGACCCAACTCAATATAATTCGTGTCCACAACTTTAGACTCATGCCTCACCTTTCCAAATTTTAAATCGAAATCATAAAGAATTTATGGAGGGCAACTATGAAGGAAATGTTAAGCCTGATGATGCGAATAAGGTGAATTTTTAGCTGGATTCAGACGTCAACAAGTGCTTTGGTGGTGTGATCAAATGACGATCAACTCAAACGAGCTCAAGCGCGCGCAACAGCCTAAGTGGCAACTTTCCACCGGGCACCCATTACTGCTCCACCGCCAACACCGACTAATTGTGGCCTTTCCAAGGACCGGATTATAGAATTGTACTAGATTTGTATCAAGCCCGCCACTAAAAATGTTTGTTTTTCCTGTACTTTAATTTGCCCTAAATATTTCATGATTTTTGTTGCAATTGCAAACTAATGATAGTGTAATTAGTAAACCTAATTTATATAAGTAATGTAGAAAATAAATCAAAAGAACATGTGGGAGTTAAAGCTGATTGACCATCTTAGTGACACCATTAAGGTTGATATAGAGAAAGGTGATTCGAAGACTAATTTTCAGAAGCTTTGTGTGCTTTATATATAATAGTAGGATTTTTGTGAATACTAACCTTTTAAGTTTAATGTAAGTGATTGAAATTGGTAGGCAAGTTACACCTTGGAAGCAGGAGTTAAGATGGTGGAGGGAGGGAGATGGTGGTAACTGGATGTTGGCGGCCAAGCATGGTGAGAGGGAGAGAAGGGAGATGGTGGTCGAAGTCTTAAAAATCTACTAGCATGAAAGTGCTTTGAGTGAAATGTTAAATCTACTAGCATAAGAGTGCTTTGAGTGTGAGGAATAAAATGTAGGAACCAAAGTTGTCATTCTCCCCGAGATTCCACCAAATTTAGCTATAAAATTGATGAAAGGATGATGATTGAGACACAATCTGTAATGTTAAGGATTTTAAGAGGACAAGATGAATGTTAGGGGCTCATTTAGGACAATGCAAAAAAGGTTAAAAAAAAAGATAAATAAAATTTACTCAATTTATTATTGACTATTTTGATATATATTGATTATTGGTTTAGCTTGTATACCAATGGAAATTTTATATTTAAAGAGGTCCAAAAAGAATTTTTAAAGCATTCTTTTATGAAAAAGTGAATTATTATCTTTCAAGTGACATTGATTGCAAATAAAAACCAGTAAAAATGAAACTAATGAAATTATTTTTAATAAAAGAACGGAGATTAAACTAGAAAATTAAGAGGCAGCGAGACTTGTTTAAGAGAAATAGGCCTATAAATGCACTAAATAATAGTCTGAAAGGCTTTTGTGATAACTTAGAAGCCTAACAAAGCAGAATGGCTCATTAGTCATTAAGAGCTTTTTTTTTGTTGCATTAGATAAACAAAAAAAAAATAAAACAAAAACTAATGCCTTAATTATAAAAGGCCTTGAATGTTGCCAAACATAAGCAGGCTTAATGCTCTTAATGTCAGAGGACAATTAAAGAGTTAAAATAAGAAGTAGAAGAATGGTCTGCCTCAGCCAAATAGCTCACTCATTTGTTTCTTTCTCAAAGGGTATGAAGAATCTTATCCACATGGTGATACTCCATGAGGGTAAGACAATCTTAGATAACCACTCCATATGGGTGGAAAGTGCAGCGATCTTCGATCAGTTTTGACAAAGGGTCAATCAACATAAAGTTGGCAAAGCAAGGATAAACTAGTGATACCATATTGGATCTAGGTAGTTTAAGTAAATTGTTTGGATCCAATTCACAAAGAAATCTAGTGTAATATAAATCATAATTGAAAAAGATATTTAAGAAAAAAATATTCATACAAGGAATAAAATCTTTCACTAATTACAAGTATAAAATGTCATGGTTGACATTTTTATCCTTCTAGAATGTCACAGTTGGCACTCTTAATGATAAAATGAGACCTTATATTCAAGGTATGTACGAAATTTGGTTATTGCAATAAAACCCTTTAAATGCCAAATCATTTCCAAAAATCAATAGCCACAACCAAAATTTTGAATTCTAGTATAACTATGTGTAAGTCATAAGATATAGAAAAATGTCATATCTATTGTGGACTTAGTTGAGGCTTGAGAAAAAGGGGCAATCACATTCTTGGCCCAAAGTTAAACATAAGAAAGGCCGAAGAACTTGGCAAATTAAAAGGAACCACAATTATCATGCATTGCACACATGCCTAAACCAAGTGGGAATTCATATTTCGACAAGTATGTGACACTTTTACATATAGTAGATGTTAATTGTGATGAAATGCATCATAGAGGAAAGTTTTGGCTTGGTATAGATAAAGGTGAGCAAAATTTCGGTTATATCTGAAATAACCAAATAACCGAAAAAAATTTTGGTCTTCGGTTACCATTTTTTACTACAATTTCAATTTTCCGTTAAAATCGAAAACTGATATATAATTTTGGTTCAGTTTTCGGTTGGTTTTAATTGAAATTAGTTAACCGAAATAACCAAATTTTTATTTTACTGGTATTTATATTTGAGATTTGGAAAGGATTATGTATATGAGAGATGGTTGTTATATGTATAAATGTGATGTTTGAATTTGGAATGGATTATAAATGTTTGCTATGCGATTAGAATGTATGTTTAGATTGGAATATATGATGGATGTTTGATATGTGGAATACATATACATAAAATTCAGTTATTTTGGATGAAAACCGAATAACCAAATTTTTTTAATTATTTCGGTTTTATCTTATAATTCGGTCTATTCGGTGATTATTATATAAAACTGAAAACGGAATAAATTTATTTATTCAATTTTGGTTAAAACCAAAAAAATTGATTCAGCACCCCTAAGTATAGAGGCATGTGTTGGATATTAGAAAATGACTTGCCTAAGATACTCAACTTGATAAACTAAGACTCCTTCCAGGAAGGGTGTGAACTAACCAATTACCATTATGCCTAACAACTGAAAAAAAAAAGAAGCAAAACTAAGAAAATCTTTCTAAGACATGAGTTTCATCTAACAGAGCTTTAAAATAAAATAGAATGAGATACTCTATTATTCAATTCTGAAATCAAAATAGATGAGTCCGATTCTATGATAATTGATGTCAAATTGAAATGACGAGCTTCCTTCATACCATATAAAATTCACCAAAGCATCCAAATAAAGAGCATCCCTCACTGCATGAGACAGGTTATAAGCTACGACAAAGCATAACTTCTCTTGAGAATCCCAACATCATGCTCAACCAATGAGAAGGTACAACCAATGATGGCAAGAACCCATTGAAAATAACTAGTGGACCATTGACAAGGAAAAAGACTAAGGAGCTCAAAGTGCATATACAAGCCCTAATGGTACAAATTCAAGCTCAATAGTTCTATAGTCATTCAAAAGGAGCTATTTCAAGTCAATATGCCTTTCTTAAATTATTTCCTAGGTACCCAAGCCAAGAGAAGGTAGCATACTTGGAGGGAGGACAGATGCCCAAGTTTTTGTTTCATCATGCTCAAATGAAGCGTAAAGGGAGTCTGATCTGTGTCAATTCATATCCATAGTGCCAAGGATGTATCTTATGCTTATTCCAGCATTTTTGGATCATATATTATGGAAGGGAAACCAATACAGTAGCTTGGATACGTTCTACACACACCTAAGTGCATTATTTCAAAGCTTGGAGCCAACACATGCACCTTTGAAGTCACCTTGAAGTATTCATGAGCCAATTTCTTCCACAAGCTAAATCTTTTGAGCTCTAAAGTTTCAAGACTTCTTTTCAACACTTGAAAGAAGGTATCAAGCTAATGGAACTCAATTATTCAAGTTGGCAGTTGAAGACCCAAGTAAAAACCCTACTAAGCCCTTAAAGTGCACTCGAGAAGACTATTTAGGGGTTTTTATGGCCAATCTTGTGTTGTAACATATTTTATTTTATTTTTCTATTTATTTACATTATTTAGGATGTTACTAGGGCCATGTAAAGTGATTTAAGTCACTTAGGATAAAGGAAATTCAATGCACACATTAAACATGTGCAAATTAGGTGTTAGAATCATAGTTTGACTAGGTTTTCTTAAGTTTTTTATACCTAGGTTTCCTATGTGACTTTGACTATGAATTTTGGCTAGCTTTTTTCCTTAGTTTTTCCCTATAAATAGGCACATATTCTAGTTGAAAAACACCGCCTTTGGATGAAATAATATTGCTACTTTAAAGAGAAAATTTCTTTTGTTCTTTGAGGATCAACTGGGTGCACAAGTTGCTTGTGTTCTTGATTTTCTTATACTTCTTGCTTCTAATCATAAGTTGATTAGGGGTGAGGGTTTAAATCCAATCTCTTTGATATCTTGTAGAGCTTGAAAAACATCTTGGGCAGGTTTCTTGGTCATTATACCAAAGAGGTTCACATCACCACACTACCATTCTTTGTTGGTCTTTCTGTGGCTACACCCATATTTATTCTGTAGACAACTCCACATAGTGTTGTCCAACATTCAGGATCCATCTGACATGCACTCAGTTTGGGCTCACCTTGTCTAACATGTTGCTCATAGATTTCCTTCCAGCATTTGATGGCGGCGACAACCTTCCCTGAAGTTTGGCTAATACTTTCATGCACAACCAACCATATATAGCCATGAAGAATAACCATGGCTCATCACCCTCTACATATGAAAGATTCAAAGAGAAACCATGCAACACTTGGACTGAGAATGGACATTCAAATAAGAGATGAGGTGCCAATTCATTATCTTGTCCACATATCGAGCATAAATTGAAGACTTCCATGCTACGCTGAGCTATGTTGTCCTTTGTAGGTAATGCCTCCACGCAAAGTTGCCATATGAAGAGGTGAGTTCGAGCAGGTACTGAGAGGTTCCAAAGCCATGACCAAAATTCTGATTTTATCAATGAGTCTCTACCATATAACACCATATATGTAAGGGAATATTCTGATTTCACCATAAATTGCATGTTATGATACATACTCTAGTTTTTACATCCTCCCTAAACTGGTTGATAAGGGGAATTTGATTCATTGCAACATGTCATGTTATTTTTAAGTTTTGAAACACTAGACAACATAAAACATGTTTAAAAAGCATCTATTACTTATTTTTAAGTTTTATGATCATTTTGCATATAAGCACATGATGCAACACGTGGTATAATGGCACCTGCATATCATGTCATAGTAGGATAAAGTCATTTTCATCTCCATAACAAGCATAAGACATGTAAGACATGTAAGATACAAGTGAAAACTAGGCATGTTCATCTAACTCACTTAACCTGGGAAATCATATAAATCAAATCGAACCAATCTGGTGGCTGTGTAGGTTATGGTACGATTCGGGTTCCAAAAATAAAAAACTGATATATATGCGGTTTGATTCAGTTTTTAATTTTGAAACCTGATTAACCCAAAGTGAACCGCAATCTTTACTAACCTAAGAAGAAAGTTAAGCCCAACCCCTTTTCTTAACCTAAGAAGATGAGCCCAACTTTCTACTAGGTAATGCTTTTGTTAAAACATGACTCTCATTGGAGTTATTTTCAAAGTGCATAGCTACCGTGGCTATGAACCAATGTTAACAAGTGTCATAATCTTATCGATGACAATGGTTAGTGAAGACAGAATGTACGTAATACTAAAAGCTTAAATTCAAGATAACTGTTCTATCCTATCAAAAGATATATTGTGCATTTACTATTAAGACCAAGTAAATATTGGTTTTGGATGGTATTTCTTAAAAGATCTTTGTTACTATTTTGTTCAAGCGATTTACTTATTAACCAACATTAATTATGTAGAACTTGTATGCTCACAAGGTTTCATATGTTACTTTGTTAGTGCTCACATATTTCATACATTCAGTTTCCTTTTTAAAGTGGCAAAATATCTACAAAAATGTGTACGTGCTAACAGCTGCTTAATGTTCTGCTTATATTTTACTATTGTTTAGAAAATGGGTTCTTTATTTTTATTTTAAGATGACAATCCATTATACCAAATAAATGTACATGTTTTAGATGACTAATTCTGGAGTAGAAAACAAAATTTCTTCTACCCCCAACAACTGAGTAGCCATCACAGAGCCCCAATGCAAGAACAAGAGGACCATTTTCGTAACTAGATAAATTGGTCATACCAAACCGAACAGAATTGCATTTTATGCGGTTTGGGTTTTAATTGGGTTTTGTGGTATGCGGTGCAATTTGAGTTTTCTATTAGGTAACCTGATCACCAATATAGGACAGTTTGGATTTAGGATGAACTCGATTAAACCCGCACCATAAACAACCTTCGTAAAAACCACCTCCACGGTATATGAGTAAAGTTGAACCAATTTTTGCTATAATGAATTTTAGAATGGAAAAGGCATCCAATTCTTTTATAATTGAAAGTAGAGGTGTTTAAAGGTTGGATGGTCTTGGGTCGAGCTGGTGCGGCTTGGGTCTGGGTCATTTTTATAAAATAAAATTAATTTAATTAGTTTTGCATTGCTATTTTTTTAAAATAGGAAAACACCATTACCATACTAGATTTTATTAATTAAAAAATCAAATGATATTTACAAAAACTGGAAAGTGTAATACATGAGGAAATGACAAAATGTTCCAACAATTACTATATAGGAATATTAGTAATCTTCATCAAATAAAGTCTCATCGTCAGAGCAAATAATAGGATCAAGCCAATCATGGTTGCACCAACCTATATCTTTAGATAGGACCCACGTCCGTTTATTTGGTTTTTCTATTTTCCCGGAACTAAAATATATTTCGATCATAACGATTGATTGTATGCACACAAATGCTATCATTTTCTAGCAAAGCTTGCACATTTTAGTCTTTACATCATTCTCAAAGTTAAATGTGAATTCCGACCATACCCAACGTGGCCTTCCCCCAGATTTTACAACTTGGATGTGAATACCTTTTGTTAGTCAGATGATATTTTTATGAAAAAAAAAGACTCGTTTCTGGTGTGTGTGAGATGAGGCATCCACCACACTCTTGCCCTTTTCTTCTTTTTCTTGATGCCATTAGTGAGAGAGTAATAGTAGAGATGAAAAGGAAATTTGGAAGAGAGATTATAGACATTAATGTGAGGAAGTGTAGAAAATGGGTCTTTCTATTTATAGGAGATGTCATTTTTCGAAAGAAAAAAAGCCCTCAAAAACTAATTGTTACTAATTGTTAGAGGGGACAAAATGATAATTTAAGGTTAAAAAGTAAGCTAGAGCTGTTGAAGGGCCTTATGATGTAAATTTTTTTTTTCACCTTTTAGCAAAATTTAAAATATGTCATTCATGTTAACCTGACCAGGCCTGGCCCTGGGCCTGGGTTTTAATTCGGACTGAGCTGAGCTAGACTCACACAAGACCCTTCATCTCTCAAGCCCATAACCTTCTGACCTCCTCCTGTGCTTTTATCTAGGCTGGGCCAAGCCGAGTCTTTACTCAGAACACCTCTAATTGAAAGCTTTGGTCAAATTACCCATATTTACTTCCTGGCCAACAATAATGCATTTAGCTTGAGGGTAAATGCACCCGCTACCCCCAACCTTTAATTGTTGTCTCACTTCTAACCCTAACCTTCACTTTGTTCGTAGTGTATCCCTAACCTTAATAAAACGTTTCATTTTGAGCCTTTTTGGACGGAAATCGTTATCTTGGATGGCAAAAGTCACGTTAGCAGATTACTGTAGGGGAAAATGCTTGTTTTAAACCCTGTAAAAATCTAATTTGTCAAAAAAACTTTAAAGCTTTTAAATCTAATAAAAAACCTTAAAACTTTCTTCGGCCAACTCTCTCCTCCCTCTCCGGCAACCTTATCTAAGCTGCCTCCCTTTCCAGCGAACGCCCTCCTACCTCTCATCCCTATCTGGATTCTTCTCCACAGTGAGTTTGGTTAACTGGCTTCCTTCTAGCAAATTGAGCCTCCCTCTTGTAACGAAATCAAGTTTTGTCTTTAGCAGCATTTCCCGGTCCTCGTGCACTTGTCACCGAATCGCTGTCACCTACTCGCCACTAAATCACCTTCGCCCACTGACAACGAATTGAGAGGAAGCCGAATTGGGCTGCTCTCTCTTGCTTCCTTCTTGCGAATCGGGCGAACTTAGATGAATTGCAATGAATCACGACAAAATCGGGAAAAGGAGAGGAACCATGAATCGCGATGGAATAGGATGAAATTGGACCGGATCGCAAGCAGAGATAAGGGAGAGGAAGCGGGGATAGGTGAGTGGATGGGTGAGCGACGGTGAGGATGGTAAGTGGCAGTAGTTAAGGGAGGCAGACAAAGAAGAGAGCTGGCCGGAGATGGGAGGACAAGGCGGAAAGGGAGGCCGGAGATAGGGCCACCGGAGAGGGATAAGAGGGAGGAGAGGGTAGCCTGATTTTTTGTCAGATTTAAAAGCGTTAAGACTTTTTTGGCCAAGGAAATTTTTGTAAGGATTAAAACAAATGTTTTTTCTACAATAATCTTCTGCTATTGCCTTTTTTGTTCGAGATAATGATTTCCGTCCAAAAAAGGGCCAAAATAAAATATTTTATTAAGATTAGGGATACAGTATAAATAAAGTGAAAGTTCAGATTACAAGTGAGATAATAATTAAAAGTTGGGGGTAGCTGATGCAATTTACCCTTTAGCTTGAGCTAGCCATCACTGCTCAGCTCATTACTGGCAGTCCGATTCTTTTAGAATGGAGACGAGCGCCTTTAGCATCTATCTGTCGCCAATAATTCTCACTCCCCTAGAAATTAAAGTAATTTTTGTTTTCTGAAACCAAGGAAGATTTATTCAAATACCCAGAAAGCCGAAACCCTAGAAAAATCTAGCAGGAGTCTCTCTAGATTCCCCCTTGTAGATTACAGTCCACGTCTTTCCCAAGAAAATTCCCCTTCACCCACCATTTTCTTGGACATGGGGAAGCTTCTCCGCCACTCCTCCGCCCCGGTTGCTTCTTCCTCCTCGTCTTCGTCTGCCTGCCGCTCCACCACATCCACCTCTGTCACCGAGACTGTAAATGGATCGCACCAGTTCAAGATCAACGGCTACTCGCTCTCTAAGGGGCTCGGAACCGGGAGGTATATTGCTTCCGATACGTTTATGGTGGGCGGATATGTGTGGGCGATATACTTCTATCCGGATGGGAAGAGCGTCGAGGATAATGCGGCATTCGTTTCCTTGTTCATAGCGTTGGCGAGCGAGGGCACTGACGTTAGAGCGTTGTTCGAGCTCACTCTTCTGGATCAAAGCGGCAAGGAGAGACACAAGGTTCATAGCCATTTCGGGAGGACGCTGGAGACCGGCCCTTACACACTTAAGTACCGTGGCAGCATGTGGTGAGGAGACCCAATTCTTGTTTGCGTTTCGCCTTCTCTAGTTTTGGTTGACTTTATTTCGTGATCCAGTTTATATATTTAGTAATTTTGCGTTTTCCCCCAAATTAACAATCCAGTGTTTCATGCTTCTTTTGTTTTCCATTGGCATTCTGTTTTAGTTTTGAGCGACTCTTGGGTTACACATATATTGGTGATGGATACTCATTTTGTTGGATGGAGTAAGCTGGATGGTAAATTAGATAAGTGTTGCTGGTGTATGTGGATATCAACTGTAGGATTAATGCTTGGATTGCTTTACATTAGATTCAGATGGGTGTGTGTGTTCGCATTGCTTGCTTGGTATCACGAGTGTTGGTGAAATTTGGAGAATTGTGAGTTTTTAGGTGAAATGGGTGTTTGCGACTCAATGCAGTTGGAACTATAGTTCTTGAATTCACTCGAGCACTAATGATGTAGAACTGCTGCATTCCCTTTCTTCACATTATTAACTCCTTAATCTCAAGAAATGCTAACTTTTGTGTAGCACATTCACCTGGGAAGTGTGATCAGCAATAAATTGTGATCTTCAAACCTCTGGTTGTTCTATCATAGAATACTTTTTTATTATTTGCATTCCCTATCACAGTTTGCTCATCTATCCGTTCAAACATCTCATGCTTTTCCAGCGTGAAAAACTGCCAAGTTTATCCTCTTTCATCATGTGAGGTTATGTCTATTTGGAATATAGAGTGATCGAATTTCTCAAATTGATGTCTGGATCTGTTAGCTTGCTTCAGTTTTTTGAAGTGCTTCCATGAGTCCTAATTTTCATGGAGTGTAATGCATTGGGGCCATCAAAGTCTTTGCTCATGTAATTTTTGTGTGAAGCTCGAGCTAGAATGGAGCAGTGAGAAAGCTATATAATATCTTTTCATCCTGTTACCTCAGTCCTGAACGGTCTAGTAAGTGGATTGGACACCATTTTCCTGAAAAGCGCCTTGAGCACCATTGTGTTGTTCAGGTCGCCAATTTGTTGCTGATATTTTCTTGGCCCACGTTAGATAACAAGATTATTACATCAAGCATGCATTGCAGTAGTCAGATAGGTCGATTTTTGGCTTATATTTACTCAGGCTTATTTGTTGATACTTATGATATTGCATCTCGAGTTGACTCAGTGTGCATTTGCTGGAAATTATCTATAAGTTATTGTTAGTGATTATTTTTATAAATAATGATTATTTTCTTGAATTGTATACCAATTAAAACCCTACTATTTAAGAAGCCCGAATATCACTCTTAAAATTCCTTTTTTTTTTCCAGAGCAAGTATTTTTTTTTTGTTTTCTTTAAGCTGGATAAGGAAAAGTTGATTAAAGTGGTTATTGATAAATAGATGTTTAGCTTTCAAATGACATTAGTTCTACACAAAAAAAAAGAAGCAAAATTGAAATTAAGTAGTAATAACTACTTTTGGGTTAAGTAGCAACGGAGGTATGATATTATTTTTCTCATATATGTGGAGAATTATTCATAAAAGTGGGTTTTCTGTTACTTTTGACTTGTGATTGCTTTTAATTCATATTTTTTTTAATCAGCAAAAGTAAGAATAATAACAATGATAATAATAAATAAATAAAATAAAAAGCTTCAAATTCTTATTCTAGTGATTATCGAATGGGGTGGTGATTTTCACATTTGGTGATTCTTGATCCTGGCGTAATCTGTTCATTGTTAGTACTTAATACTTGATGTGCAGGGGATATAAAAGGTTTTTCAGAAGAACTCTGCTGGAGCAGTCAGACTACCTGAAAGATGATTCCCTCTCTATCCATTGTAGTATTGGTGTTGTTAAGTCTAATACGGATGGTCCTAAGATATACTCTATACCAGTTCCACCTTCAAACATTGGTCATCATTTTGGGAAACTATTGGAAAGTGGCAAGGGTACTGATGTGAGTTTTGAAATTGATGGAGAAGTCTTTCCTGTACACAAATTAGTGCTTGCAGCCCGTTCACCTGTGTTTAGGGCGCAACTGTTTGGTCCAATGAAGGATCAAAATACTCACCGAATAAAAGTTGAAGACATGGAGGCCCCCGTTTTCAAGGTTCAGTTTAACACAATCATTCTTTCTTAGATGTTCCCCCTTTGAGGTTGTAGAAAGCTTAATAGCCGAACCAAGTAATGCTTGCATGGTGTATATGTCTGGATAACTGGTTTTTCTTCTGGCTGATTCTAATGTGGTGCCAGAGCATGTTTTGTTTAGCCTTCATACACTTTCAATTTTGTAAGACAAGGATTCTGCTTATTTATCCATTGCCATCCTCTCCCTGTTTGCTGTATTTATGTGTTGAACATTGTAATGGAATGAGAAACACCTAGGAATTCTTATGTCTAAATGATAAATCTCGTATTTTGACCTTAAAGTAAACCTAATTGAATGAGTCTTGTATCTGAGAGATCTTTTTATTTTTTTTGGTACTAAGTGTTGACGGTTCCCTGTTCGGTGGTGTACTGTGCAGGCTTTACTTCACTTTGTGTACGGGGATTCCCTTCCTGACATGCAAGAGCTTACTGGTTCAAGTTCGAAATGGGCTCGTACCTTAATGTTGCAACACCTGCTTGCAGCAGCAGATAGATATGGTTTAGACAGACTCCGTTTACTGTGTGAGGCAAATCTTTGTGAGGATGTTGCTATCAACACTGTAGCAACTACATTGGCTTTGGCGGAGCAGCACCATTGTGTCCAGCTGAAATATGTCTGTCTGAAATTTGTGGCATTGCCTGAAAATTTAAGAGGTGAATCTCTTGCTTCTGCTAAGATAGAGTAGCTGACACTTCACCAGCAACCGTAAGTTGATAAGATGGCCATGAATTGTTAAGAAGTATAGACAGTTATTTTTAACTGGTTTCTGTGGATGAAATTGGTAATGACTGCTGATCAGGAAGAAGGGATCTGTATTTTTATTGATGTTTGTTTGATTTTGCGCCACTAATTTGAACTTGGAATGTGTAAATTTTTAGTATGTCGTGTTGTGGTTGATGTTTCTGAGTTGACGGATGCCTTGTCGTTGCAGCTGTGATGCAAGCCGAGGGTTTTGAGTACCTGAGGGAAAGTTGCCCATTGGTGTTGTCTGAACTCTTGGAGTATGTGGCAAAAGCAAGGGAGCTCTCTTCAATTGTAAGCAAGCACGGCAATGTAGCCATTGTTGACGGGAGTGATTGTAACGGCAGGCGGGTGAAGCAGAGGCTTTGATGCAGGCTGCTCTATTAGATTAGGTTTCATGTTTGTAAGAGATGTAAATGTAGTCAATGAGCTGATGTTCCTGTCAAATTGGAATGTGAAGTCCATTTGCAGTTTGCTCTGGAAACAGATTTCTTAACCCATCTTTACGACCATACCAGCCAATTATATTAATCATATTTTTCGGTCGATTACACATGATAGGATGTCATAGATGATCTTTTCCCAATATTATCTGATCTGACGAACTCTTAAAAATCGAAATAATGACACCCCATAAATTTCTAGTTTGCCAAAAAAAAAAAAGCTTAACCGCAACAAGAAGAAAGTCTCAAGGGTTGCCACCTAGTAAGGTAATTCTGTCATCGAGATGACTTGCAACATTTCAAACTATCCTTGGATTTTCTCCTCACACGAATCCAGAGAGAAGCAAATGGAGAGATAAACTGAGAAGGGCTGCCCTGCCCCTGCTAGAATCAAACACAAACCTCTCAGACAAAACTCAAGTATCTCAGAATTGAGGTCAGGGGAATGCTGACCAATATGCACTCCCTCGCATTGGCAGTAAACACCATAACTTCCTCAACTCACTCCAGATAAAATTGTCCGATTCCTAAAACCAGATAAGAATAAGATTAGTGACCCACCCGAGTTATGTCCCAAGTTCTTTATGCAATCTCTCACTCTTCACCTAATTCTGAGACCCTGAAATTCAGCTTAGGCAATGGGAAAGCTAGACAAATTGTTTCGGGCTTGTTATCAAGACAGAAAAGATATCAAAAATACAATCGGCACCAAAGGCTCGAACATCACCATCAGTCATCAGGCAAAATTTTTGCTTGGCAACGAATTGGAGGGAGAAGGTTTTGTTGGGTTGATTTAAGGGAATTTGGATAGGAACTTGATGGGTTGATTTTCGAGCGTGGGTTTTTCGCTAGTTAAGCCCTCGTGCGTGGTGAAAGAAACAGTTCTCCCGAACCCGAAGATAAAAGAAAGAGCGAAACCTAGGATCGTTGCAGGGCCAAATCAGCAGCAGGAGAACTGTACTAAGTCGACCATTAATGACTAGTTCGTGTTGGGAATCCAAACGAGTTTCACACTATTAAATTAGCGTACACCAGGATCAGATTGTAGAAATAATCACACGGGTACCTTATTTTTGAAATTCCACAAATGCAGAATTCTCCAAGCTTTACACGCTCGAATTCCTTCTCCACCGGTTGCACTATATGAGTGTTTGTGCTACTATTGTTAATGGACTAATTATGTCTCTCTTCTCTTTTTGTCAACAATGCACAACCACTTCTTTTATATGCAAAAGTACAATAACTTCTCTTAGAAGCTAAAGTACAACTTCTTTTAGAAGTCAAGTACAACTTCTTTCAGAAGTTAAGTACAACAACTTCTTTTAGAAGCTAAACCGGGTAGAGTTCAGAATGTGGCGTGGGACCCTTGGGAGCTCTTAATCCTGTCAAATTAGTCCCCAACTAATTTATCATTTACAAGTCAGTACAACATTTTGCACGACCTTGTAAAATCTCCCAGGATTTCAGAGACAATTCACAAGTACCCATTTTATTCTATTCCGTTCACCGTCCAATATTGTTGCACATAATCCGAACTAGACCAACCACATCCAAATCGTGACACTGTCAATACGGAATTAAATATGTGCACGTCTCTTCAAGTTTATTCGGACTCTAAACAATTTAGAAAAATATTTATAAAATCTATATATACCATATATATAATTTTATATATAGAAAATAATATTTCCAAAACATTATTTTTCTAAATTGACTACGTGGATTTCTTAATCCGAAAAAGCCAAGAGACATACTCCACAATATTCACTCTTATTTTAAGAGTGGTGAATTCTATGTTGAATAATCATGAACTTAACATGTTACATTTATGTGATCCAACATGTCCAAGTATATCCTATATTAGGCATCATTGGTTGACATATCAAAATCACATAAAGTATACATTTAAATTCATATTATTCTCAACTCTATAGAATAAATAATTTCTCAACAGTTAAAGGTCTAAGAGTAATTGATTTGGTCCTGTTCAAATATTTATCTCCATAAATATCCACAAACACATCAGAAATCAATATTCCAGTGATTGAGACAAATCACTCTATCTCATATAGTAATGTCATATGTGCAATCTTTTATGAGTAATCAACCCATGTATATACTCATAGATTGTGAACACCTTTTAAAGAACTATAAAGATGAATTAAGTCTCATGTGGCATGATCTCCATCATCCATCAATCTATATATAATATAGTTCTATGGGTTTTTCACAGTAGGAGATAACAAAGTTTAAGTTTGCTTTGATGAGCACAACAAATCTTTCAGTTCGAACACCAGGAGTGGTCTGTCGAGGAAGAACTCTATCTCTAGAGAGGAATGGAATCCGCGAAGATGAATAAGAGGAATTCTTTCTGACGCTGCACGTGTTAAGGCTTGGAGTTTTTCTTCATCTTCCTCGCCTGATTCATCACTATCGGAGCTCTATTAGTAAATTAGGACTGCTGCGAAGTTGGCTGCTACTGCTACAGAGAGGAAATCATCCAATTTTCCGGAGAGGAAGCTCTTTTTGTTTGATAGAAAGTTTGCTTCCCCGTGATTTGACTGGTTTCAAAGTGGTTCATTTATTCTTTCGAGGATCCGACCATCAATGTTCGTTCCACTGGACCCATGGATAACATGCTCCATTTTCTTTCCCTGGTGATATCATATCAGATCGGGAGACAGAAACAAGATAATTGAAGAAGTAAGGAGCGAGCGTGGGCAGGGAGAGAAGAAGCCACTTCAGGACCGAACAGTGACCATTAGAATAAAAAACGCGAAAGGGCTGGTTTTGTCCCACAAGGATGACGAGATGTTAATAGTTATTCTTTATAAAATAAAGCCACAGAGCTTAAGAACACGATCTTACTTGAACAGGATCTGTTCTATGGATTCACACTGCTGTATCCTTGATTACTAAGGAGACAGGATCTTAAGCCTAGTGGATGATCTATGGCTGCATGGCCAGAGCGTGATTAGCCTTCGTCCCTAGCCTTGGTGCTAGGTGAGCCGGCAGAGGATCGTTCTTAGCTTGCCTTAACAGGCTGCGGTGGTCTTGCAGTTGTCTGACAGGCCTCCAACTCAACTTTTTGTTTATTTTCAGTGCAAGAATCATTTTTTAAACACAAGGTTTCTTCACATTTTAAAAAAAAAAAAAAATTTTTTACAACCCTCCACCTATATTTCGATGTAAATGGTGGAGTGATACATCACAAATTTTATTTTTACCCTTGCTACAGGACATCTGTTGCTCCTACCTCTTAAGGCCAAAGTACACTATGTGCCCCTCAACTTTTCAAATTCACAATGTCGGCCCTTAAACTTTAATTCTGTCGACAAAAATCCTCTAATTTTCATACCCTTAATTTTACATTAAGTCATCCAACTTAAACTTGGTGCACTAATTGGTCCTCAGTAGTCTCTAAAGTTTTTCCTCATTTCTTAATGAATTTAGAGTAAGAAAAAATTAATTTACTTAATTTTGTACTCCAACTCCATTTATGACATGAAAATGAGGCAATAGGAAAAATTACCAATTTACCCTTCTTGGCTCTATTTTGCCCAAATGACTTAACTAATTTTTTTTTTTTGCTACACGAACCTGCTCAAACCTTTACTTAGTTTGAAATAATGTTCCTAAATATGAAAAATCATACATATAATGTACTTACCTCAATAATCCATCCATAGGCCTAGGAGAGTTGTTACATTCTCCTCTTTTTAGGAAATTTGGTCTTCCAAATTCCAATTCTTCTAAGCACTTTGCTAAGCTTTTCATACTGCCTCTTCCTAGTATGACTTGTTCATAGTTCTTAACCATGGATTCTTCTTACCTTTGGTTCCTTGACTTGCGGGTCAAGAAGCCATGCTAAAACTCTTATCCAAAGAAGTTCTTCTCAAAGATATTACTTAACTTATAGGGTGTTGTGATACGTGAAAGTTTTAAAATAAAAACCAATCACTATCCATAAGTGCACGGTGTACAATTGTACTAGTGACAAGTTATGATCATTCCCATGGAGATATTCTTAGCAAATTTGTCAATTAACTACAACAACCTTTGAGCCAATTTTAGCTAGACATTCAAATAATTGAGAAATTAACAAAAATGATGATCAAATAAAAAAGGCAAACTACACTAGTGGAGCTAATCTAGTAAATGCAACTAACTAAAAAAATAAGAAAGACTAAGATTGATGTGATGAACCAAGATTGAAAGGCACTCCTTAGAGTTTCCACTACTTAAATGGTTGACTACACTAATTAAGCTTACTTCCAATCCCTCTTATACTTGTTGGCAAATGAACCAAAATTTGAACACCTCTTTTCCAACAATGAGTTCATTTTTTCCTTAAGCACCTACTTGGATTTCCATAATCCTAACCAATTTACTCAAGGTCTTTAAAGCTTCTGAGTCCTTTTTACTCACCTATCAATTTAGAAGGGTTTCCCAACCTCTTCTAGAATTACTACAATTTTTTCATCTTCCAAATTAGCTAGACTTTCTTAAGCACTAACCAAATCTAACAAGCTAGTTAAAGTTTAGCGATACTTCAATAAGCATGAACATAAGCACAAGAGAAATTGAACAAACAACAACATAATCCATGGAAAAAAAACTTCAAATGAGCATTAATCAACCAAGTCAAGTAGTGACAACCTGAGGAAGTAAAATTATAAAAAGCACTTCATGAGGATGAAATGTAAAGGATAAAAAATAAATAATAATACATTCTCCTTAAGCAATATAATCAATTGCAGAAATTTTTTTTGGTTTTTTTAAAATCAATGTCATTTAAATTTGATATTCTATTAACTAATGATCATTCCATCTTTTTTAACAAACTAACTAAATTTTATGAAATTTTTTCATTGCACTGCTTAAGAAAAAAAAAAAGAAAAGAAAGGGAAATGCTTTCTTTTTGAAACAATGTTTTAGAAGTGTGTTTTTTTTTTTTTTTGCTTCTTAAAGTGTAGATTTTAATCAATATACAAGTTGAGTAAATAATCACTAAATGTAAAAATATAATTTATGATCAATTGTCAATAATCACCCCAAAATACCGTAAATTTTATTTTTTTAATATATTTTCTTAACATTTCTATTTCTTCATAAATTGGTTAAAATAAAAAAAGAACCAATCAATGAAAAAATACAGGTGATCCTTCACCTCAATCATCAATTCATCCTTTTGAGCCACGACACATTTTACTTGATGTCATGGCCTTTCAATGCCTCTTTCCAGCCCACCCTCGTAGGCAATAACACCATGCCCTCATTGTGCTTCAAGTCCAGTCCGATTTACTCCAAGATTCTAAAGGGGTCATGGATGAATTGGTTTGTGCTCCAGAAATCAGCAAGCAGAGTGTCAAGCTGGTTAATGAGCGGTAGAAAGGATGAACGGACCCTAAGTAATATGCAGATCAAGAGTAAAAAAAATAAATCCATGATCGACATACTTGTTGCCAATGTCGCTAGCTAACACTTGCTTTGATCAGGACTCAATGGAATACTTGTAGCAGTAAATGCAAATGAGGAGTTGGGGAAGGGGGCATAAAGGTGGAAGTGCTGAAAATGAGTATGAGACAGAGGCATAGGTCGTAGATGATAATATATAAAGTTCAAAAGAGAGAAAATAAAAAGTTTGGTGGCTAGATACACATTTTTTGTTTATGGATAGTCAATTAACCAACATAAGATAAAAAAAGGTTAAGTGCCCCACAATTTATAATTAGGGGACCGGGTTGCATCAATGGACTCTTTGAGTAGGTTGATAAAATCTGATGGACCAAAAGTAATTTAAGCCTAGATAATGTTATTAGTGTTGCATGTAGTGATGTCACTAATAATTTTTATCAGCCAAAAGATTATTTGTAGAGTTTCAAGGTTCAAATAAGCCCATTTTTAGTTTGAGGACCAAACTGCCTAATTTGTTTGATTTTGATGGCTAAGTATGTGCTAAGTTATACAAAGCGTGTTAAAAAGTGGGAGTGAGAGTTGGAAAGTATCATTTTTTAAATTTAAATAAGTAAGAATATTATAAAAATGAAAGTATGAACGTCAATTGAGAACGAGAACGGCAACCTGAAATAGAAAAATTATGTAGGTATATGTTTAGTCTAAGGGAAAAGTAAAACAGAAAAATAAGATTTTAAGTTTTTATGGGAAAATTTACAAGAGCCCATAATGGTTTGATATAACTTATACTTTATCTCCCTTATTTTTTAAAACCTATATTTTGCCCGTTGCTTCTTTTATGTTGTTCAACAACTGCTTTGAAACTCTAGTTTAAGCTAGACAATAGTCATTTCCTAGTAATTTTAATTTCTCAAATATTTTTTTACAGTTAATAGACAGTTTAAATTTTAAATTTTTCTTTCTTCTATGACTACAAATAAGTATTTTTAAAATATTAGTTAACTGTGAAAAAATATTAAAATTTTCAATTATGAAAATATAGCTACTAAATAGATTAAATTAGTATTTTAAAAATTAATGTCAGACAATGTAAAAAAAATAGAGGTAAAATATAAGTTTGTTAAAAAATAAAGGCACAGTATACGTTCAGCCATACCTATGAGTTTTTTTTATAATGTTTTTCTTTTTATACACTAGGATCATAATTTATGATTTATAAACCACTGGAAACTAGTGATGGCTGCCAGGATTGAGTCAGACTTTCTCCTAGTCAAAGGTAGAACAGTTCATTCCATCTCTAGAGCCTGGGAAATGCAAAAACTCGCATCTGGCTTTCTCTCCCATACTCAAGTGCTTCTCACTTTATTCTCCGTGAATCAATCTCCATTTCTGCTGGCACAACCACGTGCCCATCGTCTGGAATTTCCTCGAGAAGGCCTTAACCATTAGGCATCAGGTTTGTTCCTCCGCTGCTTGTCTTCGTTCTCTCTCCAACAAGTTTTAAGCCCTCTTACTTTCGTGTGTTTCTTTCTCGGTTCAAGATGCAACATGCTAGCGTTGCCAGTTAGGTTTATTTTGAATTGGAAGTTACAGGACGAAGCCATTGGTTGTATTTTATGGTTATTGCTGTTGTTTGTGCTATTCATGCACGGGCACATATCTCAAATAATCTTTGCTTCATTGGGTTTTCTGAGTTAGATTAGAAGGCTCTAATAGTGTTCTGATTGAGCTGTTGATTTGTTTCTGCTAATTGATCTTTGTTGTTTTCTAACATCTAGTTAAGTGGCGTTTGATTCGATTTAGTAACTAGTTGAATAACTTTCTGTGTTTACTACAGGATTCTTCCAAATCGAAACCGTCATCCTGCAGCATATAGGTTGTACGTCGAACTTCTTAGGAAGTAGGTAAGATTTGACTTCAATGAGGTTTCTTGCCTTACTCAGTTGTAGATTGGCTCTTACTCTGCAAACCTAAGTAAGGAGCGAGTGTGAGTAGGGAGAGATGCCAATTCTGGACTAACAGTGACTGTTGGAATAAAAAACACGAAGGGTTGGTTTTATCCCCTTTGGATGACGAGAAGCTAATAAGTATTCTTTATAATGCAAAGCCAGAGAACTTTAAAGTATGATCTTACTTGAATAGGATCAATTCTATAGGCTCGTACCTCTATGCCCTTAAACTCGAAGGAGACAGGATCTAAAGCCTGGGGGATGAACTAGCATCTTTTTGGCCCAAGGTTTATCCTAACATTTTGTGAATGATTGGGTTTTCTGGTTAGGGTGGTCTCACGGCTGTCTAATAGACTTTAGCCCTTGTTTTTTGGGCTACAGCTCACGACTCATTCATTTTTATTGGAAATGTACAATTACCTCTCCGAGATTTATCCTAACTTACATTTTGTGAACAATCGGGTTTCTTAATTGGGGTGGTCTCACAGATGTCTGACAGGCTTCAAACCATCTTTTTAGCTCTTCTTTTTAGGGCCATAGCTCATTACTTATTTTTATTGGAAACTTAAAATTATCCAAGTCACCATAGTTTAGGGGAGCAATAGCCATTTAGGCCTTTATCCTAAATGAGATCTTTGATAGATGCAGGCAAACTGTTTTTAAAAGGTGTCCAACAACTCAAATTATGTGGCAACTATTGCATCAAACTACCACGCCCTCAGTCCCCCTTTCTTCACTACTGAGCCATACTCCTTCTCCCTCCACTACTATAAGCGCACCATTGCACTTTCTTTTTCAGTTACATGTGTGTATGTACATATGAATCCAATAGCAAGAAAAACAGCCTATTCCTTTGGCCTCATTTACATGCAAGCAATCTATTAAAACATGATCTATTTGCAAAGTATTCCTATAGTTTAACATACGATAAATCATGATGAACACCAAATTACATTAAGGTTTTAATGATCATCCTATATGTGTCATTAAAATTGTTAATTGTTTTTACCCTATAACATTCTTGCATCAACTATTACTCAGAATACAAGGGGATGGAAGGAGCACTGAAATGAACAAAGTAGATATGGTTTGAAAATTCCAGTGATCAGGGAATGGAAGGTTCCTACATTATTATGTTAATGTTTGGGTAAATTTCATTTGTGGTCTCTAACCTTTATGCGTTGTCCTAAACGGGTCCTCAACCTCCATTTTGTCCTCTTAAAGTCCCTAACCTGCCGATTTTTGTCCCAATTATAGTCCTTCCGTCATTTTCATGGTTAACTTTAACGGAAATTTTGTGAAAATTGATGAAATTGGTCTAACATTTTCTTATTCTCACTCAAATCATGTTCAATCTAGTAAATTACTACTTCAACCACCATCTCCATCTCTCTCCTTCCTTTGCTTCCGCCCCAGTAATCAGAAATGGCTTCCTCTCTCCTAACTTCACCACACATCAGCCGAAGCTTTAACACAGCGGTTGTGATGCTGGCCAAATCTACATTCATAGTTTTGGCGAGGGTTAAGTTGGTTTTCCAGGTCCGACCGCCACAGTTTCTGTTGTGAAGCCTCTCAGTGTCCACTACTGTCTTCTCGACAGAGAACAACTCGAGTCCTACATTCGTGTCCAGTCCCTTGAAAAGTCCGAAGGACGTCAATTCAAGCACCAGCGGCAGCGGGTTCTTGGAGTCAAATTCGATGCTGTTGAAGCCGTCGGTGAGCACACTCAGCGGGGCGGCACTAGCGCTACATTACGCGAACCTAATCATCATGATGGAGAAGATGATCTGCTCACCACATCTGGTAGTCATCAACGGGAGAGACGATCTCTACACTTGGCTTCCGAACAGTATCAGATCGGCACTGCAGGTGAGGCTGAGAGGGGTTGGATTCTTGGCGACCTACCTTTATGCTGACGTGTGGTGAAGTTAGGACAGAGGAAGTCATTTCTGATTATTAGGGCGGAAGCAAAGGAAGGAGAGAGATGGAGATGGTGGTTGAAGTGGAATTTACTAGTTTGAGGGTGATTTGAGTGAGAATAAGAAAATATTGGACCAAATTCATCAATTTTCACAAAATTTCCGTTAAAATTAACCATGAAAATTATGGAAGGACTATAATTGGGACAAAAATCGACAGGTTAGAGACTTTAAAATGACAAAATGAAGGTTGAGAGCCCGATTAGAACAATGCATAAAGGTTAGGGGCCGCAAATGAAATTTACCTGTTAATGTTTCAAAAATTTTAATAACAACATTTTTTATTTTTTGAAAACGGTGTACAAATGTAGAATACAAGTTTAGTTTCAATCACTTGTACAAATGAAACAAGTATCCAAAAATTAATTTATAAATTTTTCTGTATAAAATTAATTTAACTCACTAAAATGACTTACTTGAACAGGATCTGCGCTTAAACACGCAGATCCTGTTCAAGTAATGTCGTATTTGAAAACCCTCCAACTTGATTTAATAAAAGGTAAAATTTGGAGTCTACTGTTCCGTGTGGGACAAAACCAGCGTTTTGTGGTCTTATTCGAGGGTGACCGCTATACTGCACCGTGTGGGAGAAAATCAACCTTCCGCATTTCTTATTCGACTGTCACTGTTCACTCCGAAATTGGCTCTTACTGCTCATGCTCATGCTCATGCTCCCTCCTTCAACTATCCAACCAGTGTCTTTCGATCTAACAAGTTACTCTCCAGATTCCTTTCAATCAATCCTCTCCAAATGCCAAAACCCTTGTCACCCAACAGTACTGTATCCGAGCAAAACTCTTGCTTTCAATTGCCGATAAGGGTTTCGTGATAGTGGTGTTCAAGGGTCATCTTGGCCAACTTAATCGCAAATCCTGAAAAAACTTGTCTGCTTTCTCTGATTGGTTGTGCTGAACTATAAGTTTCGGGGTATCAGAATTCAAAGAGATTGCAGACGGTACTTGGGATACAGTCGGGCTAGTTAAATCATACCATGTAGCCACCCAGGTTGCACATTTGACATGTTCCTCCATTTTTCCTCTGAAAGAGAAGATCTTGGTTATTACTGATGCACTGAACTGAATTGCGTATTGGTCACTGTTCCCATTATGTAAAGAAGCTCAGCCAGCCCGACATGGTTATCCGAAACTGTTTTGTCATGGCTTGTTTTACAGCCTCTGATTATATGAAGTTTAATTGATTGGCATTTTAGGGGGATTAAATTTTCAGAAACTCGTGACTGCAAATTAGTTTCTTTTCTAAACCCATATTGACTGTGATCAGAAGCTTTGAAATTATCACTTGAAAGTCCCACGTTTCAATTTCTCTCCCTCCTTGGCCTCTCATATGTACCCCCAGAAGATGGCATATGAGGTAGTTTTGAAGCGTTCTTCATTCCTTCCCCTCTGTAAAGCGAATACAGTAAGCTGCTGGCGAAGTATTTGTTTGTCCATGACGTGGGAGAAATGATATAATCCTTACAACTTTATAATTTTTGTATGTTTATGGCCATCCTGGCTAATTAATATGATTAATTTGCTTTAAGGCATTCTTCTATGGTTTAGGCTGTTTGGGAAAAGAACATGAAAAAGATGAGTGCACTGTCTTGACACTTCCTGCTAATGCATATCATCTAAGACATTTTTTTTTCAACTAAAGTTAAGTTTGTCGTATGATTTTTCTAGCTGCCGCCTACTCTGGTTGTTCGTTTCATAACTTGACTTTGTCTGTTGACTCTTTCTCCAAGTCAAATTTTCGCATCTTTGTCTTTTATTTATTTTTTTGATAACATGAGTTGTTTTTTTGCCAATAAGAAAATGCTCATGTGATTGTTATTTGGGACATTTTTAGATGTGCTTCTGATAAATGTATGGTTATTTTAATTTTCTGGTTGGTTGGTTGCTGATAGATGCTCATTAATTTAGCAGCAATAATTTTGCCATTATCCAGTAAAATTGAAAGTACTACTGTATGCTCAATAGTATAGAGCTTATGTTGTTTAATGACAATACTTGATTCGTGATGAAACAGTTTTATTACTGGAAGCAAACGTCATGCCAGCAACAAATTGATGCCACCATCTAGCAGTGAAGCACATCTTTGTGAGGATGTTGCTGTCAACACTATAGCAACTACATTGGCTTTGGCAGAGCAGCACCATTGCCTCCTGCTGAAATATGTCTGTCTGAAGTTTGTGGCGTTGCCCGAAAATTTAAGAGGTGAATCTCTTTTGCTTCTGCTTAGATAGAGTGGCTGACACTTCAGCAGAAACCCTTAGTTGGTGGAATGGCCATGAAATGGTAAGAAGCATAGATTAATTTTAACTGGTTTCTGTGGTAACAACTGCTGATCAGGAACAGGGGATCTGTAATTTCTTGCTGTTTGTTTGATTTTGGACTACTAATTTCAACTTGGAATGTGTAAATTTTCAGTATGTCATGTTGTGGTTGATGTTTCTGAGTTGACGGAAGCCTTGTCGTTGCAGCTGTGATGCAAGCAGAGGGTTTTGAGCACCTGAGGGAAAGTTGCCCATCGGTGTTGTCTGAACTCTTGGAGTATGTGGCAAAAGAACACCGCCATCGGCCATCAGGAGAAGGCTTTGTTGGGTTGATTTAAGGAAATTTGGACAGGAACCTGATGGGTTGCTTGGCGATATCATATCAGATTGGGAGACAGAAGCAAGATAATTGAAGAAGTACGGAGCGAGCGTGAGCAGGGAGAAGGGAATCCAATTCAGTACCGAACAGTGACCATCAGAGTAAGATACGCGAAAGGGCTGGTTTTGTCCCACATGGATGACAAGAAGCTAATAGTTATTCTTTATAAAGCCAGGCCAAAGAGACAAGTGGCACGATCTTACTTGAACAGGATCTGTTCTATAGATTCGTACCTCTGTGTCCCTTAACACTAAGGAGACAGGATCTTAAGCCTGGTGGATGAACTAAGACTGCTTGGCCAGAGCGTGATTAGCCTCTCCACCTAACCTCGGTTCTAGGTGAACTGGCAGAGGATCGTTCCTAGCTTGGTCTCCCAAACTGGGGTGGTCTTGCAGTTGTCTGACAGGCTTCCTAGCTTTTTTCGTTTTAGCGTTTTAGAGTTCATGAATCATTTTTTTTAGACAAATTCCATAGTTTGATGTGAATGGCTGAGTGACACTTCACAAATTCCATTTTTACCCTTGTTGCAGGACACGTGTAATGTGTTACTCTTGCCCTCAACTTTCCAAACTCACACAATTGGTTCTAGAACTTTAACTCAGTCGACAGAAACCCTCCAACTTTCATACTCTCTTAATTGCACACTAAATCCTCCAACTTAAACTTGGTGCGCTAATTGGTCCTCAATAGTCTCTAAAATTATTATTTTCACTTTCTTAATGAATTTAGAGTAAGAAAACATTAATTTACTTAATTTCATGCTCCAACTCCATTTATGACACGAAAATGAGGCATATAGGCAAAATTACCAATTTACCCTTCTTGTCCTACCTTGCCCTAATGACTTAACTAATTTCTTTTTGTAACCCAAACCTACTTAAACCTTTTCTTAGTTTGAAATAATTTTCCTAAGTATGAACAATCATACGTATAAAGTACTTACCTTAGTATTCTATCCATAGATCTTGGAGAGCCATTACATTCTCCTATCCTTAGGAAATTTGGAACCCCAAATTCCAATTCTTCTAAGCACTTTGCTTAGCTTCTTATATTGCCTCTTCCTACTATGACCCGTTCATAGTTCTTAGACCATGAATTCTTCTTACTTTTGGTTCCTTAACTTGTGGGTCAAGAGGCCATCTTAAAACTCTTCTCCAAAGAGGTTCTTCTTAAAGATATTACTTAGCTTATGGGGTGTTGTGATGCGTGAAAGTTTTAAAATCAAAACCAATCATCAACAGCAAGTACACGGTATGCAATTATAGTAGTGGCAAGTTAGGATCGTTCAAACGGAGATAATCTTAGTAATTTTTTTAATTAACTACCACAACCTTTGAGCCAATTTTAGCTTGACATTCAAATAATTGATAAATTGACAAAGTGATGATCAAATAAAAATGGCTAACTACATTAATGGAGCTATTCTAGTAAATACAACTAATTAAGAAATAAGATAGACTAAGAGTGATGTGATGAGCCAAGATTGAAAGGCACTCATTAGAATTTTCACTACTTGAATGGTTAATTATACTAATTAAGCCTACTACCAATCTCTTTTATACTTGTTGGCAAAGGAACCTAAATTTCAACACCTCATTTCCAAGAATGAGTTCATTTCTCTTTTAAGCACCAGTTGGATTCCCATCCTACCAATTTACTCAAGGTTTTCAAAGCTTCCAAGTCTTTTTTACTCACCTAGCAATTCCCTCTTCCAAATTAGCTAGACTTTCCTAAGCACTAACCAAATCTTACAAGTTAGCAAAAGTTTGGCCATACTTCAACAAGGATGAACATAAGTAGAGAAGAAATTAAACAAGCAACAAGAAAGTCCATGGAAACTAAACCTCAAATTAGCATTAATCAACCAAGTCAAGTAGTTATAGCTCTAGGAAGTAAAATAAATATACTTCATGTTCAATAAAACTAAAAACACAAAATCTACAAGAACCATGAACAAATTGAGAAAAAGAAACTAAGAAAACCCTGTTGAGGAGTAGAAGTTGTTGGAGTAGCTAAGTCCTCTTGCTTGCTCCTTCAAGCCCTTGCTCTTCTTCCTCAAAATTTTCAGCCCATTTTTCTCCAAGTTAGAAGGATATGGATGAAAGTAGAAAATGAAAAAGAAAGTTGAAACCCTAGGAGAGCAATGGAGGGAGGGAAGATCCTCTGCAAAATGAAGTCTTGGCTCTATTTTGTAAGTCAAACCCATATCTAATTAAGCCAAACACAAAAAGACATGAGAAAACTGAAAAACAAAGTGTAAGAAAACATTAATTTACTTAATTTCATGCTCCAACTCCATTTATGACATGAAAATGAGGCATATAGGCAAAATTAAACTTGGTGCGCTAATTGGTCCTCAGTAGTCTCTAAAGTTATTATTTTCACTTCTTAATGAATTTAGAGTAAGAAAACATTAATTTACTTAATTTCATGCTCCAACTCCATTTATGACATGAAAATGAGGCATATAGGCAAAATTACCAATTTGCCCTTCTTGGACTAATTTGCCCTAATGACTTAACTAATTTCTTTTTGTAACCCAAACCTACTTAAACTTTTACTTAGTTTGAAATAATTTTCCTAAGTATGAAAAATCATACGTATAATGTACTTACCTTAGTAATCTATCCATAGATCTTGGAGAGCCATTACATTCTCCTATCCTTAGGAAATTTGGACCCCTAAATTCCAATTCTTCTAAGCACTTTGCTTAACTTCTTATATTGCCTCTTCCTACTATGATCGTTCATAGTTCTTAGACCATGAATTCTTCTTACTTTTGGTTCCTTAACTTGTGGGTCAAGAGGCCACCTTAAAACTCTTCTCTAAAGAGGTTCTTCTTGGAAATATTACTTAGCTTATGGGGTGTTGCGATGTGTGAAAGTTTTAAAATCAAAACCAATCATCACCCGCAAGAACACGGTATGCAATTATAGTAGTGGCAAGTTAGGATCGTTCAAACGGAGATAATCTTAGTAATTTTTTTAATTAACTACCCCAACCTTTGAGTCAATTTTAGCTGGACATTCAAATAATTGAGAAATTAACAAAGTGATGATCAAATAAAAATGGCAAACTACATTAGTGGAGCTATTCTAGTAAATACAACTAACTAAGAAATAAGATAGACTAAGAGTGATGTGATGAGCCAAGATTGAAAGGCACTCCTTAGAATTTTCACTACTTGAATGGTTAATTATACTAATTAAGCCTACTTCCAATCTTTCTTATACTTGTTGGCAAATGACCGAAATTTCAACACCTCATTTCCAAGAATGAGTTCATTTCTCTCTTAAGCACCTAATTGGATTCCCATCCTACCAATTTACTCAAGGTCTTCAAAGCTTCCAAGTCCTTTTTACTCACCTAGCAATTTATAAGGGTCTCCCAACCTCTCCTAGAATTACTACAAATTTTCCCTTTTCCAAATTAGCTAGACTTTCCTAAGCACTAACCAAATCTTACAAGTTAGCCAAAGTTTGGCCATACTTCAACAAGCATCATCTTAAGCAGAGGAGAAATTAAACAAACAACAAGAGAGTCCATGGAAAATAAACCTCAAATTAGCATTAATCAACCAAGTCAAGTAGTTATAGCTCTAGGAAGTAAAATAAATCTACTTCATGTTCAACATAACTAAAAACACAAAATCTACAAGAATCATGAACAAATTGAGAAAAATAAACTAAGAAAACCCAGTTAAGGAGTATAAATTTTTGGAGTAGCTAAGTCCCCTCGCTTGCTCCTTCGAGCCCTTACTCTTCTTCCTCAAAATTTTCAACCCCTTCTTCTCCAAGTTAGAAGGATATGGATGAAAGTATAAAATGAAAAAGAAAGTTAAAACCCTAGGAAAGTAATGGAGGGAGGGAAGATCCTCTGCAAAATGAAGTCTTGGCTCTATTTTGTAAGTCAAACCCATATCTAATCAAGCCAAACACAAAAAGACATGAGAAAACTGAAAAACAAAGTGTCTGGTTGCTATCAACGGGAGTTGTGGCCTTCACATTTGGAAGTCGTGGCTCTGGTACAAAAATATGGAATTTTGGTATTAGGGGAAGCTAGGGGCTGTGACTTTGGCTCTTCTATTTTATTTATGATGTTTTCTGATGCTGAAAGTCTCGGCTTTGACTTTGAAAGCCTAGGCTTTGGTTGTTAGTCGGGATATGGGGGTTGCAGCTTTCACTTCTAGAAGTCGAGGCTCTGGTGCTTCTTTGTGCCATTTTTCACTCAAATCCTCTCTAACTCAACTCTATAACTTGATGCTCTTATCTAATCTACAAAATGACAAAACAATGTAAGGAACTAACATATTCATGAAGATTTACAAGAGAATTAAGAGTTGGCAATGTCAAGAGTTAGTTGTTTAACCATGCAAAATATGCAAATAACATAGGGTGAATTTTTTTCTTGGCCCTTAAGCCTTCCCCTACTCGTAGCCCTTATAGGCAATTGCATTTTCTTAAAGCATATTAGCTTTCTTAATATTTCCCTTCTTGAGGAACATTCTTATGTGTACTTCATTTTTACTCCCACTTGTAGAGTTCTTCATTCCTACTTTGAAACATTGTTGACTTGCCATTACTCTTCACCCTTGGATTAAAGAGTGAACTTACATAATCATTCTTTAATTCTTTAATAACGTCTCTAAATTTGGCGATTGCTTACACTTGACTTAGCCATTTTGCCTACTTAGTGTGCTTTGTCTTTGTTGCCTTTAGTGCCTCCTGAGCATTTTACTCTCTAGTGGTAATTTACTTTATTAGGTCTTCTCTAAACTTGCCACCATCAGAATCTTTAACCTCACAATATACATATTAATTAGGAGTCTTCTCAACCCCCATTTTCTTTATCCCTTATAATCTTTCTCTTAGGTCTTTTACTACTTTAAGGATCAACTCTTACTTGCCATTGTTATGCTTTAAGAAACACCTCCACTTACTTCTCACGGATTTTATTTGGTCACTTACCCTTTTTGTGGGTATATTTGATGTTTTTCGTCTTGCTACCATACTTCAGGAACTTTAGTTTCTTTGGTTCATTGCTTAGCACTTTGACACTTGGGCACTTTTTTTAACTCGGTCTTGTAAAGACCCTTGAGAATTATCATTTTAATTCCCATGCCCACTAATCAAAGCCAATTACTTGGCCATTTTAAGTGCCATTCTTTTGCACATTTGTACACACTTATAGACTAGCATACTATAGGTTTGTATCTTCCATGTGTGGTATCTACATATAATAGCTAGGTAAAAAATGTTTTTATTTGTCAAGTTGCATAACTAGTATAAATTAATGGCATTGACATAAACCTATTGAAAACATTTTTCAAGTGACACTTTTTTTTAAAACTTTCACTATGATATACAATAATTTATAATGAATAATAAAAATAATCCAAATAAACTTATTATATATAAAAAAGCCAACTTTATCATGCTACCATCAAATTCACCAAAAAGTTATAATCATAATAAATCTAATAGGTCAACATGAAATTAGATAAAACTTGGTTGACTAACTTGTTCAAAGTCCTTTTGAAATGAGAAAATAATCTAACTTGTATTGATTTTCTTTTTATGAATCTACCTTGTATTGACTTAAACATAAATAAACTTTGTCTAGCCTAACATAAAGATTAATATGATTTTCATATAAAAGTATATAAATTTTAAATACATTTTTCCATATCCATTAGAAAATGAAAATCAATAAAAAATATTATCCGTTTATACATAATTTTTAAATATAATTTTTGAGCCTTTTAAAGTTTAGGATTTTTATTGGTATATAAATTAACAAATAATCAGTACATATAAAAAATAATGACTAATAATCACTTATTAATAATTTTCTCAAATATTCCTTATTGTTACTCTTATTTTCCTGCTTAATGTTTTCTTTGCAAACTCATAGGCTTCTCGGCATTCCCATGAATTTGATATGCAACGTTGTTCAAATTATCTATTTTTTTTTCTTTTGGTGATTTAAAATTATCATCTTTTGCTTATTTGATCCTTGTGTTAATACTCATGAAATTGCTAATTTCATGTACTACCAGAAAAAGTGTCATTTTGTTATACCCTTGTTTTCTTTCAAAAAAATGTCGGAACATAAAAAGTCAATGACTTCCTTCTAATTTGTTGTTTTAATTCATCTACAATTAACCAAAATGAAGGTGAATTTCTTGCATATCAATGCAAAGCCTCGGGTCCTGATGGAGTCCACCTTTTTTTTTTCTTTCATTTCTGAGATATTGTCAAAGATTATATGGTTAGAGATGTTTGTAACATGTTTCCTACTAAGACTGTCTCTAATGATTGGAATGAGTGCCTTTAGTTTGAAAATAATATTAGTGTTTAGTCTTAAAGGTTGGAAAAACTAATAAATTATCCAACATTAACTTTTAGTATTAGAGGTTTGGAAAACTATCACAGCTGGTGATAATTTAGTATAACTTCTAATGCTAATTTTTAACATTATTCCAAATGAAAGCCTATCATTTTGGTTAAAACTTCAAACAACAAAAGAAAGGAAAATGCTAAAATACATAGAGTTTTACCAAACATCTTTACATACAAAATTGGAATATTTTAACTAGTCATGCAATCACATGAGTCTACAATGTGAACTAGAGCTCAATTTTATTAATTAAGCTTACGCTTGGTATTTAAATAATTTTTTAGCTTATATGGATGATGTTGAGTTTGTGAATAGAAAGTTCATTTTAAATCAACCCTTGAAACCATTTTAAGCCTAGCCTTCTTAAGCCGTACCAATTTCACAAAGCTAACTCAAACTTCATCACCTAAAACTCAAATTTAGATTCAACCAACTCTTTGAGCTTGAGCTCAAGCTCCATAAACTTATCAAACAAACTTGAGTTCGAAGAAGTTTTAACTTGACTTGGTTCTGTAATACCCAAAATAAGGAATAAACCTGGAAAATAGCTTAAAGCTATTACAATTTATTCATGTTATGCCAAAGACATCGCATGACCACGCTCATTACCTCTATGGCAATCAAAGTATGCAAAGGCATAAACAATAAGGCTAATTCACTTTTGGTCTCTCAAACTTAATTGACTTAAGCATTTTCACCTCTTAATCTTTATGTGGTGCAACTTAGTCCTCCAACTATATGCAGTAAGACAGTTTACTACTTTAGCTTGTTAAGTGGTATTACAATTACTTATCAAATTTTCAACCATCCAATGACCTGATTACAATAATTAAGTATTAGTTGCTAAATTATAAAAATACATAAGTTGAAGCACTTAATGAGGATGAAATGTAAAGGATAAAAAGTAAATAATGCTACATTCTCCTCAAGCAATATAATCAATTACACAAAAAAATGATTTTTTTTAAAATTAATGTCATTTAAAATTGATACTCTATTAACTAATAATCATTCCATTTTGTGCAATCTAACTAAATTTTAGGGAATTTGTTCATTGCACTGCTTAAAAGCAAGGAAAGACAAATGCTTTCTTTTTGAAACAATGTTTTAAAAGTTTTTTTTTTTGCTTCTTACGGTATGGACTTCAATTAGTATACAAGTTGAGCAAATAATCACTAAATAAAAATATATAATTTATGATCAATTGTAAATAATCACCCCAAAATACCGTAAATTTTTTAAAATATATTTTCTTATCATTTCTATTTCTTCCTAAAATGGTTAAAAAAAAAAAAGAACTAACCAATGGAAAAATACACATGATCCTCCAACATGATCTTCAGTTCATCCTTTTTTAGCCCCAACAAATCTCACTTGATGACATGCCCTTTATAGGCAATAGCACCATGCTCTTATTGTGCTTCAACTCCAGTGGGATTTGCTCCAAGATTTTGAAAGGGTTAGGGATGAATCAGTTTGTGCTCCAGAAATCAGCGAGCAAAGTGTCAGGTTGGTTAATAAGCGACAAAAAGGATGAATGGACCCCAAGTGATAGCTAGAGCAAGAGTAAAAGAAACAAATTCATGAATCATGATCAATCTACTTGTTGCCAACGTTGCTAGTTAATGCTTGCTTTGATTAGGACTCAATGGAATACTTGTAGCAGCAAATGCAAATGAAGAGTTAGGGAAATGGGCATAGAGGTAGAAGTGTGGAAAATGAGTATAGTACAAAGGCATAAGTGGTATATGATAATATATAGAGTTTAAAAGAGAGAATAAAAAGTTTGGTGGCTGGGTACACATTTTTTTTGTTTATGGTTAGTCAATTAACCGACATAAGATAACAAAGGTTAAGTGCCCCACAGTTTATAATTGGGGGACGGGGTTGCATCTAGGGACTCTTTGAGCGAGTTAATAAAATTTGATAGGCCAAAAGAGATTTAAGCCTAGATAATGTTATTAGTATTGTATGCAGTGATGTCACTGACCATTTTCATTGGCCAAAAGATGATTTGTAAAGTTTCAAGGTTCAAATAGGTCCATTTTTAGTTTGAGGACAAAACTGCCTAATTTGTTTGATTTTGATGGCTAAGTATGTGTTAAGTTATACAAAGCGTGCTAAAAAGTGGGAGCTAGAAGAGAGAGTAAAAATTAGAAAGCACCACTTTTTAAATTTAACTAAGAAAGAATGTTGTAAAAATGAGAGAATAAGAGGCGATTGAGAGCAAAAACAATAACCCAAAATAAAAAAATTATGTTAGTATGAGTTTAAACCAAGAGGAAAGTAAAACAGAAAAAGGAGTAAATTGCATCTATGACCCATAACATTTTATTATTGTACCATTTTATACCCTAACCTTGATTCCTTGCATAAAATGTCCTTAACCCTATTTAAGTGTTCTGTTTTGGGCCTTCCCTTAACTTGGGGCGTTAAGTTGAATGGAAAAAAAAAGAAAGTAAAAAGCACATTTTATCTTTAAAAACTTTTCATTTACCTTAAAAACCTTAACCCAGTTCGTTTCGGGTTAATACAACCCAATTAACACCTTTTTTTGTGTTTTGGATTAGATTCCGTGCCCGACCCTATTTGGAAAAAGACATAATCACCCATGTCTCTGACCTTACTCCCGAAAACAGATCCATCGATTTCTGGCTAACTCTTCGCCAACAATCAAATGCTTGACATGCTTGGTTCGCTCTGATTCTCATCGTGAACAGAAAAGTCCCTATTTGGAGAACCTATACTTTTTTCCCTGTTCGGCTTCTTGCCGCCCACACATGCCTCATCATTCGGCCTCTCACTGCCCGCACATCCATCCTTGTTCAGCCTCCTGCTACCCATACACCCATCCTCGTTTGGCCACCCGTTGACCTCTCTGTAACTGCAATCTTTTTTCCAACACCCTTAGTTCGGATGAAGGCAAGCCTTGTTGTGGACATGCTCTTACCATCAATGTCATCAATGATGCTAGTGGCGTCCATGCTTTGGGTGAACATTGATGTATTTAATTGGCTACAATGAGGTGGGGAGCAGCGACGGGAGTGGGCGAGGCTACTCCTGGGTGCATTAATCAAGCATCTGATTATTTGACTCAATCGATCAGTGGATGCTATTGTCACCAGAAGTCGGGTGGGGAGGAGGGCACAAGGGCTGAGGTATAATTGTAAATATGATGAACTTTAAGGTGAGTTTACAATTTGGTGGAAGTTAATACTTCCATGTTAATTTAAAACGAACTGGAAGAACTTTAATAATCTACCTACCTTTCTGTAGCCTTCAGTCCTACCTTACACTGTACTTTACTCCATTAACACACCAAAAACACTTGCTTTGATCACTAATCGGGCACCCAAAATAATATCCCCCAAAATACCTTTCCTTTATACAATTTTCCACTTCCATGATCCATATCAAAACATGATCAAATCGCCACAACCAGCCCATTTCAAGAACCCCTCCCCACACAACCGCCCGCCACCAGAACACCACCGTCTCGACGTCAGCCGATGGGCACTGGCTTTCCTCTCCTCCCACAAGACCCTCTTTGTCGTTCTTTGGTTCGCCTTCTTCATCTCCATTATCGTTCGACAGTGAGACATCATTGGTCCAGCTCCCTCATGATCTCCGTTTCTTCGTCTCCATTATTGTGCATTGATCAACATATACCCAGGCCGGCTCTCTCGCGATCGGCGATCGCCGTGTCTCCATTATCGTGGGCCCTGCTAGCTGCTACCTCACAATCGTCGTCTCCATTATCATGGGTCTGGATCCCTCGCCATCGCCATGTCTTCACCAGGATTTCGTATCCGTTGATCGTGCACCGCTCCATTGATTCTCAGGGGAGCAACAACGGCACCGTAGGAGCAATCCGATCTGAAAGCCCCAACAACGGCAACAACGGCTCCAGTGCTTGGGCTTGATGAGACCTTCGCCCGAGCTGTTCATGGTTTTGGGAATAGTACTCTGGTTTTTCCAGGATTATGCTCTTCATCAGAACAACAGTAGTCTTTTTCACAAAATGGGAACAATTGTAGAAATAGCAAAATAAAAGCAAATAAGAAAGAAATCAGGAACGAAACAGTAGTAATAGTCTTCTTGGCTCAGTCCAATTCCGAATTCAATGCTTTTTTTTACAAAACAAAAATAGATTCCTTTTTTAGTTTTGCTTTTATTGAACCATGATGTGTTTTTTTTTTTTTCATTTAAAAGAAGAAGTCTAAAACATTTTTTTCCGATTTATTGGGATGTTGCCCTTGCTTGCCTGTGCATAGTGGTGGAAGGGAGGACGGCAGCGGTGATGGAGGAGGGGAAGGAAACTGGGTTGGAAGGTTGGGAGGAGGGGAGGGGCGAGGGTGAAGAAAGAATGGAAGAGGAGGCGGTCGGCGGTGATGGGAGAGAGATAAAAGTTTGGTGGACATTAATATGGTGATTGAATTGTTGGATAAAAAAGTTTAAAGGTATCTAGGCAAATGAAAAAATTTAGGAATTAAAACAAAATTTTTACTTTTTTTTTTTCAATTCAATTTAACGCTCAAGTTAATGGAATGTCCAAAATAAAACACTAAAGTAAGGTTAGAGAATTTCTATGCAAGAAATTGAGGTTAAGATCTAAAACAACACAATAATAAAAGGTTATAGGTCATAGATGCAATTTATAAAAAAAAAATGATTTTAAGTTTTTATGAGAAGCTTACAATAGCCCACATTTGTTTGACCTAATCTAAACTTTATCCGTCTTATTTTGTAAAACCTATACTTTGTCATTTGCTTTTTTTATATTGTCCGACAACTGCTCTAAAACCCTAGTTTAAGCTATAAAATAGTCATCTTTCAGTAATTTCAATCGCTCCAATATTTTTTTACAATTAATGAATATTTTAAATTTTAAATTTTTTTTCTCTGCATATACATTTTTCTCTTTGTAAGTGCAAATAAGTATTCTTAAAATATTAAAGCCCAGATTGTTTGGATTTAACACGGGGAAGTTAATGTGTTTTTGTGGGTTGACGTGTCTGACACATTGACTTTGAAACTAATAGCCATCAAAGCAAACTCTATTTACAATCGACCCAGGCTTTTGAGGAAGCTTTCTTTTAATCTATTGCAAATGTTGCTGTACATGAAAGGAAGGTGGGGCTGCAGTTCATCTAAAAGAAATTCGAGCAGAGGCTCGCGGACGGACATCCGATTCTTCCTTCACCTGAGTCAGACATGGGAAGCACTTCATTTAAAGGTGGGGTGGACCATCGAAAAGCCGGCAGGTGCACCAAATCGGGCCTGACAAGCCAAGAAATGGTTTTTCTATTTTGCAGAAAAGAATTCTATTTATTGGGGGTATAATAAACTATTCCTTCAATTAAGACTCTGGAGGCCGAGAGGTCAACGACGGTGAGCTAAATTTGGCGCTAAGGGAGACAAAGTGTTCCATTGATATGCCACAGTAGAAGCTCCCCTCTTTGATGTCAACTCGATGTGGCAGTGAAATGGGTGAACATGAACGGTGGCTGGCCGAGAAAAATATCTAATGAACTAATAAAAAAAGTCAACATTTGTATAGAGAACTAAGGACTGTAAAACCCGGTGGATGGACATTTTGAGTAAAGAAACAAAGCTGAGGTTCAACATGGATGAAGATGATGGGTGGAGCAGCATTTAGCACGTGGGGGTTTGCTTTGGTCAAAGTTGCTGTAATTTCCATCAATTATGGGGGCATTTTAGGAAAAAATTTGTGAGACCCAGTAAAGCTCACAATGGCAAATAAAAAAAACACATTAACATTCCCCTATTAACTCGGGCCGAACAGGTTGTTAGTTAATTGTAAAAAAGTATTAAAACTTTTGAAATAGTTGAAATATAGCTATTAAATAGTTTAAATTAATGTTTTAAAAATTTTTATCAGACAATATAAATAAAATAGATATAAAGTATAGGTTTTTTAAAAATAGAAGGGCAACATATGGTTCCTCCAAGCCTGAGGGTTTCTTTATAATGTATATATATATTTTTATATACACACTAGGATCATAATTTATGATCCATAAACCACGGGAAACTAGTGATGATGGCCACCAGTTGACTCAACTTTCTCCTAATCAAAGGTAGAACAGTTCATTCCATTTCCAGAGCGCGGAAAATGCAAAAACTCGCATCTCGCTCTCTCCCATACTCTGAAGTGTTTCTCATTTTATTCTCCGTGAATCAATCTCCATGAATACTTCGATTCTCTGGTTTGTGGCCATATTTATTGTTTACTTGAAGGGGAGGGGTTTCCAGTTAGTTCGGCGACCGTACAGTGGAGTCAGGTGGTGTGGGACTCTGTTCTGGAGCAAACGAAGCTTGCCCAGGAGAGGAACACCGCCCCGCTTATCTGGGCATCCCAACTCATCTCCGTCCCTAACTCCGCCGGTGTGTCTCTCCCGTCAATCGACCTCGCACACCTTCTTGTCTCCCATTTCTGCTGGGACAACCACGTGGCCATCGTCTGGAAGTTCCTCCAGAAGGCCTTGACCATCAGGCTTGTTCCTCCGCTGCTTGTCCTCGCTCTTCTCTCCAACAGGTGTTAAGCCCCTTGCTTTCGTGTTTTTCTTTTTCGGTTGAAGATGCAACATGCAAGTGTTGCCAGTTGGGTTTGTTTTGGATTGGAAGTTACAAGACGAGGCTGTTGGTTATATTTGATGGTTATTGCTGCTGTTTGTGCTATTCATGCATGGGCCACTTGTCTCAAATAATCTTTGCTTCGTTGGGTTTTCTGTGTTAGTTTGGAAGGCTCTGATAGTGTTCTGATTGACCTGTTGATTTGTTTCTGCGAATTGATCTTTGTTGTTTTCTGACATCTATTTAAGTGGCGTTTGATTCGATTGAGTAACTGGTTGAATAGCTTTCTGTGTTTACTACAGGACTCTTCCAAATCGAAACCGTCATCCTGCAGCATATAGGTTGCACATTGAACTTCTCAGGAGGCATGCTTTTTCACTAAGATCTGAAATCAGTGAGCCAAATCATCACAGGTAAGATTTGACTTCAATGGGGTTTCTTGCATTACTCAGTTGTAGATTGGCTCTTACTCTGCAAACCAAAGTAAGGAGCGAGCGTGAGCGGAGAGAAGCCAAATCTGGACTGAACAGTGCCGTTGGATTAAGAAACACGAAGGCTGGTTTTATCCCACATGTGACGAGATGTTAATAGGTACCGTGTATAAAGCAAAGCCAGCGGATTGTAAACAGTAATCTGTGATGTGCAATCTGTCGATAAGCTCATACCGTTATAAATTAACTACGCTGTGTGGCTTGAACGTGTTTAGGCTTCGAAAAATATCCTTAGCCCCTTATTTTTAGGGCCACAACTCATAACTCATTTTTCTTATTAAAAACTTACAGGTACTTTTTTCGCTAACAATCGGTTTCCTAGCTAGGGTGGTTTCGCAACCGTGTGACAAGCTTTAAACCATCTTTTTAGCCTTTCTTTTTTTGGGCCACAGCTCATGATTCAGTTTTTATTGGAAGCTTATAATTACCTGTTCAAGGTTTACTTTAATCTATATTTTATTTTTTTTTATTTTTAAAAATTTACATTTTATCTTATATTTATTTTACACTGTCTAATAATAATTTTTTTCTGAGACTCTAATTTAAACTATACAATAGTCGTCTTTCATTAATTTGAATCTCTTTAATATTTTTTTTATAATTATTAGACATTTTAAATTTTCAGTTTTATTTCCTTGTAAATGCACTTTCCTTCTTTTAAATGTATATCAGTATTTTTTTAAACATTACTTAACTGTGAAAAAAATATCAAAAATTTTAAAATGGCTGAAGCATAGGTACTAGACAATTTAAATTAGAGTTTCAGAAGATATAGTCAGACACTGTAAAAGAGGCATGTGTAAAGTATACATTTTTTAAAATAGACAGGTAAAATGTAAGTTAGACCAAACTACAAATATTTTTATATATTTTTTTATTTTTTCTTTGTTTTGTTTTCAGTTCATGAATCATTTTTTAGGTTAGACATTTTAAATTATCAAATTTATTTCTCTATAAATGCACTATCATCCTTTTAAATGAGTATTAGTATTTTTTAAAGACTACTTAGCAGTGAAAAAATGAAAAGATAACTAAATGTTTAAAATTATGCATCCAGAAATAGTTAAGAAGTTCATCAACTATGAACAGTAAACCTAACAAAATATGAATACAAGTTGCTACATAATCTGTTTGACGAGGTTTTTTTTTATTTTTTCACGAATGCAACTTATTTAGCTCTTCTCTTAAATAGATTATATGAAGCTAATGATGTGGAAAAAGTATGATTATGTGGCAATAAAATACCCCATATTTATAAATAAGTTCAAAACTACACTTATTGAGGAATAAAGATCTATAACATACCATTTTGGGGAAAAAAAACTTGAAAATCTCCCGTCAATAATAATTGCTTAATGTTTCCTTACATTTTAATTCCAAGGGATACGCAAACATTTATTGCGGAGAGATTTTGTTACCAATTACATAAGTTTAGAGCCAATCATAAAAATGAAAAAACTACCTAAATTATGAGTTTGATTTAATAATTTTCCATATTTAGTGCCACTAATTACCCGGAAAACAACGTTTCTCGGTTCATATATTCATGGATTTATTCACCTAGGCGCCTCCAAAACTTCCATTTCTCCAGGCGTAGATCTTAATACCGCTAACTTCAATGGCAGACAACAAGGCCGCCCCCCGGGTATTTTTTGTCGACCTCTCTACTTTAATTCCCCTTTTGTTTTCGTTTCCCTTTTGTTGCTCTGCAAAAATCGTTCTCCAATAATTAATCGGGGTTTTTGCCATGCATGATTTCCCAGAGTTTTACCTTGAATGTGAAGATAAAGTGCTGTGCCACTTGTCCAGAGAAAGCCAGGAAGAAGCTGCTTAAACTAGATGGTGGTGATTCACTACTATCCATTCGATTGCATTTGATTTCTCCGATTTCATGAGACTTTTTTTGTAAAAAAAGTAACTAACTCGTCCTTAATATTCAACTTTTGATTAGGAGTTGATTCTGTCCTCTATGATGCAAAACAAGGTCTGATGAGAGTTTCAGGAACTGTGGATCCGAAGATTTTGATACAGAAGTTTGCCACATGGGGCAAAAAAGCAGAGCTTTTGTGCCCCCAGATGAACCCAACTGCGGAAGATCAAAGCTTTTCGCCTCCCAAACAGATGGATTCTGATTCAGATTCTCATAAGACCAAAACATGCTCGTGTTCCTGTTCTGCTACTGGTCCGGACAATTATTCGATGGCTAAAAGGACCGAACTTTTACCTGCCATGGACACGAGGAGTATGAGAAAAACTGAGAAGGGTTTCTTTGGCTTGTTTGGCAAGAAAAAGGCTGGTTATCCCAACGATCAGGAACGCCTTCTGGCGAAAACTCCTGCCGCCAGAGAAGCATCAAAATGGCGATTCCCGCGCACTCCAATGGCCGGAGCCGGCGGTCCTAGGGCACCATTCTTCCCTCAGTATGGGCGGCCATATCCGCCGGCGTACGGAAGGCCGATGATGGAATCCCAGTTTGGTCCCTATGGATCGGTGCCGGCGCCACTGATGGCCCCACCGTATGGTTTCTTCTATTCAAGGCCTCCGCCGGTAACCAATCCTATGGTCCACTACACCAGTTACGAAGACAATTATAGGCTTTGGTGAATTCTATTTGTTGGGGTTGTAGTTCGGAGTAGGGTGTACCCACAAAGGGCTAGTTCTTTTGGTGGTTTTGCCCTTTGCTTGAGGTAAGGGACGACAGTAAAAATTCTATTATAACTGTCTTTATAATCTATTAATTCAGTTTCTCGTGATATATGCTCCTTTTCTTCCAAAATATATATATTCCTGTACTTTTTTTTGCCTGGTAATATTATAAGGTGGCTTAACTCACTATTTTAAATCAATCATCCCTTTTCTGCTTATGGTTTATGGATGCGCTAACATGAATCTATCAGAAATAAAATAATATCAATAATAAAAAATAATCTTGACGGAGCTTCCATAAAAGCACGCGGAACAAAGTGAATCTCAATAAGATGAGGGTCCTTGGCTCAAACATTTAACTTTCTTGAACACGAAACCTTGCTAAAACCAAAGTTCTCGCGCAACCAAAGCCGGATCAAATTCACCTGCCCATTACGAGCTAAGCCCAATGGTCCTTTTTCTTCGATAGAAGCCTAATGGTCCTAATGACACGCTCATAGAAATAAGTATATCTTTTAAGAAAAACTAATTTAAATACCAAGCGCTACCATGAGAATTAAAAAATTTTAAATAAAAAGTACTGTAATAATTAATAAGAAAATAATTCAACATGATAAAACATTTTAGAATTAAAATTAAACTGGTACATAATGTGCTGTATAATTCTTACAGAAATTGTAATTAAAATCTTGGGAAAAAATAACAAAATTTTCATTATTATGTACTGGATTATCACTATTATATCAAGTTCGCTTACCCTAGGACTCGACTATGCTAGGCCCAAGGTCAAGCTTAGTATTCCATGATTGTATCGGTTGGTCTTGCGCCCCACTCTCATTAACCTAGACTCAGACAAGCTAAGTCTAGTTGGTGTCAGTTTAGCTAACAACACATCTCTAACTTTGTTGGCTTATTATAACTATATTCTTAAAAAAAAAAAAATTAGATGAGATTTACTATAGATTGTCGTGGATAAACAGTGTCAAAAATTCTTTTTTTGTCTTTTATCTTGGATCGATGTAATTGATTTTTTTTAATTTGGTCCCTTATTGCAAAGTAGTTGCTTTGTTGAGGGCCTATGTTGTTATTTTCCAATTTTTCACATTTTATTTTGGTTAAAATATTTTTCAGTCCTTGAGTTTCTGCCCTTTCCAATTTTAGTCCTTAAGTTTGATACATGTGGCATTTTGGTCCCCAAACTTAATAACTACTTAACTTGAACTATTTCTTGGTCCCCAAACTCTTTTCTATTTTTTTTATGCTACCTTTTAAAGCAAAACACTAGTCACCATGATATGTTTATTTTTTATTTAAACCAGTTATTTTTTTTGTACCTTTATTAATTAAGTTACTTGTTAAACTCTTAATAACTAAATTTTCACAATTTCTTCTCTTGGTCCCAAAACCTTTTAGGGAATTTTTTATGTTTTTTCTTTTTACCTTTACTAAGTTAAATATTAAACCATTAATTGATTAACATAAATTAAATCCTTTTTTTCAGTCATATTTTTTCATTATTGATTATTGAGTTTTGTAGCATGAGTTATTTACTTCAAAATCTTTGTGGTTTAATAAAATAATTTGGTCCATAATTGCTAAAATTGAAAGTGAATTTTTTCAAATAAATTTCTCATGGATACAAAAAAAAAATAAGAATTTGAGTTGATAAGAGATGAAATTTTTTAGTAAATTATTTTTCTAATGAAAAAAATATATCTACTATTTTAAAGCATGTACAGTGTTATATTTCATAGTAGTGTTAAATTTCAATCTTAACTAATTATTTCAATGACAAAAAATATAACATAAAAACTAAAATGAAAATAATGTGAAATTTTAATTGATTAACATAAATTTATGAGTGAAAATGTTTTAATTATTTATAATTGAGATTTTTTTTTTTCTTTAATTTATTGAAAAAATACCTACTATAAGGTGGGATCAAATAACCTCCTAAGTACCTTATATACTAACTTATCATAGGGATATGTGGTATCCATATATAATAGCCAGTAAAGAAATGTTTTTATGATGCCTAAATAGCATATGTTGGAGTATTTTATTTCAATAAAAAGGAAAATACACACTTCAGGTCTCATAAATATTTTTAATAGCCTTTATATTTATAATTTTGAGACAAACATTTCTTGTGCTTTAAAACTAGGAACGACATTATCATTATTTTGCCTTAATTTCGTGCTTTACCGTTGCATGATATGAGGCTTATATATATGTATGGTTTCATCCGGCAATTAATTTCCTTTTCTCATTCTCTCATTCCTCTCTCCCCTAGTTTGGTTCTTAATCCAAAAAACTTATTTTTCTATGTATCTTCAAACAATATTGGGTAAAAAACATATGTGAGAGGAGCTTTGCTCTATAACAGTACATGTGTGTGTGAAACTACAATAAAATGGTTGGGCTGTTTTATCTTGAAGGTGACATGACCAAGGTTACTGCACCGATATGGTACAAAACATTCAAAAGAGAGTGAGCAGACCCACTATTCATCATAATTATTCTTGATATATAGGTAATATTTTTCTTATTTTATACTTTTTTAACTCTACAACATTTACTAGTTTTGTGTTGGAGAATCGTTAAATTTTGTGTTGCCGGCAAGTTAAATATTTGGTCTAAATTTTATATTTTATTACTTGTGAATTTTCTAATATCTTTATGGTGTAAGAACAACAATTTTTTGAAGTTTCGCCATAATATCCTTTTGAGAAATTTCATGGCGATAATTTTTAAATTTCCAGTTGAATAGAAATTTCTAGAGATTTATTCTTCAAAAGTGTTTTTCAAAAACAAACGTGATGCGGGCATTTAGTATAGATTCATGTTAGTACGTTTCTCAAAAGGCGACATATAATGCCATTAATTTGTGATGCTTTGTCGCCGGAAGATATTGTACATTTTCATGCGAGTATCATGTTTGAGAATTAACTTAAACCACAAGGAATGAGGTCTCGGTTGGGAGAAATAAGGAATGGTTGTTTCCCTTGTTTATTTTCAGTTTGTTCAGCTGGTGGATAATTGGGATTAATGGAAATGGCCTCTTAAATTAATTGCTAGGAAATAGATGCAAAGCAAGCAATTAAGAATAGTAAGAAAATGTTTTGGGCTCATGGTGGGGCTCTTTGTTTTGTTTCATTCTTGCTTGGTTTTGGTTCTATTGGGCTGAAGTTACTTGGAATATTTTTCCCTGGATTTATTTGCTAGATACATAAGGATTTGGGAATCAAGACCAAGTTGGGTAAATGGAACAAACTTGGGTTATAAACTACTTGAGAGCCGATTACTAAGTAAGTTCAAGATAAGGGTTAAATTAATCATTAAACCACTTGGGAGATTGTTTAATCTTGGCTTGGGAATGCTTTGTCTTATGATTAAATGATCAATTATAGGTAATTACAAGCTATACGAAGACCCTAGAAGAGACTAAAACCGAGACAATCGAGTCATTGGCTAGGACATGGAATGCTTACATTTAATATTGCTAAGGTAAAGGTTATTCTTGCTTATTTATGTTAGTGTTAGCTAGGAAATTTGTACATGGGTACAAATGACTACATTGTTCAAAAAATGAGCATGAGAAAAATAAGTATACGGTTGGAATTAGTGTGGAATATACCTAGACTGTGGAGCAATTGTGTAGATAAAGGATGTCATATGGCCTATAGACCTTGGGAGGCCTAAGGGATCCTTAGGAGAGCTCATGGAGCCGAGGGTACCCTAAGCAGGTTACGGAGTCCTAAGGGGGAACTACACCATATCTGGCGCAAATTGGTTTGCCAATATATTTACTTCGGCACCTAAACCCTAAACCCTAAAAGGAAAAGTAAATTGGATGCTAGTGGACTACTAGTATACTGACTATGAGCTAGTAATTATAAAGAGAATAGGAACCAAGTAGGTCTTCTTGATAAGGATAAAGACCTGTGGTTCTCTTATAAATAATATTAAGGAAGAAATTAGAGGCAAGGTGTTCCAGGGTGACCCTTGAAAGTAGTAATCATACATTTGAGGTCTAGAAGTTACGAGCTCACCATCTAGGAAGGATATAGCCTGTGGGGACCTCTAACATGGGATGATCACTGCTAGCATGCTTTAAAAAGTGAATGGATCCAATGTCATAACAATGTATATATTTTATACATAGAGTCCTATGTGATTGTTTACAGGTACGTAAGACCTTACTAAGTATTCATGGAATACTCACCCTTTACTATTATGTGTAGGTAATGTGGATATGAAGCCTAGCAACCATAGCATTGTTTGCTCAAAATGGTCAATGCAGTAGACATTAGACATGAAAGCACTAAAAGGAGTTAGATACCATAGGCACTATGTTACTAAAAGGTACACGGTATAAGCCTACAGTATGGATCGTATACTAGGATGCTAATGCCATATAAGGTATTGTATGCCTTAAAAAGTGGATGCCTATAGTAATATTGTGTCTAACTTGGATAAAAAAAAACTTGAATGTACTAGTTCATATGGTATAGGACATGTATGAGAGACATTTGTTTAAATATGGTTAAAGGAAATATAAGTTTTATGCTTTGGTATTATTTTAGTATTATTTTAATGTTTTCTATTGTATGTTTTAGGTTTAAAATGGATATTGAAGCTATTCATGCATGATTATTGTTAGAACTAAGCTAAAAAGCTTAAGAGCATGTGCATGTTTTATTAAACCACCAAGCAACAAAATGGTAATGTAACTACATAAAATAAACTTCCACATTGTAATGGCTTAATAAGAAACCATAAGATCCTAGGAGGCCTCACTCTCAATGAAAATGATGTGGGTCTTATAGTACCTGGGTAGGGTAATGGACACCTCAACTAACCATTTTCATCAGCCTAAAGATGATTTGTAAAGTTTCAAGTTCAAATAGGTCCATTTTTAGTTTGGGGACCAAATTATCTAATTTGCTTGATTTTGATGGCTAAGTATGTGTTAAGTTATACAAAGCGTACTGAAAAGTAGAAGCGTGGGAATAAGGACTCAGGCTATAAAAGCATCACTTTTTAAATTTAAATAAGTAAAAATGTTGTAAAAATGAGATAATGAATGACAATTGAGAGTGGAAACGATGACCCAAAATAAAAAGATTATGTAAATTAAAATATAGGGTTAAAGACACCTATTTGCCTTAAACTATGACATATGTTACAAATTCACCTTGGAACAATGTAATGTGGCTATTGTCATCCTAAAACTTTACAAATGTTACTTAATGGTCCTGCCATCCATCTGAACCATTTGTGAGTGATGGAATTTTGACGTGGCAAATGATTTGGCTTTGGTGAGAATGATTTAGAAAAAAAAGGCATATGAGCAGGGTAATAAAGAGTTAAGACATAACCTTAAGTGCAATTGAGCTAGAGAGCCTACTGATTAGGAAGAATTAGGGATGATTGTGGTAAGTGAAGTGAGGGAAGAAGATTAGTTGAGAGAAATTGGTATTGATTTATAAAAGTATAGATCGATTGGGCAGTTCGAAGCAAAAAGAATAAGAAACTCCCTAATTATGGTTAGTGTTGTGTACATGTTGCTGTGACTTGTGTGTGTGTGTGTGTGTGTGTGTGTGTGTGTGTGTTTTGATCATCAATGTTGATGGTTGGTTTATACACTTTTGATCTTGGGGTTTATGGCATATATGGATATCAGTTGATAAGGAATATGGTGAATGAAAAAAATGAGAATGTGGCAGATGATGTAAAGGTTTTATTGTGAGAGTTGTGTTCATCCTGCTTATGACAATAGAGATTGGCTTTCGATTTGAATTGGGTTTTACAGTAGCTAGTAGGGTGCACAATAAATAATTTCATAGCAGGCACATAATTTACTGTTTAGATGGTGAGTGGAGCATTTAAAAAAGTTCTGAGATGGTCTAGATATGCAGGGGATGAATATATCTTATAGTAAAAGTTAGTTTGACATGGCAATAAAGACATTTGATATTGTTGTGTAGCATTTTCAACTTGTTTATTTTAATTTTTGCTTAAGTATGTTCCAATCTAAAGTAATGTTTGAATAATTACATATTCAAAATCGGAGTACTTTTCCATTGACTTTCATTAGAGGGCTACTTGTTCTATCCATTAAATAAAACATTAGAGCTTCAGTATTCTGGGAAAGGCATTAGGTATATTGATTGGTGCCAAAGGGACAAGTTGTCCATGCTATAGATTGACCTGATGGTGAAGGAGTTAAAGGTTGATGTTGGTCATGCTGGGTTGTATTACTTTTGGAAGAAGCCTGGTTCAAGCATAGCAAATGGATTGGTTAACTTCTCAAGGGATTTCTAGCTTCTAGAGTTGGCAAATGTCATTCCACCAAACAAGTGTGTTAAGGTATACTTGCAGAAAAAGACTTTCTCAGACTTATATGTGGATCAATGTAATAAAGAAATGTCTGGGGAAATGAGTTTGGGGCAGAAGTCGGTCGAAAAAGCAGCTAATAAGGAAAGTTTTGATGAGGATGTAGTCTCTGAATTTGATGATAGTGAGTATAATGTTAATGATAAGACTGCACATGACAAAGAAATTTATGATGCAATTGTGGATTTAGTTCAAATGGAGATTAAAATAATGTTGTTGGTGTATATTCTATTAAGAATCAATTTGACCATATATGGTTTCAGAAAAATGAAAAAACTAGGGTGAAGGCTATTTGTAAAAAAGGTTGTCCTATTTCATTTATTGTTCTCGGGTGCAAAATGAGCCAACATGGCAAATCAAGAACATGAATCTAGAGCATAAGTGTATCAAAGGCCATGACAACTATTTTGCTTCACACAAGTGGCTTGTAATGCAATATAAAGAGCAGTTTAAAGCAAATCCAACTTGGAAACCAAGTGGCCTTGTGGCAAGTGTTAAAAAGGATTTCCTTGTTAAAATAAACAGACACAAAGCTTGTAGGGTAAAGAAGCTAGTAAACAAATGATGCGAGTGGGATGAACAGTAACAATTTAGAAAGGTTAGACGGTATGGGGTTGAAGTTTAGAAACATAACCCAGGTTCAACTTTCATCCTACAGCTAGACATGCAGATATTCAATAGGTTATATTTATGCCTAGAGCCACTAAAAACGGGATTTAAAGTTGGATGTAGGTCATTCATATGTTTAGATGGATGTTTTATTAAGCCAAGATATGGAGGGTAATTACTAATCGTAATGGGGATAGATGGCAATGATTATATACCTGGGCTATAGTTGAGTCTAAATGCAAAAATTGCTGGGGGTGGTTCTTTACAAATCTCATGGAAGACTTTAGCATATACAACAATTACCATTGGAATTTTATGAATAATAGGCAGAAGGTTAAATTACTTTTTGAATTGTTTTTGCCTAAGTTTCTTAAAAAATGTATGCATTCTGATAAAAATGATCTTTTTGACTTGCAAGGTTTAGTTCCTGTGTTGGATGAACTTTTCCCAGGTTCTGAACATAGATTTTGTGTCAGACATATGTATAATAACTTCAAGGGCTTGGGCATACAGGTAAGTGTCTGAAAGACTTACTGTGGAATGCTGCAAGATCTACATATATGTAAGAATTCAGAAAATGGATAAGTGTCATTAGTAGTGTATACTTGAGAGGGATCCTCATCATTGGTTGAGGTCACACTTTGATACATCTAACAACTCTGACATGCTTCTTAATAATTTGTGTGAATGTTTCAACAAAATGATTTTAGAAGCTAAGGGCAAACCACTGCTGACATGTATGGAACTTATTAGAGTTACGCTAATGAATAGGGCATATAGTAGGTCAAACTTCATGAAAAAAAATACTAGGATTCTATGTCCAAAAATTGAAAGAAGTTGGAGAAGATAAAGCAAGAATTTATTGGAGAAGATAAAGCAAGAATCTATCTTTTGCATTGCTGATTAGTCTGGAGGTGATGAATTCTAAGTTGGTTGTAAGGGAGACTTTTTGTGGTTAACATAAATAAGGCATCTTGTGCTTGTATACATTGGGATATTTCCGGCTTCCCTTGTTCTCATGTTGTGGCTTGTATGAGGAAATTGAGTTTCACACCTGAAAACTTTGTAGCTGACTGTTATAAGGTGGAAACATATCTTAAAACATATGAATACATCATCAAGCCAATAAATGGGTGTAATATGAGGCCTAAAGATCATGGCAATGAGATTTTCCCACCCCATATTAGAATACCTAAGGTAGGAAGGCCTAAAAAAAAAAGTATGCTCATGAGATTCAAGCTGATAAAATCAAGGCAACGTTATCAAAGAAAAGAGTTAAAATGCATTGCAAAATTTGTGGAAGTGTTGAACATAACACATGGTTTCATAAAATAAAAAAAAAAGGCACATGGTTCATTCAGCAATGCATCTGTGAGCACATATTTCTTTAAGAAGTTTTTTTGTCACATTGCCTTGTTCTGTGAGTACTTGTATGTTTCTATGATAAATAATGCAAATGTGCTTTGTGAGTACTTGTATGTTTCTATGATAAATAGTGCACATGTGTTCTATGAGTACATGTATGTTTCTGTGATGAAGAGTGCACATATGTTCTGTGAGTACTTGTATGTTTTTGTGATAAAGAGTGCACATATGTTCTATGGGTTTGTGAGTTCTTTATGTATGTGGTCCATGTTCTGTTACATGTCTGAATGTTGTACCATTCCGCCCATTTAAGGCTGAGGATTCTCATCTTTCAACAAGAAATGAAGTTTTGCTCTTGTCACAGCCCTTACCACCTAGGCATAAACTTCATGTGAATAACATTTGCATCTATTCCGTAAGTTTAGTTCATTTTAATGCTGCAAGTTTCTGAAAAAACTTGTTCACATGCTATTTTCAGGTAAAATAAGGGGTAAGAAGTATGCTAACATATGTTCTGCAGACAATGAGCCAACTATTCTTTACAACCTCAACAACTAGCTAATCTAGCTAATCCAGCACATTTTGTTTATGGATATTTTGTAACACCCCGACATCATTTTGTGGATGCAGTTTAAGGTTTAAGTTGAACAATTGTCAATGGTGGAAATAGTTAAGGTCATTTTGATCTATGGCACTAAATTTCTTACTGCATGTGAACATTTCTTTATTATGTACTCAAACATGAATCCTAAGGGATTTCTTCAGCATGAAGCGTCTTTCCTTTTTTAACCTATATGTACAATTGTAAACTTGCAATAATGTATCTATTTTGTACTCAAACTTGAACAAACAAGATGACTACACACCAAAACCATTTTATTCATAACAAAAACAAAGTACATCATTTTTCTATCATCACAACCCCAGTTAGCACAACAACAGCAACCACATTGAACAACAAACTTATTCCCAACCATTCCTTTATTATACCTATCATACCTTCCATCCTATTTAATTTTAAACACGCTTTCTGTTCAAACCTCTCTAATTTGACACACATGTTCTCCACAACAATAGCTAGTTCACAACCTTCCTCTGCCACATTATTCCTTCCCCAACTCTGCTCTACCAAAATCCTTTATTCCCATACATCAGTCTTGTTCACAGGCACACACTAACCCATAAAAATCAATCTTGCTCTTAGCACATCAAGAATACAGCCTATTAGGATTCTTCTTTGATATAGAAATCTTAATCGTAGCCCAACACCCACTTTTGCACCATCTATTTTCATATCTTAACCCTTCTGAATCTGAGTGATTCATGCTACTCTGAGACATCCTATATTACAATGTTCGCTATTCAATGCATTGAATTCTAACCAAAATCAACCACAACTCCAAAATCAAACTGAATCCCTAAATTCTCAGACCCATCTCCAATCATATCATAGAATGTATAAATCACATAACAGAAGGTAAGATACTTGATAATGCTTATTAGTGACGATTTTATGGTTCCTTCCTTTTCCTACAACTCCATCATTCATGGGCTATCTTTCATTCCATCTTTTTCTTCCCAATTGAATCGCAAACTGGAGTATATGAACAACGACTCAACTTTATAACCTTCTAAAATCCCTAATTCAGGCCCACCCCATGTCAAATCATCCTTCACATCAGCATTCCATTTGTCATTAACAGTTCATAGTGATGGCAGGACTATTGCCCAATATTTCTGAAGTTTAAGGATAATGTATACAACAATTAAGAGTCAATTCGTTTTAACTTAAGTAAACTTAATTTAAAATGGTTTATTTTTACTTTTATATCTTTTTTTGCCTCGAACCAATGTCATTTAAAAATCAATATTGGGTAGACACAATAATTTATTTAAAAGTAAATTTTCATGATATTATTAAATTTTTATATATTTTTCTTTTTTTAATGCCTAAAGCTAGAAAAATTCATAAAAATTTAGTAACATTGCAAAAATTGTTATTTTTAATTGATTATTATAACTACATAATATTGACTTTAAATAAAATTAGTTTTAGGTAAAAAAGATAAAAAATAAAATAAAATAAATTTATTTTAGATTAAGTTGAAATGAATTGGCTCTAATAGTTTCGAGATGAAAATTTGAACATTAGATAGTTTAAGGACTATCAATGCCATTTACCCTAAAATATATGTTTAGACCAAGAGGAAAGTAAAATAGAAAAAAAAATTTAAGTTTCTTATAGGAAAATTTACAATAGCTCCCTCTAGTTTAACGCAACCTACACTTTGTTCTCTAATTTTTGAATGCTTATATTTTGCAATTTGTTTCTTTTACACTATCAGACAACTGCTTCCAAAACTTTTGTTTAATTTGTACGATAGTTATCTTCCGATTGTTTTAAGGTAAAAACATAAAATTTTCCATTAAAGTTTGGGTTGGGAGCAGATATGCCATTATAGTTTTTTTGGGTCCAATCTTCCACTAATATTTTAAAATAGGTTAGATATGCCACTGAAGTTTCAAATTAAGAGTGTATATGCCACTGACAATTAAAAATTTAATAGAAAACGTTAAAAAGCTAACGAAAAATGTTAAAAATAATAAGTTTTAAAATTTTAGGGCAATAATATAAGTTTTAACAAACTTTAAAGATTTTTTGTAATTAAACTTTCTCTCTCAACAATGCCAACAAGGAGATTAAACAGTAAAGACATAGGGAGGGCGGCGATGAGGTTGGGGTACTAGTGATAGAGATAGCAATAGAGCTGAATCACTGATGGCGGAGATTAGACCATTTTTTGGCAAAAATCTCAAATATCTTGATATTTTTTTAAAGATACCTAATAACTCAAAGATTTCAAAGCCTCCTATTTTTTATCATTTTTTATTATTTTTCTGATTTGCAGTGGTATATTCGGCCCATTTTAAAACATTAGTAGGAGATTAGGCAAAAAAAATAAAATTATAATGGCATATCCGCTCCCTACCCAAAACATTAATTGCAAATTTTATATTTCTGCCTTGTTTTGATCTCTACAATATTTGTTTATAGTTAATAGATATTTTAAATTATCAAATTGTCCTATCTGTAAATACATTTTTCCCTTTGTAAGTATAAATTAATATTTTTAAAATGTTAGTTAATTATAAAAAAAATTTAAAAATTTGAAATTACTGAAATATAATTATTAGACGTTGTAAATTAGCATTTCGAAAGTTGTTGTCAAACAGTGTAAATGAAGTGAGGTGTATTCAAAAAATAGAGAGGAAAAATGTAAGTTAGATCAAACCTAAAGGATTTTTTTTTAATTTTTTCCTTTTTATATGATAGGATCATAATTTGCATAAATTGCATCCATGGCCCCTAATCTTTATTATTATACAATTTTGGACCCTAACCTCAAAACCTTGTATATAATGTCTCTAACCTTGTTTAAATATTCTATTTTAGACTAACTTGAGGCGTTAAGTTGAATAGAAAAAAAAAAGTTGAAAACCTATTTTTAATTTATTAACATTTTATCTTTGTCTTAGAAATCTTGAAATCTTTTCATCTAACACTTGAACCATCATCTTTATAACTGGCCACACTCACATTCATCTCTGGCCACCACCATTCATGAAAGTCACCAATGGGTGGCTTAATTTTGTAGTGTTAAGACCATATAACAATAGCCTTATGGATTAATGACTTGATTTCGCTTGGATTGGTTCAATTTTTTGTTCAAATCAGATTTGGGTTTATGAAATTGTTCATGAACCTTAATATTGTTTTTTGAAATTAAATGTTGTGTGCGTGAAATTGAAGAAAAAGATTGGTTTCTTTGTGTTAATCAACCTTAGGGGAGCAAAACCCCTTTTTTTTCGCCACCATTTGGCAGCGTTTTGCTTTACCAGGGAAAGGGGGAAAGAGAGAGTTAAGATCTCTATTTTTCTCTAGTGAGCACAAATTCGCCTGGTAAAACGATGACTCACTAACTTTCAATTTCCATCATCCCAAACCATGCAAAAAAGGCTTTCCACACCTTCATCTCCATGCACCGCTCACTCCGATCTAGTGAAGGATCGATTCGGTGCATGCTTTCAGCTCGGTGTTAATCCCCATGCAATTCTCCAAGCAATCAAATTGCATACCGTAAAAAAGAGAGAATTGATGAACCGCCCCACATAAGTCCATGAATTTAAATTTGCTTCCACTTCTACATCCACCGCCACCATCATCGTTAGATTCAGTCTCTTGATCATTCTCATCAAATCCTCCAAGCAATCTTATCATCATGCCAACAGGTGCAAGATTTTTTGTGTCGATGATTCCGCCATTATCACCTTTCGGACCAAGGCCGGCTTCTCCAAATTTTTCCCCTTGTCTTTGTTTGATGTTCTTGTCGACAAAGACACGAGTCCAGCAACCATTGAGCAGAAGATTGTTCAGTTGCAAAGACAAGAAAGTTTCAAGCAAAATTGTTAAAATCGTGATCCTAATCGTAGGATTGTATGATTTTACAATCCTACCGAAAACCTTGTCAAAACATTATAGGATCGAAAAACGTGGTAGGATTGTGGTAGAATCTCAACTAGGATCGTAGGATCAAAAGATCCCACTGATCGTATTAGGGTATTAATTTTTGTTGAGGGTAAATTGTATGAATGATCCCTAACATTTAATTTTTATTTTATTTTCATCTCTAATCTAGTAAATGATTTGTTTAGATCCTAAATATATTAAAAATGTCTATTTTGGTTCTAAATCCATTAAAAACATTTTATTTTGGTCCCCAATTGGACGAAATTTGTTAACTTATGATAACTGTCTAATAACAACTTTTTAAAGAATAATTTAAATTATTCGGTAATTATCTTATAGTAAATTTAATATATATAATAATATTTCTTACAGTTAATGGACATTCAAATTACCAGTTTTTTTCTCTTTGTAAGCTAAACTTATTTTATTTAGGAAAAAAAAAACTACTAATTTTAAATTATTTACTTACTGTAAAAAAAATTATTATATATTTTAAATTAATTGGAAGTCAATTATTGAATATTTAAATTATGAACATTGTACTTTTTTTTGTCAATAATGTGTTTATTTATGAATTTCTTTCAGACTTCTGTTAATTATTTTTTTGACTGCGTTGATGTATACTTTATTAAAATTTGAATTTTACTTGTATTATATCAATAATTATGTTGTTGTACTATTGCTATGATACTTAAATTTTACTTGAGTTTTTAATATAATTGGTCTTTTACATAAATTATACTCCCTTCGTCCCATATTCTTTGCACAATTTATTTTTTAGTAATTAATCTATTATTTTTTTATTTTTAATATTTTATTATATAAATGAAAAAAATTTATATAAGAATGATAAATCAAGACATATCATTTCTAAATATATTTTTTTTAATTTTTTTTAAACAAATACTAATATGAATAAATTTAAGTCAAACTAAGCGAAAAAGTCAAATGGTGCAAAGAATATGGGATGGATGGAGTATTATTTAGACAAGAAATTTTAAGCTTTTAGTATAATCTTACGATCTACAATCCAATCTTGCACGGTAAAAAATGATCCTAGGTAGGATCCCGATCCTGACAGTCTTGGTTTTAAGGTTTCTAAGACAAAATAAATAAATAAATAAAATTCAGGGGTTAAAATTAGGTCTTCACTTTTTTTTTTCCATCCAACTTAATTCCTCAAGTTAACAAAAGGTTCAAAACAGAATACTTAAACGAGGTTACAAACGTTCTATGAAAGGTTTTAAGGTTAGTGTCCAAAACGGTACAATAATAAGAAGTTAGGGGCATGGATACAATTTACTCATCATAATTCATAAACCACGGGAAATTAGTGATGGCCACCAGGATTGACTCAGAGTTTCTCCTGGTCAAAGGTAGAACAGTTCATTCCATCTCCAGAGCCCGGAAAATGCAAAAACTCGCATCTCTCTTTCTGTCCCATACTCAAGTGTTTCTCACCTCATTCTCCATGAATCAATCTCCATAATACTTCGAATCTCTGATTTGTGGCCGTTATTTATTGCTTACTTGAAGGGGAGGGGGCTCCAGTTAGTTCCTTCTCTTGGATCATGGCGGCGTCCGTACAGTCGGGTCAGGTTGTGTGGGACTCTGTGCTGGAGCAAACGAAGCTTGCCCAGGAGAGGAACACCGCCCCGCTCATCTGGGCGTCCCAACTCATCTCCGTCCTTAACTCCGCCGGTGTGTCTCTCCCGTCGATCGACCTTGCACACCTTCTTGTCTCCCACGTCTGCTGGGACAACCACGTGCCCATCGTCTGGAAGTTCCTCGAGAAGGCCTTGACCATCAGGCTTGTTCCTCCGCTGCTTGTCCTCGCTCTTCTCTCCAACAGGTGTTAAGCCCCTTGCTTTCGTGTTTTTCTTTTTCGGTTGAAGATGCAACATGCAAGTGTTGCCAGTTGGGTTTGTTTTGGATTGGAAGTTACAAGACGAGGCTGTTGGTTGTATTTGATGGTTATTGCTGCTGTTTGTGCTATTCATGCATGGGCCACTTGTCTCAAATAATCTTTGCTTCGTTGGGTTTTCTGTGTTAGATTGGAAGGCTCTGATAGTGTTCTGATTGACCTGTTGATTTGTTTCTGCGAATTGATCTTTGTTGTTTTCTGACATCTAGTTAAGCGGCGTTTGATTCGATTGAGTAACTGGTTGAATAGCTTTCTGTGTTTACTACAGGATTCTTCCAAATCGAAACCGTCATCCTGCAGCATATAGGCTGTACATTGAGCTTCTCAGGAGGCATGCTTTTTCACTAAGATCTGAAATCAATGATCCAAATCATCACATGTAAGGTTTAACTTCAATGGGGTTTCTTGCCTTAGAACTCAGTTGTAGATTGGCTCTTACTCTGCAAACCAAAGTGCAAGTTATTTTGACCTTGTCATGGATTATTACGCCAGCACACTGATTTATTGCACTTTTATGTTGTCTTTATTTTGTGGATCCTTCATAGAACTTATCATTAGAAAGTTTTGGAAGTCATTTATACCTCAAGATGATTGAGTATCGTTTCGAGGATTAAAATGTAGACCTAGATTACTTAACTAAGAATATTGCTATAAAAGATCTTGCCCTTTAGAGCTTAGGGTGAACTCCTTCAATCGACTGGAATCAGACATATGAATCATTTAGCTAACCCCAGCTAGTTTCACTATGGTGCACCACACCCTCACTTTCATATTTTGGTACTCAAACTTCAAAAACCAAGTGATTGATTGTCACGGTTGGTTAAAAAGTTAGTGGTGTGAATCTAATGTAAGATGGATTACAGCTCATTAAATCCAAGTCAGGGTTCGTGTTATAAATGATGCTGCCAAGATGTCAAAAAAGCCAGTGATCACCAGGGTTTTTAAGACATCTCAGTAGCATAATTTTTAACCCAAATTTTGGCTCGAAAACATTAGTCATAATCCAACATAGAGTAGATTTGCACCATAGAATTTTTAACAGATCATGATAATAGAAAGTCTGATTTTTTTGCAATTGAGTACTTATACATGGAAAAAGATACATGTACAACAGACTTTTCCTACTTTATTGACTGAATTAAAACAGGAAAGTAAAATTTTCCAATTAAGGGGCTTGCAAATTCTACCTTGACACGTGTCAGTATTGCTTAGCACAAAATGTCTCAATGAATACATGAAGCTGCCATATATGCTTATTATTGGGGTCTTCTTCGTATATATAATTGTAACTTTCTGAGAGTATCATGTCAATTAAATGTGTTATTGCCATTTTCACTACACAGTTGTTGCCCAAGTTGTGAATATGATCAAAAGAAACATTTTGTACCTTTCTTTTCATTAATGCAAAAAGAAATTTCTGTAGCTTTTATTACTAGTATTATTCAATTATCTGATAAAAAGCCCCTCCAGTTTTCCTGTTATCCTTTACTTCTCTCCCCTTTGCCACATCGTGTTTGTGGGTTCTAATTCAAATATCTGGTGTAATTCTAGGACCATGAAATCAGTTGATGAAGCTCTTTATCTTTCCCAGTCGTTTGGTCTGGACGTGTGTGAACCTGGTCTACTCCTACTTGAGTTGGTTTTTTCGTTTGTGTGGCAATTGCTTGATGCTTCATTGGATGATGAAGGGTTGCTGGAACTTACTCCAGAAAAGAAATCCATGTGGCTTGTGTCTCAAGACATGAACATTGACAATGCTGAGAACTTTAATGAGAAGAGAACAAAGCATAATGATGGGCTTTGCAAAATAAACACTGTTATGGCCATTGAGACAGTTGGAGAGTTTCTACAAAACAAGCTGACTTCGAGAATTATTTATTTGTCACAAAAAAATATGTAAGACATATTGGTGACCTTTTTCTTTTCTATTCTCTTTCAATGGAATCTAGAGTGTGCCGTATGTGGTACATTGATAATGCTTGTCTCATTTTTAATAGGCCATTACACTGGAGTAATTTTGTTCAGCATATAAAGTTGCTTGTGATGAAGTCAATGGCATTAAGGAATTCAAAGCACGTAACTTCAGATGTCCTTATTCAGCTGACATCAGATACATGTAGACTATTATTCCCCAGGGGACGTAAAACTACACTTAAAGACTGTAATACTCTCATAGGTTCTGGTTCTTTGATATCTTCGGCTGGCCAATGTTATGGATCATCTCCTTCTGTTCTTTGGCTTCCTATTGATTTGTTTCTTGAAGATGCCTTGAATGGAACACAAGTCTTGGCAATTAGTGCAGTTGGAAGTCTTACTGGTACAGATTATTTGTGTTCCGATGCTTATCCCACTTATTCAACTTACAATAATTTGCTGAGACGGTAATTTTTGTAGGTCTAGTGAAGGCTTTGCAGGCTGTTAACCGTTGCACATGGCATGATACATTTTTGGGGCTATGGATTGCAGCTTTACGTCTTGTTCAACGGGTAGAAAATCCTGCAAGTATTATATTTTCTTTTTATCACCTGAAAAAATGTAATTCTTGCTATTTTATTAGATATTTTATTAATTTGTAAGAACCTCAACAGTGATCGCTTTTTACTTGTACGTGTTCAAAGTGGGCATGATGCCTGTATATATATTTGTCTATGGTTGAATTTGATCATGATTCCTTGCAACAATCCCATTATGCTCTCTCAAATTTGAGGTAGTAGGACTGAGTGAGTCGCTTTGTTTTATATATAATAATATAGGAAAATTATTTTTGTTAATAACTAGCGTCAGTTAATGAAGTATGCACTTGAGAGAGATGCTTAGGTTCCTCTAGCTTGTAATGGCTATGCTGAGGTTCACTAAAAAGAAGCATGTGCAAACTTTTAATCAGAAAGCATCCATGTTCACCAAAAAGATGCATGTTGCACAGCTTTAAATCAGAAAGTTTTTCACTAATTGAGCTTTACTTATGTAATTTCATACTTGCTTTAATCCCCCTTTTTTTACTTTTTGCGTTATTCCTCCCCCTTTTCTGTCTTAATAGGAAAGGGACCCATGTGAAGGTCCTGTGCCTCGAATTGACACCTGTTTAAGCATGTTGTTGTCAATTACAACACTTGCAGTAGCTGATATTGTCGAGGAGGAAGAAAGTAAGCTTATTGAAGAAACTGAGCTTAGTACAACCAATCAAAGGAAGGAGAACCAAGCCTTGGGGGAGCATCGGAGGGCTTTAGTTTCTAGCTTACAGATGTTGGGCAATTATGAGGGTTTATTAACTCCACCCAGATCTGTTTGTGCACTAGCCAATCAGGCTGCTGCCAAGGCAATTATGTTTATTTCTGGGCTCTCTGCTGGTAACGGATACCATGAAAGCATGAGCAATAATGACAAGCCAGTTAGCAGCTGTAAGTGTTGCTCTTATTTATTGTCATTGTCCAACTTATGCAGCTTATTACTCCCAAGATAAAAGCAGGCGTTTAGGCAATTATCAATCTGTTTGGATTGACGGAAGGGGAACGGAGGAGGAAGATAATTTATATGACTCCCTTGTTTGGATAGGAGGAAACTGAGTGAGAGGGAGATTCATTATCCCCTCCCGCATTTCCCTATTTATACATTTTTTTTTCAGCCCTCCTCCTCTCTTCCCTTCCCTCCCCTCCCATTCCTTAATTAATTGAATCCAAACAGACCTATCAGTCTGGGCAAGATGATTGCATATATAAACATTGTCGTGTCATTTTTCCTTCAAATTGGTTCTTTGTCATGTTTACTGTTTTGTATCTGCTTTACCTCCCTTTCTTCCCCCTTTAATATTAGCAAAATGATTTTTTTAAGGTTCTGTTGTTCTAGTCACCATATTTTACTGTAGCCTCTCTTTGCTCATTACTTATAATTCGCAGCTGGTAACATGCGCCATCTGATCGTTGAAGCTTGTATTGCTAGAAATTTATTGGACACATCTGCATATCTTTGGCCGGGCTACATTACTGCACGGACAAATATACCTCGTGGTGTACCTAGTCAAACACTTGGTTGGTCATCTTTGATGAAGGGGTCTCCTCTGACTCCATCCCTTGCAAATGCGTTGGTTGCAACTCCGGCTTCTAGGTATTCTAGTATTCTTTTTTTTCTTATACTTTTCTAGTAACAAATATCTGTTTGTACTTGTCTCTTTCTTAAAGGTTTACTCAATAAAGCAGAGAAGAGTCTCTATTCTTTTTGCTACTCTGTAATGGGCTTGGGAATGTTTACTTAGGTTTTGTTCTTAGGTGAAGTCCCTCATAAGTTTAAGTGTTAACTCCTAATTGCAAGGTGTTGTATTATGTCCTTCGTAAGCTTAAGTGTTATCTCCTAATTGTGATAGTGTTGCTTGATCCGTCTAATGCACATAGCAATGGCTGTGAAGTGGTTTTCTGATTAAGTTATCAAATAATAATGCTTCTAGTGGGACCAACATATCTTCCTTACCTGTTTGTGTTTGATATTCTCCTCTAGGCAAACTTTTGCTCTTCTTGCAATCCATGGATAGTTTTTATTCTGGTGCTGTTGTAATTCTTACCAAGAACTGACTGCATTTAAATTTTATTACATTTTCTTATTGTCATCTTTTCTAGTGCATGCTATAATGAGACATCTCTTAGTACTGGCTGGGCAAGCTTCATATAAATGATATTTGATTGGCAGGTTATCAACAATAGAGGCAAACACATCAGTGAATTATCCTGATCTCATAGCAGCTATTAGTGCTTGCTCTGTATTTTAGATTATTATTGTGTAGTGTCTTTAGTTGCCTTTTCAAATGGTATGGTGTATCACTGTCTCAGTGAGTTCTGATGGTTGATGATGCTTAACTTAGAGAACCTAAAAGCAGTGTTGTAATTTTCCTGCTTTAAATGAGGCATCACTTCTTTTTACCCTCAGTTCTTTGCCTTTACTTTTATTTTAGTTCTTTCTTGTGGTGGAAAATAGATGCTTTTTCTGTTTAAGGTATTCATCACTGAATCTAAGATTATGGTTTGTTGGAAGCTTAGCTGAGATTGAAAAAGTATATGAGATAGCGATTAGTGGTTCAGATGAGGAGAAGATATCTGCTGCTGCCATTCTTTGTGGGGCATCCCTGGTTCGTGGTTGGAGTATACAGGTAATGTATGAGGTTCTTTTCCACTGGGTGTATAAATTCCTGGGGGTTCATTTTTATTTTTAGTGCTTTTGAGATCCCCAACTCCACCTTCTATCCCACCTATCTTGTCATATTGTTACCAGATTTATTTGGATATCGCCTTCTCTTTCTTGCAGGAGCACACTATTCTTTTCATCATCAAGTTATTGTCACCTCCTGTTGGCCCAGATAATTTGGGGAGTCATAGCAATTTGATAGGCAAAGCTCCATTCTTGAATGTTCTGCTTGTTGGGATATCATCCGTTGACTGTGTCCAGATTTTTTCTTTACATGGTTTGGTATGTTGGATGTTATAATAATTCTTTACAGGTTTTATATGGCATGCATGCATGCATACAAACATCCCAAATAGACCCCATGTACATATACTCACCCTTGATGTTCACATAGATCAGGGAGAGATAAAGATTCTGAGTGTTTCTGGGTAGAGTTTTGAAAGACCTATCTGCAGAGTAAATTTCTGCCTGACTTGTATATAGGGCAGGACTGGTGAAACGTAGAAATATTTTCTTTTGTTGGTGAAAAAGCACTGATGCATTGTTGAATACATCTGCACTTGTTAACCAGCAATTGATTTAATACTGAGCCTTGTTTTAAAACATTTACTTATTCTTGTCAGGTTCCACTACTCGCTGGTGCACTGATGCCCATTTGTGAGGTCTTTGGTTCTACGGTTCCCAACATTTCATGGACACTTCCGACTGGAGAAGAACTCTCTCCTCATGCAGTGTTCTCCAATGCATTTACTCTTCTACTGAGATTGTGGAGGTTTGATCAACCGCCGTTTGATGCAATTGGCGATGTGCCAGCAGTAGCATCCCAACAACGTCCTGAATATTTATTATTGGTTCGGAACTCTCAATTAGAATCTTTTGGTAAATCAGCAAAGGACCGCATGAAAATACGGAGGCTGTCAAAATACATTAGCTTCTGTGTGATATCCATATTCATGGACTCCTTTCCCAAGTTAAAACAATGGTACAGGCAGCATCAGAAATGTATTTGTTCCACGCTCTCTGCGCTTGTACAAGGGACTACAGTTCATCAAATTGTTGAAGCACTTCTGAGTATGATGTTCAGAAAGATTAACAGGGGTAATCAATCTTATGCTAATTCAACTTCTGGAAGTAGTAGTTCATCTACATCTGGAGCTGAGGACATGTCCATCAGACTCAAAGTGCCTGCATGGGATATCCTGGAAGCAACTCCCACTGTGCTTGATGCTGCTTTGACAGCCTGTGGACATGGAAAACTGTCCCCCCGTGAACTGGCTACAGGTTTAGTCTTTCTTTCCATTTTGTTTGAAGTGCTTCTTGTTGGACTGAACATTACTCATAGAGAAAACAGGAATAGACATTCTCTTGTATGTCAAGGACTTGGGGAGAGACTGAATGATGGTTCTCTGAATTTTGCATATGCTTACTCCCCACAACACATCCCCCCCCCCCAATTTTTATTTTTAATAAGAGACCCAATGGATCTAACCGGGCTACCCAAGTCCTCTCCCATCTCTTAACCCTCCCTCACATGGTAAAATAAATGCTTGCTTTCCATGTCATTGTAGTATTGACCCGATGTGGTGTATCCTGGTTGGTATAAACTTCCTACTAATTGTACTCTTGAACTTTGCTGTGGCACTAGTAATACTTGGATGATTCGTATAATATGAGAAGTGACTACCTGATCATTATGGTCAAAAGCTTCTGCAACTCCTTGCTACTTTAGCATTGCTCCCCTGCAACATATGTTCTAAGAAAAGGCAACATGTGCAAAAAACTGATGGGCTTGTCTTATTAAATACTGGTTTCAGCTGTTGTAAGCTGTGTGTGACTGTGCAACTGACTTGTTGCCTGCATTATCAGGACTCAAAGATCTTGCTGATTTTCTCCCAGCAACTCTGCCAACTATTGTAAGCTATTATTCAGCTGAAGTAACACGTGGCATATGGAAACCAGCTAATATGAATGGAACTGATTGGCCTAGCCCTGCTGCAAATTTATCCATTGTGGAGAAGCAAATCCATAAAATTCTAGCAGCTACTGGGGTTGATGTCCCAAGCCTTCCCGTAGGTAATAATCCATCAAATTTCCCCCCCCCCCCCCCTCTCCCAGCCTACATCAAACACACACACACATCCACAAACAACACTACAAGAATAATCTGCAGCTCCAATTAGCATTGTGTCTTTCTTAAAATCATAATTTATGTTGGGTCGTAAATGTGTAAAGAGTAAATACTCTTTTTCCGCGTGAATTTTTGAAAATTGTTCCATGCAGAGGACTGTTTTAAAAGGTGTTAGCTGGCCAGGAAATGTTTAGTGTTGATGGGGTACACCAGGGAGTCTAGATTTAAGATGTGTTCAGTTCTTGAACTTCAAGATTCCTTCTCCTGGAGAAGATGCGGAAGCCTGGCAGTTCTCAAGATATTTGGATGGATGAGTTAAATTTCTTACTTTTAAGTCATTTTCATTGGTTGCAGGGGGGAATTCTCCGGCCACGCTTCCTTTGCCTTTGGCTGCCCTTGTTAGCCTTACAATAACCTATAAACTTGATAAAGTTTCTGAACGTCTACTTGAGTTGATTGGTCCTGCTTTGAATTCTCTTGCTTCAAGTTGCCCTTGGCCATGCATGCCCATTATAGCTTCACTGTGGGCCCAGAAGGTGAAGCGCTGGAGTGATTTCATTATCTTCTCTGCTTCAAATACCGTTTTCCACCACAACAGTGATGCTGTGGTCCAGCTTCTTAGAAGTTGCTTCATGTCGACTCTTGGGTTATGTCCCTCTCACACTAGCAACGGTGGGGTGGGTGCACTGCTTGGACATGGATTTGGATCACACTTCTCCGGGGGTATGTCTGCGGTTGCCCCTGGAATACTCTATCTACGGGTGCATCGATCTGTTAGAGATATAATGTTCCTGACAGAGGAAATTCTCTCTCTTCTAATGTCTTCTGTTAGAGATATTGCAAGTGGTGGGTTACTCAAGTTACCGCCAGAAAAGCCGGAGAAACTGAAGAGGACCAAGTATGGAACAAGACACGGGCAAGCTTCTCTAGCTGCAGCTATGACACGTGTCAGGCTAGCTGCTTCACTTGCCGCTTCACTGGTTTGGATATCTGGTGGAGTGAACTTGGTCCATGCTCTGTTTAAAGAAACTCTGCCGTCTTGGTTTATTTCAGTTCAGGCATCTGGGCAGGATGGTGGGGAGTCTGGAGGTGTGATTGCAATGCTTGGGGGATATGCACTTGCATACTTCGCAGTGCTTTGTGGAGCATTTGCTTGGGGAGTCGATTCAGGCTCACCAGAGTCAAAGCGAAGACCAAAGGTCCTCGGGGCCCATTTAGAGTTTCTGGCAAGTGCATTGGATGGGAAAATCTCTCTTGGATGCGATTATGCTACATGGCATGCATACGTGACTGGCTTTATGAGTTTAATGGCGTATTGTGCACATAAGTGGGTGCTTGATGTGGACATCGATATTCTGGAAAGGCTGAGCAAAGGTTTGAGACATTGGACTGAAGAAGAACTAGCTCTAGCCCTCCTGATACTTGGTGGTATTAGGACTTGTGGTTCGGCAGTGGAACTGATTGTGGAAACCGAGGTTTAGTTATGCTGAAAGCTTATAGCAGAAAACATCAACGGAGTTCTTCTCTGCTGGAGCTTAATCCGAGGATGTACAAACTCTGTTCAGCTAATTGCCTAATCCTCATGAGGCTTCTTGTGTAAATATGGTACTGTAAATGATTAAGTATGGTACTTCTTGGTCATAGTTGTCGATGCAAATACTTCTCGTCTGGTAAAATTTTGATAATCTCCAATGTGAGAAGAAGAAAGAGACAGACAAAATGAAGAGAAGGAACAGCAAGATTCAGTAACCGCAGCTCTATGTTATGCCTCCTAGTCTGCCCGTCCAACTTAGCTACCAAGCTGGAAGGGTCAGGGTTAAAAATACAATGTAGCATCATGCTTCACCTCCACAGCCACAGGGTTAAGAAGAATGTTAAACGTACTAGCAATTTTACCAATGGTTTTTTTCTTTTTGCTAAATGATATTATGAAAGTACTACTCTACATATAAAGGGGAAACCTGTACAGTGGTGATGAACATTAAATTATTGACCTTCTTGAACTGTTTAACATTTCAATGATTTACATGGAATCACATGTGGAGTTAAGGGGTTCTTTGGGGGGGTTTTAGCTTTAAAGGTTGATGCTTTTGAAATTTGCATAAATGGTCATTCGCCTTGAACTTAAACGTAAGAGTGGCCCCTAAATATTTTATGTTATCATTTTAAGCGTATTTATTGTTCCCACTTCAAAATGTTTTTTTGTTTGACCATTTAAAAGGTCACTTAAATTCGCCCCAATAATATTCAATGCACATTTAATTTGAATTTGTTTTGACATTATAATTCCAAACAATTTCTTTTTGTTAAAGCTATTTCCTATCTTTAGTGGGAAAATAATTAAATGTAATAACTACAGATTATTTTGTAGCTCCTAAATTATGATGATGTTAATTTTTCTGAAGATGGTATAGTTAATTTTTCTGAAGATGGTATAGTTAATTTTTTAGTTATTATTACAATTAATTATTTAATTAATATGTAATTACTATGAAATTTATTACATATAATTAGATATTTAAATATGGCAAAAGCTAAACTACACAAAGACTTTTAGCTAATTTACAAGTTTGCCAACGCACATCTTATATATAAGTATTTGTCAGCGTCCACTAATGATTATTTTAAGAGAAGGGAAAAAATCCAAAGTACTGAAAAAGAACAATATCATATCTCAATCGGTTCATTCAAAATCTAAAAATTAAAATTTGAAAGAGAAAGACCAGTGGTTCAATACCAACACCTCTTCATATGAACACCTTTTTTTTCCTTAATATTTACATAGTTCTAATCCATTTCTTTGAACTAAACTCTCTTTGCTTGCTTTGTTTTTTTCCTTTAGTTTATTTGACTTTCATCCTTTAAGCTTGGTCTATGTGATTAAACAACACATGTAGTTAAATTGTTAGTAGGCAAAAAGAAGGAAGAGAGTAAGAGAAAAATTATACATATTATTTTAAGAATGATTATTTTGTTATTTTGTTCGGTAAGAGGTATTTTTTTCATTCATAAAAATGTGTTATTCTTTAATATTTTATCAAATGCGTTCATATATTTTAACAAAAAGGAAGAGAATAAAAGAGAAATTATACAATTTTTTTTAGAATGACCATTTTACTGTTATGTGCAGTAAGAAATGTTATTTTATTCATATAAATATATTATTTTGTAATATGATGTTTATTATGTAAAATGTATTATTCATAAATTATGATATTCTGTAATATATTTTTCATTTCAAATGTGTTATTCTGTAATATATTTTTCATTTCATAAGATATACTATTCATAAATTATAGTGTTCTGTTTAGAAAATTGTTGTTCTATTCATACCAATGTATTGTTCTGTAATATGTTATTCATTTTGTAATTTTTTTTTCCATAAATTATAGTGTTATGTTCATCAAGAAATGCTATTTTATTCATACAAATGTGTTGTTATACAATATGCTACTCATTTCATAAGATACGTTATTCGTAAACTGTGGTGTTCTGTTTAGTAATAAATATTATTCTTTTCATATAAATGTGATGTTATCTAATATATTGTTCATTTTGTAGTATGTGTTGTCCGTAAATTATGGTATTTTGTTCAATAATAAATGTTGTTCTGTTCATATAAATGTGTTTTTCTGTAATATAATGTTCACTTCCTAAGATGTGTTGTTTGTAAATTATGGTGTTCTATTCAGAAAGAAGTGTTGTTTTATTTGCACAAATGTGTTCTTTTATACTATGTTGTTTATTTTGTAAAATTTACTGTTCTTAAATTATAGTGTTTGATTCAATAAGAATTAACTGAATGAGGACATTGATAGTAGTGCTGAAAGACTCAACTTTTATTTAAAGCCAAATATAGTTTTGTTTCGTATTGTTGTTTCGTTTAGCAATAAGTGATATTTCATTCATACAAATGTGTTATTCTATAATATGTTGTTCATTTTATAAGTTGTGTTGTTTTATTCAATAATAAGTGTTGTTCGATTTAGTAATAAGTGTTGTTTCATTTATACAAATATGTTATTTTGTAATATTTTGTTCCTTTTGTAAGATGTGTTTTTCATAATAAGTGTTATTCCGTTTAGTAATAATTGATGTTCCGTTCAATAATAAGTATTGTTTCAATCATACAAATGTGATGTTTTGTAGTTTATTATTCATTTTGTAAGATATGTTATTTGTATTAAGTGTTATTCTGTTCAATAATAAGTGTTGTTCCCTTTAATAATAAGTGTTATTCCATTCATACAAACATGCTGTTCTGTAATATATTTTTCATTTCGTAAGATGTGCTGTTTGTGATAAGTGTTGTTCCGTTCAGTTATAAGTGTTGTTCTTTCAGTCATAAATGTTATTTTTTTTCAATAAGAAGTGCTATTCAATTCTTACAAATGTAGTATTTTGTAAAATATTGTTCATTTCAAAAGAAATACCATTCATAAATAATGTTATTTTATTCAGATAAATACGTTCTTTTGTAATATACTGTTCATTTTGTAAGATGTATTATTCATAAATGATGTTATTCTATTCAGTAAGAAGTATTATTTCATTCTTACAATTGTAGTGTTCTGTAAAATATTGTTAATTTTGGGGGAAAATACTGTTCATAAATAATATTATTTGAGTTAATAAAAAATTTTATTCCGTTCAAACAAATGTATTGTTCTGTAAATCATTTTTCTGTTTATACAAATGTATTGTTCTTTTCCGATAAACGTGTTATTTTATACAGTGGTGTTTCATTCAGACAAATGTATTGTTCAGGATGTTGTGACATTTTTGTAAATAATGCGAAAGAGGTGTACCCTATGGCTACTCTTTAAATATTATATGTAAGGGAAATTTATAAAAAAAAACCCCTTATGATTTGGGCAAACTTATACTTTGCCCCCTCTATTTTTAGAAACTTACACTTTACCCCTTCATTCCTTTATAGTATCTGACAATAATTTCTAAAACCCTAATTTAAACTGGATAATACTCATGTTCTAGTAATTTCAAGATTTTTTATTTTTTTTATAGCTAACTGACTTTTAAAAAATACTGATATACATTTACAAAAAGAAAAATACATTCACAGAAAAGAAAATTTGATAATCACAATGTCTATCAACTATAAAAAAAATATTAAAGGGATTGAAATTACTTGAAGATGACTACCGTACAGTTTAATTATAATTTTAAAAAAAATTATCAGATAATGTTAAAAAAATGTAAATTTTTTTAAAAAAATAAATAAATTATAGGTTAGAACAAATGTCAGGTAATTGTAAGTTTCCTATATGTAATTAGCTGGAATGATCCGTGTTGTTTCTCGGCCTGGAGGGCCTGGAGGGCAAGCTTATGTTATTGTGTCCGTCGGCTTTTTCTTGTTCTGATTTTGTCCGGTGCAGGTGCAGCATGGGTTCTCGTGTCTGTGTGTGTCTTGCTCTGTTGGACCTGCTTCTTGAGGTTGTTATTAATAATATTTCTTTTATTCTTTAAAAAAAAATTAGTAACTTTGTAAATATTGTTCCCAGTAACGTATAAATGTAATCCAACGTAGGTGAAATTATTTTTATGGTGCTTTTACCAATTTTAATCTTATGTTTGCCAATTATTACTAGAATTTAATTACAATATTAATTTACTCATAACGATGCTCTTGGAACTCCTGGGTGAAGATGTTGGCATTCAGGTTGGAGTCAGACATTTTACTTCAATTTCTGTCATATTTTTGTTTATTCAAAATGACTACACTATTAACAGAATTTTTTAATGTTTCTTTAATTGTATGTTCCCCACAAAGTTTTTTATGTTCCATCTTTTCCCCAAAAGTATGTCTAAGAATTGTCTTTCTTTTTTTAGGGCCTTGCCATGCTCACGCTTCTCCTCACTTTAAATATGAAGTTATTTAGAAGCCTTCCGTAGGTATGGCTAATTAGTAGAATATCATATTTCTGTATTATTATTATAAATTTTATGATATGATATGAATCAAAAGAGAAGCCTTGATGACAACTACTAAAGGTACGTTATTATGATTTTTTTTTTGTACACCCAAATCCCAATTGATTTTAACTCGAGTCTGCTAAATCACAAATAATTTATTTTTATTTTTATATTTTTTACTTAAAATCAATATTATCTGAAAGTAAATATTCTTTCCGTCCCAAAAATTTTGCTACATTTTCCTTTTTGGGTAGTCCAAAAACTCTTTCACCATTTCCTTTTTAAGTAATTTTTAACACCTCATTTACTATTATGTCCCCGATTTAACTCTATCTTTTTCCCTCTCCCTCCTCCCAACAGATCTACCCTTAAACTCTCTCTTTCCCCAATTTCTGATCGTTGTCCGTCCGAGCGGCAACCGAGGGACGTCCGAGTAACAATCGTGCAGCGATTGGACGGCGACTAAACGGCGACCAAGAGGTGATCGAGTGGCGTCTGAGCTACAACCGAGCGTCATCCAAGCGGCAACCATGCGGCGATCGAGAGATGATTGAGCAATGGCCGATCGAGTGACAGCCGGTGAGCGATCGACAATGCCAGACGATTGAGGCGAATCGAACGTACGACCACGATTGACGGAGGCTAAGGCGATCGGCGGTCTTGATCCCGGTGCGATTAACGAAGGCCGAGGCGATCGATGGAGGACGAGGCGAGGGCTGGTGCAATCGTCGATCTCGACTCCGCCGCGATTGATGGAGGCTATGCGAATCGGGGAAGGAATTAAGCAAGGACAATGGGGAAAGGGATTTGAGGCGAATTGGTCAGACAGGGAAGAGGCGAGGGGGACTTGGTTGTGCCGGTGAGGAGGTCAAGGGGGAGGGCGGAGGCGATGAGTAGAAGATGACCGATGGGCGATTCGACTGAAAGAGAATTTAAACAGAAGCTTAGCCGGGAGGAGAGACAAGGGCAAATCTGGAAGAACGGAGCAGAAAAGCCTTTTGCCTAAAACTCTGTGAAATTCTAAATGAAGCAATATATCCGGGGCGGAGGGAGTATTATATAGTTGAATAATTTATTTAAAGTAAAATTTTTATGTTGAACAGAAGCTTAGCCGGGAGGAGAGACAAGGGCAAATCTGGAAGAACGGAGCAGAAAAGCCTTTTGCCTAAAACTCTGTGAAATTCTAAATGAAGCAATATATCCGGGACGGAGGGAGTATTATATAGTTGAATAATTTATTTAAAGTAAAATTTTTATGTTGTTACCTTTTTTTTTAATTTTTACTTTATTTAGGCATTAAAAAGAAAAAATTTATAAAAATTTTATTTTCAATAGATTATTACACAAACATAATATTAATTTTCAAATAAAATTAATTTTGGGCAAAATAGATTTAAAAATAAAGATAAGTTATTTTGGATCAAATTAACTTCAATTAAAACAAATTGTGTGTCAAACTTGTAACTAAAATTAGACCTACCTAACCAACATGGCACCAAAGAAAAGCTACTGTTAAATCATTTTTTTTTTCAAGTTGGTTTCACAATCATAAAACCAATTAACTAGCCTTGAAAGCTATTATTTTATCCCAATCTATTTCTGCTCTTAGATCATGTCAATTATTGGTAATATATCATTTATATTCTCATTTTATTTTGTTAGTTCTTTCGGTAAATAGAATCGTTGCAGAAAATGGTAAATGTGATTAGTTTTTCTACTGTGGACGGTGGACCTAGCTTGTGTGGAATTGCACATACTACCCTAACAATAGTTTCATTAGAGATGTTATCAGGGTGGATTTAAGCGGGTTTAATTAAAACCAAATCCTCACTGCATGTAAACGGATTTGGGTGATATCCATACCGAGGCAAGTGGGTACTACCCGCCAATCTATTTGAGGCCTATATAAGTAAAAGTGTGTTATGTGTAATTACAAATATGTGCATAATATACTACTTCTATATATTATTTTTTTCTAGCTTTATTATTTATATTTTTGTTTGCATTTTCAAAGAAATTTGTGCATAAAAATAGTTAATAACTAAAAATTTATAAAATAAAGTAATTAATATATGATAATTTATCTGAAAACACATGGGTTCTCTAGTTAGTTCCGGCTCCATGTGGAACCATATTGAAAGTATATCTTTAAGTACATTATAGGATTTATGATATTACATATTTATTCATATATTCAATTTATTTAAAACTATATTATGAGGTATTTTTGTAATTTAAAACATGCTAGTTAGATATAAATCAGGTACGAATTCTACTTAACTAAATTGATTGTTTTTCCAAGGAGGCTTAATAATTATTTGCTGCTTGATTTAGCATATAGTTAAGGTAAGTCGAGGGGCAGAACTAGGTTTTTTGGCTTAATAGGGGAGAGGGGGAGGGGGAGAGCACAAGCGATATGTAAGAGAATACAGTGAGACGGTGGTGGTACATTAAGATGATAGCGAGATTGACTTTTAGTAGTGGATCTAAATAAAAATTAAATAGTATACATACAAATAAATATTACTTTGAGTAAGATTTAGTTTTAATTTGAAGTAAGTTATCAAACTTTATTGATTTTCAAAATAAAGTATGTCTATAGTCTATATATATATATATATGCTTTGTATTTAACTTTAGATTGAATAAGTCTTTAAAATTATTTAGAAACTTTAAAAATGAATTTTGAATGATAAATATTACTATTACTTTTTTAGGTAAAACATAAAGATATTTAGTTAATTTTAAAAAAAAATTAAAGGGTTGTCTCCCATTTTTCAAGTGGATTGCCTAGAAATATATAATAATTCTAGTTTTTTAGAATAAAATGATTGAAAGATATAAGAGTTTATAATTTTACACTCAAAATAGGTAGAAAAAAATATTTTTTTAACGACATTGAGACTTTTATTAGGGATTAACATGGCTTATTTGAAACTTTTGAATTTAACATGGTTTGCGAAATTCAATGACTAAAATAGGATGATTCGTAATCTGATGGCTAACTAGGCTAATTAAGTAAAGTTCAAAAGCTAATGTTGCATTCAAGCCATGATTTTAAGATAAAAAATAAAGAATGACAAAAAAAAGTTTGCAATGAGTACACATTTAGTCCTCATAATTTTCAGCGAATGTCTCAATGCCCCTCATCTTTATATTCTTCCACCATATTTATCTTTGGGGGGTGTTTCACACCCAGTTGCTAAATTCTAATAAAATGATCAAACTAGTACTTCATATTATCGCATTTTCAAAATTCCTGGGAGGGTGGCGGCTGCCCTTGCCCCTTAATGGTTCCTTCATTGGATAAGTCAAATATGCTACCTACCCCTTATGTTTATATATATTTATATTACAATAAAAAAAGGTATTAGTATTAATATAGTCACAATAGTTTTGGGTGGTTCCGATGTCATCATTAACGTTATAGTTTGGCCCTAAATTGGTCATTAATATTACAGTTTAATACCAAATATGTCATTGGCCTTTAAAAAACCTAATAGTGAATGTGAAAAGTTATTGGTTTTGAATTGCTGGGGTACTAATGTGACTTTAAACAAACTTCATAAACTATGTGTAATTTACCATTTTCTTATTCTTGTGCGTCAACCACTACATCAATCATTACTGGAGCCGCCATTAGTGACAGAGGCGATACCAGAGTAGGTAGTGTTGGACATCACTATTATAGATAAAAAAAAATTGCATACCAAGAAGTAAATAATCACAAACATACCAATATTGGATAAGTGAGTTTCATTTGATCGAGGTTCGGGTTATTTGTAGTATCAAAAGAAAGTACTTGGGGGTTGTTGCACAAAGAATGAAAATAAAAAATTACACACAGTTCCTATAATTTGTTAAAAGTTACATAAGTACTCCAAGATTCAAAACCAACTTTCCATGTTTTTCATATGTTTTTAATGGTCGATAGCATATTCAATATCAAACTGTAACATTAATGGCAATTTGGGCATAAACTATTATGTTAGTAATGATATCAACACCACCTAAAACTATTGTGATCAGATCGGTACTAGCCCATAACTACAGTAAGTTTTTTTGGTATTTTTCTCATTTCAATATTTCCTTTATAGTATAAAATAGCACATCAAATCTCATATCTCTTATAATTGAAAATATGTATAAATCAGATACCTAATAGGTACAAACTTGATGGAAAATATCAATCCATCGCCAATTGCAAACTCCCTTCACCTTATTTGGCTCACATTTTGTCATTGAACTAGTCACCCAGGCATCTAGCATCATCAATGCTCGACACCCTAACCGTCATCCATCGCGCCACTAACCCAACTAGCCCAAAGGAGCCATTCGAGAGGATGAACGAGCAGACATACAAAGAAAGATGAGACATGTCAATGATTTCAAAATTTTAGTAAGGATATTTCAAAATTTTAGCTGTATGGCGCACGTAAGGTAATCACGTAATGCGTATATTTGGACATTAAATAGTCTACGTTGCAAACTCCCAATAAGGAAAGCTCAAAAAATGCGTCTATTAAAAATTAAAAAAAAATAATTATAATTTATCTTCTAAAGTTTATGTGAAATTACACTTTATTATATTATGTTTCAAATATATACATTTTGTCATTGTCTTTTTAATATAATCCGACAATAACTTCTGAATCTTAATTTAGATATTACGGTAGTCATTTTTCAATAATTTTAATCTGTATGACATTTTTTTACCGTTAATGGACATTTTAAATTATCAATTTTTTTCTATATTTCTTTCAGTTTTTAAAATAATATTTTTAAATGTCAATTAATTATTAAAAAAAATACTATTCAGATTGAAATTTTTGTGTAATTTCACTTAAACATTAAGGGCAAATTATAATTAACCCCGAAAAAAAATCCTACGCGTGTCCCTTCCCCTCTCCACCACCCTTCATGCCGTCGTTTCCATCCTCTCCTTGACCATCATTTGGCCGAAGATGAATTGGATCGCAAATAGAGCTACGGGAGTGGGGCATAATCGAAAAATCAGCCCTTCGATCGCTGGAAGCGATGAACAGAGAGAAAAGTGGAGAGAATTGATCTTCTTCCGGCGGTGGCACTCGCTTCCTTTATGATTAAGCTTTTTAGGATTGTCGCCGGTGATAGAGGTGGCAGTGGGATTGAAATCAAAAGAGGAAGCAGCGATATGGCTGAGGAGAGATGTTTCAATTTTGTTGGGAGGTGGAGCTCCAAGCGTTGTCGCTGTTCGGTAGTAGTGGCAACGGCGGACGGTCGAAGCGAAGGAGCCGGGTAACCTGGGTTCTGACATCTGAGTTCTGACTAATGAGTAGTAAGAGTGAGAATAAAGGGTTTAAGGTCAAAACTATTTTTCTATTCCTCATTTTTTTATTTTTTTCCAAGTAAGCCCTAATGTTTTTTTGCCTAAATCCATAAATAGCCCCTGAACTTTTCTTACTCAGACATATAACCCCTTGAACTTTAAATCGGGTCAACTCACCTCTTCAATTTTGATAAGTGTAGCACTTACCCCCTTTAATGACAGAAATGAGGCACATGCACAAACGTGATTAAACTCCGTTACATAATTGATAGAATTGGTTGCTTGATGACTAAAACAAAAATTAGTAAAAACTTAAAGGACCTAAATTTGCTTTTTCTCTAAAAAAAATGCAAAAAATTGTGTAGAATGCTTCTGATTTCACATGTGCATTATGCAACATAAACAACAGCTGAGCAAAATTTGATGAAATCATTGAACCTCCTGACTCATCATCTTTTTTTCCCTCTTCAGTACCTATGGGATAAACAGAATTCATTCTATTATATATACAATTTCTTTCCTTTAATCTTAGAAACAAGCACATGCCAACAAAAAAATTTTGCATTGAAAGATGGATGTAGAATATCAAATCCCTTCACTGCACAAAATCATATCAGCAAGAGACTAACATTCAAGTGCATTAAATACAAAAATTCATAGTCCCAAAAACCATTAGGTGAGATCGAGCCCAGAATTACTCAAATAAAACAATTAAAATCACTCTTTTTCATTACTGGAAGAAAAGTTAATTTTTCAGCCCTAGCGTCCGATCCTTGGACTTCACATTCTCCCTCCTGCTTCAGTCACCCATGTACGCCGAAGCCCTCCCTTGGAACTTATTCTTGAAGTCTGCCCACACCTAATACCTTTAGTGGTTCACCATAGCTACCTCCACTCCGACCTCTTTCCACATCCATTCCCCCTTCATCCTGACCTTCAGTCACTCCACCGCCTTTAGCCACACGATTGACTTGTGCCTCTACTCCTTCCGCCTCTGCCTCCACCTCCTATACCCTCACGTCACCCCCTCAGTCAGGTGCTCCCTCTACTTCGAAGGCTCGAACTCATAACACTTGATCGACACCTGCCCCACTGAATTACCACCTGTCAACAGCATTAAAGATATTAACATCCCCCTTTATGGCTTCGGGGCGTGGATCCAACAAGGGGAAAATATGAATTCGTCCACATCAAGGTACATCATCTAGATTCCAAGTGTAGCGATCCTTGGCCAGGAGGGCACGGGAGGAAAAGACGGCCTCTTGCGTCTTGGGCCAAACCCAGGAAACGGTCTCGATGTCATAACCTTCTCGATTAAACCCAGTGATCACTTACTCCGCATGGTTGTTGCTATTGTTGTAAAAAGTGGAATATACTAGCATGGAGCTAGTGACAGCGATCTTGATGAGGTCATCATAAAAAATGCAACGCAACTCTTAAGGGAGCAGTTGTTTGTTTGCGTTCTCTAAGAGGAAAATCAAATTTAAGTCCCTTAAGTTTTTGCCAATTTTCATTTCGGTCATCATACAACTAATTCCGTCAATTCTGTAACCGAAGTTAATTATGTGCCTCATTTCCGTCATTCAACGGGCTTAAGTGTCTCACTTACCAAAGTTGAAGGGGCGTGTTGGCCCAAGTCAAAGTCCAAGGAGTTGTGTATACGAGTTACCAAAGTTCATGGGCTATTTATGGTTTTAGGCCATGTTTTTTTATGCATAGGAAAAATTACCAATAACCCCCTGAGGTATGTTTGAACCTACAGTTTTGTCTCCATTTTTCAGAAACCTACACTTATCCCCCTCAACATTTAACTCCGTTGATGTCCGTTATTAAAGAAAAAAGAAAATGTTTGACTTTATCCTCCTCACTTTCTTTCTTTGAAACTTTGCCCTAGTTTCTAATGATTTTAATTACACTCCTCCATCAAACACGTATACGGTATACATCAAAACCCATTTGATCAAACACAGGATTAAAAGAATTGAAACGCTAAGCAAACCCATTGAACAAATAAAAGAAAAACAAAGAAACGGACTTCCCACAAATCAAACCAGTCCCAGCGGTGGTGCAATCGGACTTTTGCCTACCCGATGCTCATCTGATCCTTCACTGCCAGCGATCGTCGTAGATGTTCACGATTCCATATCTTAGATTCGACCCAGATTTGTGGCTGTTCACGAAATCACATGAAATCACGCGAAATTAGACAAAATCACTGCCTACCCACACTCTTGTCAGTTGACCCACACTCTAGTCGTTCGTGATTCCTAGGCACGATTCATCTGAATCCAGTGATTCCCAGGCGCGATTCATCTGAATCCAGACAAATCAGGTGTAATTCATTTGAAACATCGGGCGAAATCAGGCTAGGTCATTCACGATGAAATAGCCTTCGTTTACCATTGCATCCGTTCACACCGATTTGCTTCTGTTCACGCCTCTCGTTCCAATCGAGAGGAGCGAGACAGCGACACCATGGGGAGAAGAGAAAGAGAAAGCGAGGAGGGAAAAATTGAGAGGAGGGAGAGAGCGACACCATTGAGAAGGAGAGAAAGAGGAAGCGAAGAGAGCATGTGAACGCCGCGATGGAAGAGAAAGGTACAATGAAACACAGGCAGTCATGGAAAAGGAGGAGGAAAGGTAAGGGTTTCTGGTTTTAGAAGTTCCTAGTTATGTGTTTTTCAAATTAATTGGTTTTACTTGAAAGGATTTTAGTAGTTAGGGAGCGAAGTTTTTATTGAAGAAAGTTAGGAGGGCAAACTTAGACATTTTCTCCTTTTTATGATAATGGTGAATAACGGTATTGACTTTGTAGGGGGTTTGTGTAGGTTTCTGAAAAATTAGGGAAAAACTGTACGTTCAACCAAATCTCAGGGTATTTTTGTGTAATTTTACCAACAATATATACGTACAAATAACTATGTGCATATAAAGAAAATATCATAATAATTTTAATATCAAAATATAACATGTACAGATACATAAATAAGATTACGTAAATATAAAATATAATAATAATAATAATGCCACATGTATTATTATTTATATACATTTTCATTCAATTTTAATGTAAGCTTATATGTTTCCATATATGTGTATATTTGTATCTAAATATATTTTAAAAAATAGAAAAATCTAAGAATAGAATAAGCGAAAGAGCAATAAATAATAAAAAAGGAAATAGTTAAACAAGCAAAATTTTGAATAAATGGAGAAGAATAAAAATAAAAATAATATACATTTGTCTCATACAAAACATATAGATCACTAATGTATTATCACCAAACAACTTTTTTAGAACCTAGTATTGGTTTTTATTTAAGAAAATAGAACATGAATAATAAATATAATTTTATGTCTGCAAAACAAAAAACTATATGTATTCGTGAAATATGTGTATGAAAATTACAAAAAGAAAAAAAAATTTTCAAAAATTGGTATGCAAAAAATAGGCTTATACAATTATATATATTTGCACACTAAAATTAGTAAGTTTGAGCATAAATATTTGAATGATTGAACTAGTACATGTAGTTGAATATATTAGTAAACAATTTTGTGTCATCATTTATATATATGTGTCATATGACTTTTATATATCTTTCATCTTCTTGGTATATCGAATTCATACATATTAATCATCCAACTTGCATATATCTCTACTGTTGGTGATAAGTGCATTTGCTTTAGATTTTTTTTTTGTAATTTTCCTCATCTTATAAACTGAAGGGTAATTTTGAAATTATAGTAAATAATTTGGTAAATATCGCCAGTTATCCTAAACTATACCCATGTTGCTTAATCATCCTAAAATTATCAAGTGTTGCACAAATCATCCTCAAATTATTTAATTGTTATACTTCTGTCCTGCCATCAACTAAACCGTTAAATATGAATAGAAAAATGACGTGACTGCTGATGTGGCATCGAAAAATGATGTGGCTGCTACATTGCCGTCCATTTTTAACGGTTTAATAGACGACAGGATGAAAGTGTAACAATTAAATAGTTTGAGAACGATTGATATAATATCTGATAGTTTCATGACGATTAAACAACATAGGTATAGTTTGGAGACAACTAGCGATATTTACCCTAAATAATTTCTTAGAGTATAGGGGTGTAGATTTGACATGCCTCTAAAGAGGCAACATTTTCTTTTTGGGAAAGTTACAAAAAACCCCATGTGGTTTGGTCAAACCTACAGTTTGCCCCCTCTATTTTGAGAAACCTACACTTTGTCTCCTATATTTTTTATGCTGCCTGATAACAACTTCTGAAACTGTATTTAAACTATATGGTAATAATGCTCTAGTAATTTCAAGATTTTTGATATTTTTTTCACAGCAAACCGAATTTTAAAAAATACTGATATATAACTACAGGTGGGAAAGTACATTTACAGAAAGGAAAAACTGATAGTTTAAAATGTCTATTAACTATAAAAAAAATACTGGACAGATTGAAATTACTGGAAGATGATTATCATAGAGTTTAAATACAGTTTCAGAAGTTGTTATTAGGCAGTATAAAAAACATAGGGGCAAAGTGTAGGTTTCTCAAAATAGAGGGGGCAAACTGTAGGTTTGACCAAACCACCGGGACTTTTTGTAACTTTCCCTTTCTTTTTCTATTTATTTCCTAAACATATCTGCTCGGACATTTTATCCAAACAAAACCCGAAATCTTATAAGCAGAAAAAACACTAACATCACATATTGATGCCTTTTCAGAGTAGTTTCTCTGCAACATAATCGACACCATGCCCTTCGGACTCAAGCAGTGTGACCAATAAAAAAATTTAAATAGAAAATAAAGTAGCTACTTCTTCGTGAGGAAGTTGAAAGATGATTATAAAGCCAAAAATAAAGCAAACAAGGTTGGAAGCATTATCCCAAGGGAAGGAGAAACACCTCCCGACGCAAGTTACTTTTTCCCAATACTCATTTGAGGGGAAAAAAGAAAAAAGAAAAAAGCAGCAGTTCGTAGCTATAAATAAATCCCACCATCCCACTGCCAGTGCCACGGGTAGCTCTTGACCGAGCAAGTAGAAACAAACAGGGGCAAAAGCTAAACGTTGGCTATGGCGGAAATGCAACTGCAATCGTTCCCAGCCTTCGGCTTGGATTACGCCGACGATTTCTACTTCTCGGCGCTCTTCGACGAACCTGATGATTCCATCTTCCCTCCCGACGACGAAAAGTACGCCCAGGAAATACAGTTCCAAGAGGCCCTCATGTCCTCCACCATCACCTCCCCACTCAGAATCCACCCTTCATCAGCATCCTCTTCCTCGCTGCCGCCCATCCAAGAACCGAGCTCATCCATCGGCGGATCCTCCCAGAGCTTCTGCGAGATTTGCGTTGAGAGGAAAGAGACCGATCAGATGTTCAAAACCCAGAAATGCCCTCACTCCTTCTGCTCCGATTGCATCACCAGGCACGTCATGACTCGCGTCCAGGAGAGCGTGACTGTCGTCACCTGCCCTGGAATCGACTGCCGATCGGTCTTGGAGCTTGATAATTGCAGGCCCGTCTTGCCCCAGATAGTTCTCAGTCGGTGGGAGGATGCTCTGTGCGAAGAGCTTATCAACGCCAACCTGAGATTTTACTGCCCTTTCAAGGATTGCTCGGCCATGTTGGTGAAAGATGAGGAAGAAGGAGAAGTTATAAGAGAAAGTGAGTGTCCCTATTGCCATCGATTGTTCTGTGCTCAATGTTATGTTCCTTGGCATCCTGGTATTGGGTGCGAGGAGATCCAGAACTTGAACGAAGACGAGAAAGGGAGAGAGGATTTGATGTTGAGGGAACTTGTGGAAGAAAATAAATGGGGAAGGTGCCCACAGTGCAAATTCTATGTCGAGAGAACAGAAGGCTGCCCTCACATGACTTGCAGGTTAGGTTACTGATAAAATGTCTCTGTTTCTCTGGTTTTTGGAGCATTATGCTTTGAATATTCTAACAAGTATACATCCTAGGATGATGATCCCTACAAATTTTTTAATGGTTTGATGTGGGTGGTTGAATGAAAGCTTTGATCTTGAAGTGAAATTTGCAGGATTCAATTATTTCTGTGTGATGGGACCTGATTGTGATTATTTGGAGTGATTGGTGGTGTTATTATCACAGAGGCTAAGAGGGCTGATTGAAATGTAGTTGTTCTTGTGATTGGTTTTGCAGGTGCAGGTTCCAATTCTGTTATGGGTGTGGAGAGGAATGGAATGACAGCCATGGTGGCTGCCAGAGAAATTAGGAGTCTGGAATCTGGATGAAGCATTGAAGAATAGATATTGTACTACTACATCTGTTAGCTCATGCAGTTTTATTTGGGAAGTGTCTCTGTGCATAAAAATGGCAAGAGTGTGAATTTAGCAAATAGCTGAGATTGAGAATTGTCCTTTTGTTTGTATGGTATTTGCCACATGGCCTTTCAAACAATCAAAGTTTAGCCTAACAACTAGGCCTTGTTATTTGTACGAAGTCTTTAGATTCCCCGCTGTTCCTTGTGCTCTGCTTGTTTGCTGTCTTCCCCCCCTGCTCTTTCTCTCCTTCCTCCTTCTCCTCTATTTTGAGTTGTTTCTATCATTGTTAGTTCTAGCACGCAAATATTGTCATAAAAATGTTTTGGGATTACTTATGGGACTTTATTTCATCAGATTCAGGTTCCACTGGCCAAGTGTCAGCTTTTTTTTTTCTTCCTTTTGCAAGACATTTATTTATAGATGAGTTTGGTAAGGTTCACCTTTATAGCTTATTCCTATAAACTACGTTCTAAATATTTCATTATTTTTATCCAGCAGTTCCCTCCAAATGTTTTGTGATAGAATCACATTTGGAGCCTCTGTTCCAGTCCGGTTGTCAGACACTACTATTGGGTATCTAAAAACGTCCAGAAATTTTCGGGTAGAATGGTCCCAAATTGGTCTTTTACCTTCATTTCGTTTCAAATTGATTCCAAACCTTTATAAATTCACTGTATATTGGCTCCTAGCTTTAGATAGGCGTAGAAACTCAATTTACAAAAAAGAAAAACTGATAGCTTAAATTTTCTCATTAACTGTTAGAAAATTATGACACAGTTTTAATTTATTTGAAGACAATTACTGAATAGTTTGAATTTATTAACTCTCACAAATTAGTTGACATTAACTTTTTAAATATTAATTTAAACTGTTTGATAATTATTATTTTTTTATAAATTCAATGGTGATAATTTTTTTACAGTTAATAAACAATATAAGCTATCAATTTTTCTTTTGTGTAAATTAAGTTTTTGTGCCCACATAAAGCTAGGGATCAATGTACAATTAATTATACAAGTTGTAACAAAATGAAGGTTAAGAATTGATTTGCAGTGAGAATTATAGGCTTCGAACCAATGATGCTTTCAACCTAAACTTTTCTTATCAGTAAGATAACCTTTTTTCTATGAGTAAGATAACGAGAAAGGAAGCTCTTAATTTCCCTTTCAAATTGTTACATCTTCCTAATCCTCAAAAGATTGCTGCATCTTTCCTATTCTGCTGCTAATTTACGTTTACAAAGACAACAGGACTCCTTGCAGCGTTACAAGCAAGCTTCCGCCCATGATTTTTTCAAGTAATGAAAGTACAGACCCTAGAGAAAATTCCATCGGGTAGAAATCCTGGAAACACAACTAACCTGCCTAAAGTTCCCTATCTTTTTATACTTAACCTTTTGAGAACAGCAATTTTAAAGCCACTTCTAAGCATCTTGCTTGTTCAGGCTAAAACAAACACAAGGAAGCAAAAGTTGTTCGCTAAGAATGACGTCTAGACTAGGAAAGAATCAGAGCATCAATATTATGGTCTATGTCCAGAAAAATTGGAAGAAAACGAACGAGTGCTGAAGGATGATTTCACAAAGTCAATAGATCCGGCATCAGATTGATTATCATAATCCTGTTTGTTCCTCTTTGTTGCAACGAGCAAGGTGGTCTCCTCCTCATCAACCTTTTCAACCGGCTTTGAGTCGAAGCTTGTGCCACGGAATGCTGGATGTATATAAGCATTGTGAAGGTACAGTTTTAAGTTTAGCTTTGGTTCTGTTGCTCGTTCTAATGTGTCCTTTACCATTGCATCCTGCCATGTTATAAGAAGTCAGAGCTCCTCACAAGCTCAGTTACTCAAGGAACACCGACAAAAAAAAAAAAGAAAGCAAATCAAAGGAGAACGAGATGAATACATGAAGGTGTCAGATTTCCTGTTATTCTTAGTTGGGGCAGGCAAATGAATAAACCCCATCATATTTCCTTTTATTTTTAGTTGAAGCATTTGGAGAAACACAAAATTGCCGCATAAACCCCATCAGATACAGTTGAAAAGAAACATTGATTTCTACTCTTCCTAAATTCAACAAATACGTAAGATGTGGCTTTATGTGGCTATTGAAGCAGCTACATCAGGTAGGCAACTGGAAATGAATATCAAAATCTAAAAGATGTGACAGAATAGCAAGAGTAACATGATTCTTCCAAGCCTCTTTGACTTCACAATATGAAGAATAACATCCACTCTTAATCACACCCTATAAATTTTCTGCAAACTCTCTTAAAGCATGAAACAGTCCTGATCACTAATGGTTCTTACTTACCTGCAACGGATACTTCACAAATGCAGATTCAAATCGTCCCTTACAATATCTGTGAAACCATATTGTTAATATGGGGAGGGGAAGAAGCAAAGGGATGCACTTCGCAACCATCTTGGTGCTAAGCAATCCAATCAGCAGGAGTTGAGAGATTATGAGGTCAATGATTAGCCGTTGATGCACGTCCGGCCAAAAAGCAGCCGCACTTTCATATTTTTGATCATACACATTGATCACCTTGCAAAAGAAGAAACTAGACACATAAAAGGTAGAACAGCTGGATTTATGTGTTATGTAAAACAAGAAAATCTTAACAAGTACTGAAAGTGATATGAGGACAAAATCTGAGCTTTCCTTTCCATTTTCTCATTTGATTATTTTTAAAGTAATCATGCTGAACATTTATGACCAATGTGATAAATCTTATGCTTACTTCTAGACCCACGTCTTTCATATGCTAACGACACCAACAAAGGCAAGTAAAAAGATGCATGAACATAAGGTGACAGAACAAATTCGTATCTACTAAAATGAAAATTTTTCATACCTGATGGCGATACACCGTAAAGGAAAAGGCAAAAAAGATGACAATGAAAGGAAGAAGTATGGGCGTGACTGCTGAATAAACAAGCCCCAGCAAAAAATAAAATTGTATCTGGGGTTCAGCCTGTGCAAATTCCCAGCAGCGAGGATCCATTGCCTTTTCTCTATCATGTTCTGTCTTTACCAGAAATGCATTTCTAAAGTGAAACATGATTAATGGCACCAATCGGAGGATATCTGCAGCAATTGCAGCCCAGCCATCAGCCATTACATAAGTAATAAAGAAAGTGGCTTTCATCGGTATGGACACACCAACGGTTCTGGGAATTCTGTGAAGGAGATAAAAACTCTTGAAGTCAGCTTCCTTTGCAGTGAAATTTGTTGGATGTCAATTTCTTTGCATTCCAAGTCCAAAATCATAGTAAGTTTAGGATAAATTTTGAGCATTCAAAAATGCAGAGAGACTAAAACAATTTTTCAAGTTTGCACCCATTTGAGTCCCCAGGAAAGCTTGTACAACAAGTGCACCAGTACTCTTACAAGAATTGGATATTTAATATAGCTGGCATGTCTAAGCGTAAGTGAACATGTGTTTTTTTAAATTATTTTATTTAGTGATGAAAGAAACAAAATACGGTGAAGATGATTTGTCTGCAGGTTATGAAATGTTTCCATGCAAGTGTAGAACGTACAATGTTAACTGCTTTGTAAAATCGTCTCATTATTCCCTCACAAGAGGATTCAAGTAAAGCATTCAACATAGAAAATTGTTTGTTCCTTAGCATGGACTTGCAGTCATTGTCACTCCAATAGAATAAATGGTTTGTTTTTCATGCTAACAATCAGGATTAGGGTACCATATTTTGATGATGATGATGATAGAGAATGATTGACATTATCCCTTGATTGCAGCAAACAGCATCTCACTATTTCAAGCATATAAGTAGAAGGTCATGGGTATTAGTTTATAAACCAGCCTCTAACTTCTAGAAATGCAAATGGACAATGCTTTCATGTAGTTATTCTAAGACTTTCTTTTTCATGTAGTCAGAATGTTAAGTCAAAATGTGTCACTGTCTTGCGCAGGTTAATTGGAAGAGAAATGGCAGAAAAGTTATTTATTCTTAGCACAAAATACTAGTACATACTCTGTTGGGCTTTGGTGAAGAAAGGCTTTAAGCTGCTGGAATGCTGTTCCTGTGATGATGCTCCCAAGAAAAACGTTAACTACTATGAAGAGATAATATTTTGAAGCTGATCTTCGATCCAAAGATGAAAGTGAGGTAAAACCTTCTATTTTGGACATCGTCATGAGAATAGTAGGGATTAAAACAAGAAATATCTTCAATGCAATCCCTGGAAGAAATCCTTGGAAGACAGATTCAAGATACTCACTGCAAATTAATTCCAAAATCAGAGACCTAAAACCATCATCTGGTTCTGAAACACCTTGAACTTAAAACAACTGGCAACAGTTTCTGCTGCATGGAGATGAAAGATATAGCCTTTTTGACAATCTATCAGCCTGTGAGGCTGTGACTCAGAGAGGGGTTTGGTTTTTATGGTTTCATCTTCTTAATCTCTGTCAAAAATCCCTGATTTTCCCTCTTTGCATGAGAGCCTCTTTAAGCACTATGCAGAGGAGAAAATTTTCAGCCCTATAGAAATGGGAGAGCCAAGGGCAATATAGCATGCCTTTTATACTGTAAACACCATAGTAGCTGCCCTTCCCTGGGCAGATGAGAAACAAGCAGGTCTAAGTTGTAAATGGTTAGAATTGAACCAGTTATATAGCTGCATCATGTCCTTGCAAATCAAGGGTTTTTATGGTCAAGAAAAACTTATGCATTACATAAAACCTTCAAAGAAACCATTTAGCTCATGACAATGAATCAAAACGTTTTCCATTTAAGGGATCTATTCCAGATGGGATAGAGTATGGGCAGGATAAAGTTCAGACGCTGCAGTCCAACAGGTGGCCACCCCTTAAATTATATAATGTCCTTAAAAGAATGGACTAAAGCACAGCTGCTGGCTGCAAAAACAGATGCAGAGTCTGACTTTTCAATTGGGAATTGAGATAGAAGTCACAGAACACGGGCAGTGGCACAAGATTCCTACTGTCATTTCAAAGTAATGGAAGTACACGATCTTAATGCGTTAGTAATATTGGAGACTAATAACTAGCAACTCTGCTTTCTTGTCTTCCAGCAATTTGTCCACCTATCTAATTAAGTTGGATGTGTCTCTCTTCTTTCATTCTCCCAAGAATAAACAAAAAGATTTAGCACCTTCCCACTTTTTACTGATTTTTTTTTTTTTTTGGGTAAACTAGGCGATTCATAAAGCACAAAAGACCTCTAATGAGGGTTACAATAGTTCGACACTTTTTACTGATAACTTTTTTTTATTCAAACCTGTCCTCAAACTGCAGAAAATTTTTCCCTTTCTTTGGGGGTGGCCAGGGTAGGGGTGATGAGTTCAGGAAAAAAACTGCCCCTCTTTTCTTGTTCCCTTCAACTGTAAGAGTCCAAGCAATTGATGAATGGCAGGGTCAAACATCCAAACAAAGTGTCAAACACAAATGAAATCCCATTACCTAGGTCATGTCTCATTGCTCATAGCCATGCAATTAGAAGGGATGAAATAATGTAGTATTTAGCATGAAAGAAGAAACATCCACTGATAAGGAGGATGAGCTTACCTCTCAGTTATGTGCCTCATAAAAGGAAAAACCTTCTCAATTGCTTCAATATTTGCCAGAGATTGAACAAATGAAATGGGGATCATGAAGAAAAAAGTTAAAAAGAATAGTGCGACAGCCATGAGAAATCTCCGAACACTGAGTTCAACATATGGTACTGAGAGATTATTCCAATAAACATCACGCGGTTCAGGTGCCCATTCTGCCAACCAAATTGTTGGGTTACTGGACAGCTGAGTCTGAGCACAGACAGCTGCTCCCCATCGAGATTTAAATGAAACAAATGCTGCTGGAACAATGGTCCTAGGATCATTCATGATCTTATCTCTTTCAATTGTCTCCTGCACATGCATCAGAAATTACAGGTTAGGAACAAAGAACAAAAAAGAAAAAGTTTAATCCACACAACTTCCGTTGTCACTATTTTCTTCATTATCCTTTTCATAGTGCAGAGATAAGGAAGGGGAGAAATGGAGAACTAAATGAAATTACTACTCCATCTCAGAAAGAATGGAACTTACGAATCTTTTGTCCCAAAATAAATGGCACCAACACTGCAAGCATTTAACATACATGCACAAGAGAAATAAATAGCACCAACACTGCAATCATTTAACATACAAGCACAATAGAAAATGGAGTTGAAGAGAAACCCACACTAACAATGGAAAGTGATACAGCATCCTAAAACTTGAAAAAATGAGAAAGTATAATGCTTTCAGAGACAGAGGAGGTATGAAATCTGAGCTAGAACATTCAACCTAGTAATATCTTTAACTCCAACTGCTGTTCCTGTGTAAACAAAAAGGATGATTTCTGCTGAAAAACTTGAATCCAGGAATTCAACACTTCCCTTATCACATAAGCCCAAAAACTCCCACAAACCGAGCAGTGAGTACCCAGTAATAACTGTGGAAAAATGGACATGACAGCTTCACACCGAAAGTAGAGATCATTGTGTTAAAAACCACACAGTTTGTAAAGAGGGTATCCCGTGTCTTTGTGCCGTGAGGCCTCTCCATTGACTGCCAATTGGTCTTAGGTTGATTGCTTGGATATGGTGTCAGAGCACAAGCTTGATGGGCCCCAGTTTCTCTCAATACCCCATCTCTGGTTTTGCTCAGATTAGGCCTTGGTGCTGGTTTCTGGTTTAAGCTCGACATGCAAATGGCTGAGCTTTGCATGTGAGCTCGAAATAATATTCTATACATACTCACTAAATTCAAAGTGATTTTTATGATATGGTTTACCTTTATATTCACTCTAGATTCAAGAAGTGTTAAATACTACATGGTCTGTGAAAAGAGTTTTTAGTGTCTTCAAGTTGTGATGGAGCCCCAGCTTTTACCAATTGACGTTAGGTTAGATGCTTTGACACTTTGCTGTTTAGCACACAAGTCTAAAAAAAGCACAGTTCAGTCTACCTTAACCTGAGGAGGTCAGTATAGAATACGTTTCACTTGCTACTCTAAGCATGTTGCTTGCTGGTCTTTCTTATGGCTAGTGTTCTTATGTTGACTTCATGTTGTTTCTCTTACTGGATTCTAATTTCTTTAAGCTACTTTACCTAATTAGTCTCAGTTTTTCTTCCTCCCACCATAACAATGTTATTTAATATAGGTGTAATAATTCATTGAAAATAAAATTTTTACAATGTTTTTAAATTTTTATGAATTTTTCTTTTTTTAATGCCTACAAAAAGAAAAATTCATAAAAATTTAATAACATCCTAAAACTTTTACTTTCAATAGACTATTACACCTATATAATATTAGCTTTTAAATAAAATTGTTTCCAGGCATAAAAGAAGTCATTTTAGATTAAGTTAACTTATATTAAAACGAACTGGATGTAACGAGCATTTTGTATGAATGATACTATCTTCTCAAGAGGTCATGGGAAGACAAACTAAAGGGGCTCAACTTCCATCACTGGTTATAGGATGAGCCTAGTGAAGTCATCACTTTAGAATGTAGGAAAAGAAGAATAACTGGTTAGTTTTCAATAGAATGGAGTATCAATCAAATCAAGTAATGACATCCTAATTCCAACTAATTTGTTCAGCTACATGAATCCTTTTACTCCATTCTGATCGTTGGAGGAACATTACGTTTTAATCACAGACAACCAGTATCTAACACAAATGACTGGTTTTACAACGACCTAGGATGGGCTACACACTCACACATATTAGTAGCATAAGATACAGTAGTTTTTATTTTGTAATTTTACTGAAGATGTAATTAAATGATCCTAACATAACATAACCAACTAAAGGAACTCTTCTCATTCAACACTAGCCTGGCTTCCGTGACAACTATTTACTCACAGGAACAGAGGTTGTGACCACTATAAAGAGAAATTAATCCTGGGAAATGGATACAAATTGATCAAATATTTACACTTACTTGTATAATAAGTTTCTGAATCTCCAAGGAATAATGATCGAGCGCATCAACACTAGTTCCAAAAACACCCCAAAGACCTGTCTATAATAAACAATAGAAAAATTGGCTAATGAACTCTGGAGCATTTAATGCATTAATTCCACATTTTGTTAATGAATGTCAGTAAATAGTGATTGTAAGTTCATCTTGCAAAGAATATACCTTTGTGGTGGGCCTTGTCGAAGATTGCTCATACTTAGTCTGATAGTAAGTGTACCAATTTTGTAAGCTAGCCTTCTTCTCAACCACATGCGCCAACTTATTTGTGTTGTACACGAGCTGTCAAATCAAATTCATATAGTGAAACGAAGTTGCATACATTAATAGAATTCTGCAGCAGAGAAACTTGAACTATAGTGGTTCTACACATGATCACTCAATTTTTTATTGTCAGTGTGTGGTTTCCATTATGCACACAGTTAGGTCAATTTGTTTTTACCGATTCATTTCCAGCAAAATAAACTAGCTAATGTAGCAATCAAACTTACCATCTGACCTTAACATGGCAAAAGTATAACACACCTGATGAGTGAGATAATGCTCAGGGTGATTTACACAAAAGAAATGTTCAATGTGCTCGCTAATTGATTCATCAGGATCTGAAGGAACATTTCTAACAAGAACCTGTAAAATGAGGGAGGTTTACCAGTGAATAGGGGTTCCCAGACGGCAAAAAATAAGTATTTGGAAAATCTTGATAATTCTTAGGATGAGATTATACTATTGCTTCAAAATTAAAATGTAGGCGGCTGCCTAGCATCTATAACTGCTAAAAGTATTTGTCTGAAACTGAAACGTGGCCTATAATCTATAACTTCTAAAATTATTAGTCTCACACGTGGACTACAAACTTTCTAACAAAAATGTATTTTTTTATTCAATGAGAGAACAATTGAATAGTATATTAGCTCAAACATTACTAGTATTTGGTCTAGTGAACAGCATGTAACATGAAATATAACATGAAACCAAACTTCATATTCTTCAACCAAGCCAACAACTGGACAGTACAACCGCAAGAGAGGTTACGGCATCATGGACATACTCTGGATGTTCACTCTTGATATTTGGCTGGTTAGGACTTTAGTTTCTGATTTTGTTTGAGCCTGTCGACCTTGCAGCCTTGAGTGCTTCTTTCTAAGGTTCAAACAAAGCTTTCATAGTTCATCAAGTTTTCTCTTGTGGGGATTATCTAGTAATTTCTTAGGTCTGCTGGAAATTCGAAATTCTGTCCTAGGTTTCAATTCAATGCTCTCGAATTCTTGGTTGTTTTTTCATGGTTTAAGAGATATTTACTAGTTTACTTGCATGAAATCCAAGTCCTGTTGGTGGGATTTCCACTAACCTAATTTGTATTTCCTTCTGTAATAACTTGGATTCAAGTAATATCCAGAAAAAAGTAGTAACCAAATAAAGCTATTATTATTTCCCAATAGAGTATGTTCATTTAGTTCTCGTACTTGGATGCTTGTACTTCCCTATGTTTGCATATCTTTTCATACAACTTCAATCGATTGAATTCTATCTAGTAGTAAAAGCAAACAATGTGCAGCTATACTCGGACAAATATAAGAAAGCAGGCATGTATGAATGTACGTATTTATGTTTAAAATGAAAAATATGCACCTCCAAAATTTTGTGTGATGGACAGAAAACTAGGAAAGGAACAGAACTCACTGTGAATTGATCAGGACGGCGTTTTTCATGTGCTAGAAATCGCAACCTCATGGCAGTTATTCGTTTGTATTCAATGTATAGCACATAAAATGTCCAAAATGTGAAGACATACGACATACCGATATGTGCTAAGAACCTGAAAAGAACAAGTTAAGAATTGTTCATTTGATAGAATGGACCATTTTGTGAATATATAACTTGCTAAACTAAAATATTTATGTGATTCAATAAAACAGGCACAGGAAAAAGAAATGAGAAACTTGATTTTTGGGGGGTGGGGGTGGGGGCAGGGGTACTTGGAATCAATTACAAGTGATGAGAGTGAAGGGAAATCCAACTACATAGGGAGGGGTGGGTTTTTAGCCTTCAAGGAGGCTTGACCCCAGCCCATGGGCAACTTGGTGAACTTAAAAGCTGCCACTACGGCAAGACTTCAAGTGAATAAATGTGCTACTTGGCAAGCGATCAAAGTAAACCCCAAATGGATGTTTAAGAGCTCCAATGCTTTCTTCAAAGCTCCAATGCTTCTCGCGAGTCACAATTGACTAGGTACTGAAACTTTAAAATACTTTCATTTTTAGCCCTTGATAACAATAGAATTGTTAGTCTTATAAGATTATGGCAGTGAACAGTTTCAGTCCAAGATTTTGAGCGTTTAACTTCTATCAGCAAATGAATAATCTCTCTTTTAGTTCTCAATACAAAGAGAAACCCAACCACTAGGACCACAGGAAATAACTTAAACAGGAGAAACTACAGGAAATGAAATTTTTCGCACCTTTTTGATCCTTCTGGGACATTTGATATTGATAGTTTGTCAATGTCACTGTAAGTTAAATGTTCAATACTCTGTAATGTCTTCCCAGTGCAATTGACAGGCACCAGTACCGTTAGAGCAAATATAGATATTGGGATGAAAAGTTTTAGGCTGCAAAAGAGAACCAATGCATAACATCAGCTTTAAGTCACAACAATATTTTGGTTGGTCAAAATTGGGTTTAAAATGGGAAGAGATGGCAAAATGCATAACATGTTAACCGCCACTATCAGAAGAAAACATACAGCAAAACTGCTGCACACAGAGAACTCACCCAAGGAGGTAAATCCTAATATACACAGCAGAATCCAGTCCAGCATGATCAATGAGCTCAAGTTCAGGCATTTTCAGAGCTGCAGGCATCCAGTTTAGGAACTTAACGTATGTTCCCGCATCCAAATTTACAAATCTCTTTACAGTTGATCCAGCACTTCTTGGGCTGCTTCTTAATCCCTTCAGGTACCACTTTGAGAAGTAAACTCTATCATTCATTGGCTGAAGTCGGAGAAATGCAAATGCCAAAAGGAATGCAAAAGCCGAAAACAGATTGATAGCAGCTGAGACACAGATATCTTTCAGTGTGGCCATTTTCCCCCCTGGAGGTTATTGATTTCCTGAATCAATGTTATTAGGAAATAAAAATAAAAGAGTCTCAGTTTTGGATGAGAGAGCATATGGTCAGTTTCATGGCTAATCTTGATCTGCGTTCCCTCAAAACTTTTCACAAAAATTATCTATTCTGAACTCAAATCAAACTCAACTCAGGGTTCAAAAATTATGAATTGCAAATGCATTAAAAAAACAAACGTGTTATAAATTATGCATTTGAGTTTGAATAAATGAAGGTTACTTGACCACATTACATTCAATTACAATTCCTCTTTACTTCATTTTAACTTCAAAATGAATACAAAATTTAAACTAATGCAAACGCGTTCAAGTAAATGTGATCAAAGTACATCAAGAGCCCGGAATGCATGATAAACTATGCCTTCCCTCACTCTCTCCCTCCCTCCCTCTCTCTCTCTCTCTCTCTCTCTCTCTTTCTCTCCGGTAACTCCGCAGAATATTTACCAAAACGAATTCGAATCCCGTTCCCAATTTCTTGAACCTGGTCATCAAAAGCGCGACAGATTAAAGAAACAGGTAAGAATTCCAGCCAATTAAGACTTCCCCATCCGTTTACCAGCAACCAAGCACTATTTGACCAATTTTTCTACGTAACGAACGAAATGATGGACACAAATCGAAGAATTACCTGATCATATGAGTACGAGTTGGTTGCCGTCCAAAAAAGCCGTACAGGAACGAGTCAAGAATTGCTTCAAAGTAGAGTATATTTTTGGGGGAAAATGTGGAAACTAGGGTGTCGACATTCTGTGGCTCCTGGTTCTTCTTCGTCTGTCTCCTACTTCTGTTTCACCCATTTTTGGATGAGGAGAGCGAGCTGGTGACACTGATATGGCGCCAAAAAGCGCGGGAGACCTCACATTGACTAGAAGCAAATAAAGTACTTTCAAAACCCCCAGACACACCGGTTTGCCCCGCTTCCACTCCCGTCCTCTCCTCGCCCCTCCTCTAAAATAGTAAACCAACGGTCAAACTCTAAAAGAGAAATCTTCACAAGCAACCAGGGAAAAAAAAAAAAACTAATAAACAACATGAAAATTAATAAATTAATTATAGAGAGACTTCAGCATCCTTTCAAAATATGAAAATAAATCAGGAAAATTATACTCAACTTCCAAAAAATATGCCACTGGTCTTACTTGTATAAAGTTTACAGACATTGTGTTACACCTTCAATTTAGTGCTGATGTATTTTACTTTTCATATGATACCACATTTTTTTTTTTTTGGCCAGAAAAAGATGATGTCATTGGAGAATCAAGGAAGGTCATACGCTACATCCTTGGATAGGAAATGAAACATAGGAGATGAGGGGCTTGACACCCACTGCTCATTTCTCATCCCCCTTTTACAAGATTGGGCAATATGATTAGCACAACCATTTGCACTTCTTCCTATTCTCCTAGAGGAGCAAACTTGGAAAGAAGTCTTGGATTTCCTCCACCATAGCTTCAGTTTTCCAGGAAGGTTTGTCTTTTGGAAGACAAGAGATGCCCTCAGTACTATTTGTTTCCAGCATAACTCGAGAGAATCTAAGTTCTTTAGCACGTTTTAGGCCCTCCTTTATATCATTGATCTCCATGGATAAAGCCTCATCAGCAAGATAAAATTGTCCTCCCATCTGAAGCGGACATCCATGAGCATCTCTAATAACCACACCAATACTAGCGTTTCCAAAAAGATAAAATAGATGTAGCTATAATTATTAATGAAAAAATTAATAAAAATGACTTATTTTTATGTTTAAATTTTTTTTATCTAAAACCAATTTCATTCGAAATTCAATATTATTTAGATGAAATAATCCATTCATTGTAAAAATTTTATGATGCTATTAATTTTTTTTATAAATTTTTCTTTTTTAGGCATTAAAAAATAAAAATTCATAGAAATTTAATAGCATGAAAAAATTTTGTTTCAAATGGATTATTACACATATATAATATTAACTTTCAAATAAAATTGGTTCTAGGCAAAAAAAAATATGTAAAAATAAAAATAAGTTATTTTAGATTAAGTTGATTTAAGTTAAAACGAATTAATTCTAAACCTGCACTTGATTAAAAGCACCAAACTTCGAGCAGCGATATTTGCTACTCATGGAACATGCGTAATTATGATACGCTTTTTACTTTTTTTTTGTACAAATATTTTAGAAGTAAAAATATTTTTTTAGATTTTATATAGTGAGAGTTTAATTATGAATTAAAAAAATAAACTTTATGTAAAGAGAGTTTAAATAAGGATAGTGAAGTAAATTAAATATTAAAGACTTTCCAAAAAACAAAACATACATTTTTTTTGGCACAACACAAAAATAAATAGTTATCTTCTGTTTTTTATAGATGGAGTATTCACTATTATGAATCAGTCACCTTATCAAATTTCATTAAATCCCAATAATTTGTAATGCGCATTACTATTAAATAGATTCAAACAAAATGATCATTTTTGGCTTACCAAATTTAAAGCATTTCTCGTGTCAGCATGTTTAGTGCTCTTTTTTTTTTTTCCCCCTGTTTAGTACTCCTTTTAAGTGACTATCTTATCTCATATAATAAAGCGTTAATGGCTCTTCGAAGATCCTCCTCACATTGTATTTCTCTATTTGAGGTAAAATATGTTTGTAGTCCCTTAACTATTGCGGTTATTTTCAAGTGGCTGCTTGTTATAATTTGTGCTATCACAAAATCCCCTAACTCATGCATTATATCCTATCTAGGTCATTTTTATTAATTTTTTCATTATCTTTTACGGAAGCTGCTTATGTGGCAATATTAAACACCTTGATGGGTACCACGCTGCCACATAATTTCATTTACCTGTGAGAAAGACTTGCTCAATGGCTTCTGGCAGGAACAAACGCGAAATTGGCAGGAAAATTATTTACAGCCACCAATTCACCAATTCATATGAGAAATCTGCAAAAAAACAAAAAAAAAATGGTTCCTTTGGTAACCAATTCATCGTGCCAAAATTTAACATAAATAAATAAATATAATGCCTCATTGACACCTCTCTCCTAGTCGCCCTCAAATCTCTCTCCACTCTTTGTTCTTTCTTATTCTCTAACTACGCCATTGCTCCTATAAACTTCCTTTCTAATCGGGCCTCCTCCCTCACCTTTTTCTCCTGTGGCTACTTCGAGAATCTCACCAACCTTATCTTCTCTGGCACCTTCATCAACACTCATGGCATCTTCGTAATTTTCATAACATAAACAATCAATTAAAGTAGAGGTAAGAGTGAAGTGCGAGGGAGTAGTAGGACGTGTGATGGCAGAGGGCGGCGGGTCGAGGTTGAGAAGCCTATAAGTGGCGGAAGTGAGAGACAATGTGGTGGCCGAGCGCGAAGGTGCCGAGTTGATGAGTGAACTTGTTAGAGGAAGACAAGGGTAATTTTCGAGCCACATTCACAATTTCTTCCTGAACCAACTGGTAATTTTCACCCACTAATATCACCACATCTTAAACCAAACTATTTCTTCGAATCCGAATAAAATTAGTCGAATCACCCACCGAGGCTGCCTGAACGGAGTTGTTACCGGGAAGGAAGAAAAAGGAGCTGAAGGAGTGACGCTGGAGAGATAGAGTGGCAGTTCAAAGGCGACGAAAAGGGAGAAAGAAAACAAAGAGAGAATGGACAAAAGGAGGAGCAGAAGGAAGAGAATGAAGAAAGCAGTGGCTGTGGGGTTTTGTGGATAAAGTGAAAAGAGAAGCAGTTTTAGGCATTTGGACGTATGATGTGGCACTGCAGGCCCAGGCAGGCAGTATGTGTGGCACTGCCACATCAGCTTTTAAGTCATCACATAATCAAGTTTTGTTTAAGATAACGGTAAACTTGAATGAATGAACTTAGGTGGGATGCGTGCTAGCCGCTAAGATGTAGAGGATTTTATAATGCACACAAGTTAAGGGAAGTGATCACTTTAGAATAACTATTAGAGTTACAGAACTGCAAATAAATTTTATTTTAAAAACCTTTCTCCTCCATGTGTGCAAGTAATCAAAGCATGAGAGATCTCCCATGTTGTGTCACAAATTAATATTAACTTCGAGCGATTAATCAATTGACATAACATGCATGTATAATTAAGATATATACAAATAATAAAAAAACTAGACTAATTGATATCATTCACTTCCTCCTTATCAAAACTATTGCATTATATATTATTTTCGGTAATACCAAATTTTTTATAACATTTTTATATTTAATATATAAAAAAAGTTAAAGATATAAATAAAAACAATAAATAAACTCTTTTCACTTTCTTAATTTCAGCTTCTAACGAAAATTTTCAATAGATGTGAAGTGAAGTATGCATGTTAGAAAACACAAAAATTTGAAAGTGTGTAGATATATATTCCCCCTTTGCAATATATCGTGAGATTTTATTTTATCAAGTTCTCTTTTTATCATACCTCCCGGTACTTGTTTTCGCGTTTTATATATTTATTTCGCCCTCTTTTATTTTGAATCGATTGCACCGACGGGGTCCATGCGTTCCAGACATGCAATTGCTTGATTTTGATATCGAAGCGGTCATTATGTTTCTGTATATACAGGCTAATGTATATATACATCCGATTTTGTTCTGGAAAGTTTGATTCAGATGTAGATGTAGCAGTAGTAATGACGGTGGATTTCTGCTGGGGGTTACGTCCGCGTATGGTGGTTTTCCTCTTTCTTGTTCTTGTACGGCTGAGTGCTCCGGCAATTGGTGAAAAATCTCTTTACGGGGTTAAAATGTTTGGTGGCCAGTAAACGTAAAATCGGGACGGAGGTATATATATATAGCAGAAATTGAGTCAATCAAATTCTTAAATATAGAGATATTTGACCTTGGTGTTTTGATAATGTCAAAGATTAATTATTGGTTTGAATTATGCTCCACCGTAGCACGACCACTGTTTCTGGGGAAAACAGCCATTAATAGATCCTCTTATGTGTCTGGTCACAAAGGATTTTAGTTACGTTCCTGCAAATTAAGCCCCTTAAGTGTAGTTAATATGTGTCCTCCTTTTCAAGCGCTATCCAAGTTAATAAGTAAGTTTAATTAGTTCTGAAGTCTAAAATTTGTGTCAGAGACTGATTTTGTGTGTGACAGTATCCATCTTTTTTCTTTTCTACTATTTAATGTCATTAATCATATGTGTCATGACTTATAATTAATTAATATGATTTTTTTTTTATTTTTGAAAACACATTGGAGAAAATTAAAAGTGAAGAGGATTCGACTTGTATGTATAGGTGAGACAATTCTGTGTAAAAATTAAAGGGGGAAATTATTAGACAATAGCCCATATATCGCCACTGTTAGTGTAACAATACCATGGAGACCATATTATTCAATTATCAAACAAAGAAGAAGAATAAGTATTCTCTCAACTCAAGTTTTTTTGTATGATTTATCATTCACACCAATTAATCTAAAATTTTTATCTTCAGACTTTTGTATATAAATGATAAATGAAGATTTATAGTTTCTAAATATAATTTTTCTAGCAAATGTAATAAATAAACCCAAGTTAAATGTCAAATTCCTTTTGTGAGTTTGTGTTAAAGAAACATGTTTTCGTTTGTCAAACGTGTAGGTCCTTTTTTACCTCAATAGTTGTCAAACAAAAGCGGGCCTTTTCTAATTGATATTTACATCATTTATCACTATCTCTTCTCTGAACCACATTGATCATCATTTTCTCTTGGTCTCTTTAACTCCAGATCGGCTGAAGCTCTGATTGGTGAAACCAAATCAAGATCGTCATCTCTCTTCTTCTAACTCTAGATAGTCTTCTTCTTTTCTTCTCAAACTCCATATTGTATTCTTTTCTTCTTCTTAAACTCCAAATCAGTGAAACCAAATTTCCGGCGATACCAGATCCACCCAAATCGAGCTTCAGCAATTTTCAACTCGGCAAAACCAAGTTTTCCACATGATAGGCATAAACCTTTGACTTTTACCTAGCCTCCCTTTCTGTCTTGATTCCAAATTCCAAGTGAATTCAATGGAGGCGATGAGCTAGGCGTATGCTTTGATTATTAATAATCAATGCACGGAGGTGCGTTGACGTTTGAAAAGGATGGATTTGCTCGGCGGTTGTTTGGGGAATGGGTCGGTGAACGCCAAACAGGGTTTAGGCTGCACCGTAATTATGTTGAACTTTAGGGGCACTACATTTCAATGGAACAACGGGTCACTTGTGACCCTCAAATCTGACCTGACCTAATGACTAGAAATGCATTAATACGATCCTAAACCCCAAAAATGAATTGGCCCTTAAGTAGAAAAAGTGAAATAAAGCAAAAAACATAGGACGGAGGGAGCACGTATTATTATTCATGGATTATATTGTTATCTTATTTGTCAATGTAATCGAATAATATATATACTGCATCCTAACAATTGTCTTTTAAAAATAAAAAAACTAATGAGAACAAGTTTATCTTTTTTTTTCTTTGTAAAAAAAATAAATATCCAATCTGTTTTAACTCAAGTCAATTGGCTTCAAAATGACTTATTTTTATTTTTAAATCTTTTTTACCTAGAACTAATTTTAATTAAAAGGCAATGTTATGTAACTGCAATAATCCATTGAAAATATAATTTTTTTAATCTTATTAAATTTTTATGAATTTTTTTAATGTCACAATACCATGAAAATTTACTTTCAAATGAATTATTGCATCTATATAATATTGGATTTTAAACGAAATTAGTTTTAGACAAAAAAGATGTAAAAGTAAAATGAAATCTATATGTAGTAATTGAGAACGTATCATGGACTAGAGGATTTGGTCTATTCCTTACCTCTAATGCAATTCAGGTACTGTCAAGTGTCACATTTTTATTATTATGGAAATGCATTACTTAAATTACAATGTTTATTTACAAGTCTGATTCACCTTTCCTCACTTTGCTACTTTTTTTTTTTGGAGTAATTAGATGCATATTCAAGTATATATTTAAGGTATAAGGTGTTACAAGAAAACTTTGAGGGCGAAGTTGTCACCCACATGTATATATTTTGTTTATGGCTGCGTTGTAGTGCTTTTTCTATTGTTGACTTTGTGGTTAAAGCTTGAATTGGTTTTTGTTAATGTTGAAAGTAAACAGAGATCAGCTTCTGTTTCTTGGTCTCCGCCTTGAGAAGGTGATCTAAAGTTCGACGTTGATGGTTCAGTAGTTGGAAAACTTGGTGTGGTGGTATTGGAGGTATGTTGAGAGATCATTGTTCACCTTGTTTATTTGTTTTTTCTAAGTCTGTTGGAGTTGTAGACTTTAATGCAGCTTAATTTTGGCAATTCTTGAGGCTTCATGATTGATGTCGAGCAGTCGCTCTTTAGTCTTTTCCAAATTATGGATTGAGAGTGATTCTCGTATCTTGGATTCTAAATAAAGATGAAAGAGCATGAAAATTAAACTCATATTGATGCAGGGTTTGGTGTGCTCATTGCAACAAGTGTTCAAAGAGGCAAATAATGAGGCAGATGCCTCTTGATAAGGCGGGGGGCCCTGCACCGTTCTTCCCCATTACAGTGTTGGTTTTGAGTGCATCACCTTCTCTTACTGGGTGGTTATTGTTTTCGTTGTGGAGTTGTGTCCTGCTGTCCTGCGTGGTTTCTGAGGAGCTTTTGATCTGCCCAGTGTTGTTGCTACTGCATTTTGTAGATTTGTTATTGCTCTGCTACTTTATGCTGATTCACTTTCGGTCCAATTTCTCCTTCATGGTACGTGTAAATGATCTTCTGCTTTATTATGTTGAGTCTAATGTCAGTGTTCATCTTGGGGTTTTTGGCTTGTTTGTTGCAATATGTCTGGCTTCACTCTGGCCTATTCTCTTAGGTTTGCCTGCTACTTATTTCAAGGCTGTTTGCTGCAGTATCTCAATGCCCAGTTGGGTTATTCCCTACTCCGTATTGTTTTGGTTTATATTAATAATACACCATTCTATCTTCTCTCGCACACACAAAAACTAAAAACAAAAACAAAATTTGGTTTCCTTTAAAATTAATCTCTACTTATATGTACATTATTGCCATTGGCCTCAATAAGGAGGAGGATGTTTTTTTTAAAAAAAAAAAAAAGAACAGGTTAGTATATATACTGCAGCTCAGGACAATTGTCTTTTCGAAATAAAGGGGAAAAAAATAACGAGAACAAGTTTCAAAAATTAAAAAAGAAAAGGAGAAATCTAGATGCAGTAATTGACAAGGTATTCTGAAATTAATCTGTATATATATACATATACATTAAGCAGGAAGAATCAACAGCGGACAAAATTAATCTTCCCTAGTAAAAGAATTGAGCTAATTAGCATATCCTGTAACAGTAACACATTGCCGGAAACAAATCTTCCTGTCCCAAGCCCCAACTTCTGGTTAGGTTAGTGCTCAATCAATTCACGAGACACAACTTTCAAGCATGCAGAGCAGAAATTCCACGTCCTCCAATTTTTCCTCCAACCCCCTACAGCAACTTTTCGAATTCAAATACTGGATCGGCCTCTCCAAGAACTTCTTGATAATCTCATTGCTCGTTTCCTCCACCAGAATTCTCTCTTCCGCCGACAGTTCCGCTGCGCAACCTCGCCTCATGAACTTCTCCACCTCCGCTTCTCTTATCTTCTCCGCTACTCTCTCCAGCCGCGCACTCAGCAACGCAACGCGTTGGTCCCCATCGCGAGCAACAAGCGGCATCGGGTCTTGAAACACGGCCGCTTGGCTTCGGAATTCGGCGATAAGCGGTGTTCTCGTGGGGGTCGATGTGGCGGCGCATGAGACCGCGGCGGAAGTAGAAGAGGAAACAGCCGCACATAGAGGATTGATGGAGCGACGCCATTTCACATAGCATGGATGCGGGAAGAGGGCGGCCATTGTCATCGATTGTTGGAAAGCTTTGGTTCAAAATTGGTAATATGCTGGTTGAGGAGAGGATCAAAGAACGGACTTACTATTATATGTTGGAGTTGGACTAGTTTATATTTGGACTAGGAGTAGGACATGGTAAGAGTTACTAATGAATCTGAGAGGGCGACACGCTTTTGAGTTTTACGACTTCAGTTTTCAGTTTTGACCATTTGTTTTCACACGTATGTTGGTGCGGTCAAACGTCCAATAGTCGGAGCTCGGAATCTCTTTTCTTTTTTTATTTTTATTTTTTTAAGTTCTCCTCTACTTTTTTGGGCTATGAACGAGGACGTATTATCATAGGGACAGTGGTGGCCGCCGCCTCCTAGAATTTTGGAAAAAATTATAGAGTATGTAATATATGTGATATAATTGTAGGAAAATTAAAGTTAAGTACCTATATGTAAATTTTAAAATTAATGGAGGACTTTTATATATTTTAACCTTTTTTTTTTTTAATAATTTTAACGAATCCGGTGTGTTTTATTTCTTTTCCCTTTTAGTTTTACCGAGCTTCACCCCTTGTTTGCAATTTGCGATTGTCAAAAAGTCTGTCACCTGCGGCTGTGGATGTGCCGTGCGATACCAACGCGATTCACTCTCTTCGTTTTCAACAACAGCCGCCAACCGGCCCCCTCCCCCCAAATCCAATTTGCTGCTACACTGTTTGTGATTGTCTTTGGTCTTTTAGCTCTTCAGACTTTGGCTGATCTGATTTTCCAGGTAAGAGCTCATCTCGTCGTCTCCACTCTACACTATTATTGTTGATTTCGTTTAATTGACTTAGTTTCTTGAAGAGTGAAGAGAATATTTGATTATTGTTGGGTTAGAGCTTCTAAGTATCTATTATATATGGGAAATGAAAAAGTGTTGATTGTTGATTTGTTATTGTCGAGTTAGAGTTAAAGCTTCTTGTTGTTGATTGTTGATTTGTTGTTATTAATTGTTAGAGAAATGAAAAGTTGCCCCCCCCCCAGTCCAAAATATTGGCTACGCCCCTAGCAACGGAGAAAAAGAAAAAATCATAAGAACAAAAGAGAGCTGGGGGGAAAAAAAGAGTTCACAAAGTTATAGGTTGGAGTGACACGCTGTTAAGGCACGATCATCACCAAGTAGCGATTGAACTTCTTCATTCAATCTAAAATATCTTAAGTGAAACTTACCAAAATGGAAATGGTAGGAACCGATCCACAAATGGCAGTAAGGATTTGAGTGTAATATGAAAATATGGTAATATCATGAAGACCTAATCGGGTAGCTGTTGAAAGAGCCCAATTTAAAGCAGTCAACTCAGCATGCAAAGTTGAACAACAAGCTTGGAGAATAAAGTCATCCTGCAACTTTGGAAGTTTAGAAACTCTCATTTAAACCCATGCAATAATACCCAAGCCGGAGCTCTGACACTAAGCTCCATCAACCATAAAATTTGGGGACATAAAATGGTAACTTAAATTATGATTAGAACCCTAAGAATGACAAAAGCATATTCAGAGTGTTATGAGGAGGATTTTCAACACGATACTTATAGTTTATAGCCGCCAACAGCTGTTGAATAAGAATATCTCATCTTGCCATAATTGACTAGGAATTGAAATGAGCACTTTGAAATAACGATTCATTCCGACTAAGCTAGATAGACTATAATGTAGCAACTAAAAACATAAGCCACTTAAAATGCCATTTATTATGAATGGAAAAAACTGAAAATAACCACCCATCAAAGGACTAACAATTTCATGAAGAGGGATTGGAAGTAAAATTACCCCTAATGGTTACTATATCCGAGCATTCTGAAAAAACATGCATTGCTGATTCAACTGAGTAACCGTAATGATTATAGGAAACACCACAAAATCTGCAGTGAGAAAGGCACTAGATAGACACTTCCATAAGAACGTTTTAATTTTATGAGGGAGCATGGAGGCCTAGATGTGTTTAAGAATCTTGAAGCAATTTGGGTTTAAAGACACTGTCATATGATGCAAAGAAGAACAAAGTAAGGATGAGGATTTTTTAAGGAGTTGCGAATTATACACATCCTTAGTTGAAAGAGTCCTTGTTGAATTACCCATCCACTGTATATAATCAGTGCTATCATGGTCCACTGGAGTCGATAATTGAAGGACTCAATCTAGAACATGTGGGGAAAATTTTTCCTTTAAGAGGGAGATATTCAACCTGTTGTTTGAAGTGTCAACAAGATTAGCAACTATTAATCCGAGATCATGGTGGATATTTAGGAGAGCAGAACACAGATCTTTTGGGGATATTCCTGGAATCCAAAAGTCTTCTTAAACACGAACACTTTTACCACACCTAACATACCAAAGAAGATGAGGAGAGATAATGTCCCAACCATATAACAAACTGCACCATATGATAGACGCATTTCCTTTACACTTAACAGTCCATATAGAATGCCTAAAGCCATACTTAGCCAATAAAACTTTACTAACTAGGGAGTAAGAGTTATTGTTAAAGATTTTCCAAAACATTTTGGCCAAAAAAGCTTGATTGAACAAATGGAGATCCTTAATCCCAAGGCTGCCCAAATCTTCGAGCAACATCAACAGTCTTTTCTGCTTCAAGGGAAGCCCACGTTTATTTTGAGATTCAGACCACCAGAAATGAACAAAGATGCTAGAAAGGGAATTAGATATAGTGACCAGCACTCTAAAAAAAGACAATAAATATGGGAATAGAGGAGAGCGTCGACTGAATAAAGGTCAATCTACCAGCAGAGTTCAACAAGTTCCATTTCCAATATTCTAATTGTCTTCGAATCTTATCTATTAGGAATTGGAAAGAAGAAGACTTAGAAAAATCTTGGTCAAATGAAGCTCCCAAGTAATTGATGATAGCAGTATTGGTGCAGAAAGGTAAAATTCACTGAAGATCTACCCATATAATGCTAGGAGCATTTTTGCTAAACATCCATTCTGATTTTTGGAAATTAACTTCCTAGCCTACAACAAGTGAGTAGAGGGATAATGTATCTCTAAGTGCGCACAACTGACTTAGTAAGTTGGAAGAAAATTAGACAAAATCATCAACAAAAAAAAGGTGATTAATATATGTGTCATTTCTACTAGCCTTTAGACCTTTGGGGGCACCTAAGGATTGAAGATTATAAAGATAAATTGATAAGGCCTCTGCACAAAGTACAAAGGATAAAGATATAAGGGGACAGAGGGTCTCCTTGGTGAATACCAGATTATAGGGAAAACCATTTAGTGGTGCAACCATTAATAAGAATAGAGAACAAAACTATAGTAATGCATTTGCAAAATAAGATGAACCCAGAGATTTGGAAATTGCACAGCCCTAAGCATTTTCTCAATAAAAGACCAATTTAGCTTATCATAAGCTTTCCTAATATCTAACTTAAGGACAACTTTATGACCTCTTGGACCACTGCGGGTATTTGTCTGCTTAATGGCATATAGAAGCTCATGGGAATGATCACATCACATTATCTTCGATTGATTGACCTGGAATAAAGGCATTCTAGAATTCTGAAACTAAAGAGCCCATGATCAGCTTGAGATGATTAACTAGAACTTTAGAAATCACCTTGTACAAAGTGTTACAAAAACTGATAGGTCTAAGATCCTACACTTTTCTTGCCTCACATTTCTTAGGGATCAAAGTGAAAAATGTGTGATTAATTTGGCAAAGCATCATTCCTCTTTGAAGAAAGGAGAGGACAACCTTAGTCATTAATTTGCCCAAGATACCCCAATATTTTTTTTAAAACTATAGGCTGAAGACCATCAGGGCCTAAAGGTTTAAGATTATCTTGTTCAAACACCACTCTTTTGATCTTTTCCACTTTGAAAGGAGTCAAAAGGCTCTCACATTGACTATCAAAGATAGTGTGCTTAATGGTAGAACAAAGGATATATTGAGCATGATCACGTTGTGTAGTATCATCTACCCAAAATAAATGAAGAAAATATGAATGAATATGTCTTCGAACTTCATCTTCTGAGTAAATGTAAGAGCTGTCATCTAGCTCAAGAGCTATAATTTTGGGGGAAAATTTTCTAGTCTTAGTAGTTGTATGGAAAAATTTTGTGTTTTGATTACCTAGAGCCAACCATTTAATATAAGACTTTCGAGCCCAAAGATGCTCTTCATTAGCAATCAAAGCAACATGCTGATGTCTAAGATTGTGGATAGTCTTAGCATTGCTTAGAATATTTGGAGAATTTTGGAGTTGTAGAAGACGTTGTTCAATAGAAATTATATTTTAACAAATATTACCGACTGAAGATTTATTCCACTTAGGAAGCTTTGGAACCATGACTTGGCATTTGGAGTAGACCTGGAATATCATGAGTGATCCATACAAAATTAACGATTTCGGCACACTTAGGATACTGAAGCCAAAAGGCTTCAAATCTTCTTGGACGGTGATAAAATTGTTGGATTGGACAAGTATCTAATAAAAAAGGAGCATGATTAGAAAGCTGGATTGCCAGATTAGTAAGAGCGAGATCTGTAATAAGTGCAAACCACTCTTCATTGCAAAAAGCTTTAGACTTCAAAATCAACATCTACTCCAATTTGAGAATTAGTCCAAGTGTATGTTTAATAACTATATCAATAAATTCAAATGGTATAAAAAAAATGAAATTAATCTATGTTTAGAAATGGGAAATAAAATAAATATCAATGGTTAGTTAACGGCTTGAAAAGATTATTTTGACTGAAAAAGAAAAAAAAAGATAATAATATGTTTAGTAACTATGTCAATAAATTCAAATGGTATAATTTAATTTTTAAAAGTTGTTTGACAATTAAATTACTACATGTGTAAATGGTTATAATAATAATAATAATAATAATAATAATAATAATAATAATAATAATAATAATAATAATAATAATAATAATAATAATAATAATAATAATCTCACATTCATATAAATCATATACTGCTTGTCTGTAGTTACCATGCTTATGAGAAATATTAAAGTCGTACGATGATTCCAATTATTTGGAATGTTCATATGCGTAACATTTGTCTCCCCGATAATCATGAATTGTATAAATTTGACAATTCAAAAATGAACAAAACATATTGTACTTCATTTAGGGATGAATCTAAAATTTTTTTCCTATGGGGTCTAGATATATAGTTAATTTTTAATATGCAACATACTTATAAAAGGAAAGCTTGAAATTTTAATTTAATTTCAACATATTTATTGAAAAGGTTTAATAATTAATTTTTTAATTTCATTTTCCTTATTTTATTAAATAAATGTAGTCATTAATTAATACATTTTTAGGGTCCATCTAAAAATTACATAATATTTTTCAAAGAAATTAAAAATTTTACTGGGGCCTCTGGGTTTTAATGTATTTTATATAGATCCACCATTGACTACATTTGTTGTGATTTCTCTATATGGTGAATAACTTTTGGTGATGTGGAATCTTGTTCCCACAATACTTGATTCATGTTATGTTTCTTGAAAGTACGGTGTTCTAGGGAGCTAAGCAAAAGTATTAGAATTTTGTTTTGGATGGCACAATGTAGATTGACAATAAGGTTTGTGTATTTATAAACAGGATAGGACCATTTTCTTTAGAGAGTGAAGATGACATGCATTTAGAGTACATTGATGAATAGATTAATCATATTTTGTTGTGTGATTTATATGCAATTGCTTGTGGAAATTAAACTACACACACACACATATTGATATATGAATCCAGAATTCATTAATGATGCAGATTAAATCATTTGTATGTTATAGTAATTTATATATGATCAAATTGGACTTAGGGATTGTGTACAAATTGGAATGCATCAGACACCTAATTTTACCAAAAAATAAGTTTTAAAACAAACAAAAATCAATCATTTCATAAAAGGTGCAATTTACGTGTAACCATTAAGTTATTTACTTGGTTGGTTCGAAAAGTGGTTGAAACTCAGGCCATCAGCTTAAGTTGTGTTAATTCATTTTAATTTATGTCACTCTTAAGTCACTCAATCTAAAATGACTTACTTTTATATTTACATTTTTTTTACTTGAAACTAATTTCATTTTAAATTCAATATTATTTAGGTGAAATAATCCATTGATTGTAAAATTTTTTATGATGCTATTAATTTTTTATGAATTTTTATTTTTTAGGCATTAAAAAGGAAAAAATTCATAGAAATTTAATAACATGATAAAAATTTTATTTCAAATGGATTGTTATACCTATATAATAGTGGCTTTAAAAAAAATTAGTTATAGGCAAAAAAGATGTATTAAGTTAGCTTAAATTAAAATAAATTGGCTAACTTGTCAAGGACAATTGGCAAATAGATTGTAAAGCAATGATACTTTCAATGTGGTTAAGAAACCAATCGAAGATTCTAACACACACACACACATACACCAAGAAAATAAAATTGGACATGTGGAAAATAATAATAACTCAAAATAAAACAAAATAAAAGAAAATAACACAAGATTCGAAACTAACTAATAATGAGAAAACATAAAAATTGTTAGTTAAGTCAACTAAAAAAATGTCACAAAAATAAGAAAACTCAAGTTTGCTAATGACCAAGTTGTAATTAAATAAACATGTAAATTCCATAAACCTAACATAAGTAAGAATGGGGAAAAAAACAAAATTTAGTGATTTAAATGAATAAAACTTGAAAAGTGAAGGACAAAATGAGGGGTTTACCAATAATTCATTTAGGTTAGGTTTTAGGTGAGATTGGGCAAATTTAGGAGGGTTGAGTAATGAAACGGATTTCCTTCCATTCTCTCAATGGTGGTTATTCCAGGCGATTGGTAGGCTAGGTCACGTAACGACATCTCTGGCAACATATGGATACATGGATGGTGATGGGGGATGCCGTGTGATCAAAGATAGAAGGTGGCATGCTAGTAGGTCTCAACACTAGGCTTTTTTCTTCCTCGGTTAGGCATCGACAAATGATGGTGACACCTAGAAACAGTAATATGGTGGGAAATGAAATGATAATAATGTCTAATAGTGAAAGGGGCGATTGACTGGCAATGAAGATGCTTGTTTGGCAACTCAAAGATGACAACAGAAGGATGATGAAATCTAGGGTTTTGAGATAAAGGAATAAGAAGTCAAAGACCAAGGTGGATTGTAATTTTCTTTTTTATTTTTTTATTTTTAGTTTTCATTAAATAGTGGGATGTAAATTTGACCAAACTCGGAACTGTTGTGGCCACAAGTCATCTTAACCAGCAAATAATTAACCCTCATTAAAACTAGTCTAAACAAAAAAAAACTGCCTTTTAAACTAACAGCCAGTTCATTTCCCTATTTTCCAACTCAAGTTGATCTCTTTTTCAAAGCTGCTTTTAACTTGGTCCCACTAAAATTTAACCCAACCCCAAATTTTGCTTATTTCACAACATTGCCCCTATTTATGTATACTCTCTTCCCAATCTTCAACACGACTCACTATTGTTCATGTCTAAGTTCTACCATTGCCAACGCCCTTCCCCACCCGTTTGGCGACCTTCTCCCTATATTCCGTCCTAATTATACCTTTTAATGATGAACTCTTTCCCGATGTCCAAATTCTTGATCAAGAAAAATTGGCAGAATCGGCTGTTCGAAACAGAGCTTATAAATGAGCTGGTATGCAAGTGCCAATCGAATGAGAAAGTGCTGATTTCTTCTTGAGATCAAGAATGGATGAGAAAACATCGACCACTTAGAGGAGGTGAAGATGAATTTGGCGCCGGATCTACCTTTGGCTAACTCATTGTTTGCTTGGGCTGATCATGAGGCTTTTCTTCAACAGAGGAACTATAGCTGGAGCCAAAGTCACTTGGCCACTAGGAAGGGCGATGAGCAGAGGCTAGAATTTTTATGAAAAGGTCACCTTAGATAGGGTAGCAGCTAGGGTGGCATGAGATGTAAATAAGAGGAAGTCAGGGGTTAGACAAGATTAAGAACAGCCTATTAACTGGTCAAGGTGAAAAAGTTTAGCAGGTTTAATGTAGCTTAATGTCAACTGAATTGGGTATAAGTCCAAAGTATATTTTGTTTATAGTTCATATATTTTGTTTGTAGCTCTACTTTACCTGTATTCTAACAATGTCAGCATAAGCAGTTAACATTGATGAATCAATTAATAATATTTTATTGTGTGATTTATATACAATTGCCTGCAAAAATTAAACTATTATTATATATATATATATATATATAGGGTAAAATCCATATGTAGTCCCCTAACTTTGAGGTTTTTCCTAATGTGGTCCCTTATATTAAAGTTTCCTAACTCAACTCGTGTTTCTTATTTTAATCCCTACCGTTAGTTTAGGCGTTATTTTGGATGGAAATTGCCTACGTGGCACCTAAACTGCCACGTGGCATCTTCTTTCATGGCTTTAAGTGACAAAACTGAAAGAATAACAAATTTCGGGCTAGAATTAAAGGAGAAAAATAATTTTAGGGACTTAACCCTAATTTCATCCTCTCCGTCTATCCATCTTCCCCGTTTCCTCTCTACGCCGCCGCTCTTCTCACCAACCCTCCGTCTACGCTGCTTCCGTCTTTCCTAGTCCAGCGTGATCCACACCTCCACCGCCTCTCCGTCGTCGACATCCCTCGCAAAAATTCATGCCTCCGTGTTTCCACCCGAAGCTCGAGCTTACCCACGCCTCGCCAGCAACACAAACAAGCCAAGATGGCTTACCAGATGGCGGGGTAAGGGTGGCGAGGCACCGGCAATGACAATGGCAGCCTTCAAGTGGATGGGCGGCTTCGGCGATGGAGGCGGAGATGATGGGATGCGAGCGGCGAATTGCGATCGGGCCTCTCCCTCGGCAGCGGCTCTAGAGCAAGATGAGGCGGCGAGGGCTGGATGAAGAGGGGAAAGGTGGAGCGTTGGTCAAGAAGAAGGAAGATTGAGCACCGGCGGAAAGAGAGGCGACGGCGGCGATCGAATCGAAGAGGGGCGGTGGCGGCGATCGAATCGGAGAGGGGCGGCGGCATTGAAGATTGGTTTAATTATCCTTTTAGGTCCCTAAAATTACTTTTTGTGCCAATTTTATCTTGAACTACTTCCAATCTAATCACTTCTTATCATAAAAGAGATGTGGCAATATACATGCCACGTGGGCAATTTCCATCCAAAATAACGGAAAAACTAATGGTAGGGACCAAAATAGAACACTTAAGTTGAGTTAGGGGACTTTAAGAGTCGCTTTTTGAGTTAAGGGACCACATTAGGACGATCCTTAAAGTTAGGGGACTAAATATGGATTTTACCCTATATATATATATATATATAGTAGAATAGTAGTATGACAAATGAATGTAAATGAATGTACCATCAATCATTGGAATATTGATATATGAATCCAAAATTCATTAATGATGCAAATTAAATCATTTGTATGTTCTAGTAAAACATATATGATCAAATTGGACTTGGAGATCTTATACAAATCAAAATGCAGTAGGCACCCAACCTTGGCAAAAAAATATGTTTTAAAACAAATGAAAATCAATCATTTCATCAAAGGTGCAATTTATGTAACCATTTAGGTATTTACTTAGTTGGTTAAAAAAGTGGTTGCAATCGGGTCATTGGCTTAAGTTATGTCAATTCATTTTAACTTAAGTCAACTTAATCCAAAATGATTTATTTTTATGTTTACATATTTTTTATCCAAAACTAATTTTATTTGAAAGCCAATTTATTTTAACTGAAATCAACATTTTTATGTTAGTTTTTTAAGTTAGGTCCTTTTTTGCAAGGTGATCATGGTTTAGCGGGCCTATGCCACTTTTATAATTTTCAATATGTTTCACATTTCCTTTTGCTTAAAACGCAATTTTAGTTCCTTAATTTCTACTATTTCCCATTTTAGTTCCTAGGTTCAATCTGTGTGCCATTTTGGTTCCCAAACTTATAACTACGTAACTTGAGTCTCTCTATTTGCTCTTTTGGTCTATATTTTTTTTTAATTTTTTTTTATGTACTATATTCTAAAGCAAAATATTGGTCACCATGATTTATTTATCTTTGAGCCAAACATTTTTTTTACCTTTATTAAATCTATAGTTAAACCCTTAATAACTGAAGTGTTTCCATTTCATCTCTTGTTTCCCAAACATTTTGGCCAGTTTTTTTTCTTTCTATCTTTATTAGGGTAATGGTTAAAATTGTTAATTGATTACTTTATAAAGTAAACATAATTTTATGTTTTATTTATATTTTTATTGTTGATAATTGAGTTGTAAAGTATGAGTTATTTACTTCAAAAGCTCTATGGTTTAATAAATAATTTAGTCCATCATTACTAAAATTCAAAAGGGATTTTTTCTAAATAAATTTCCCATTGATATTAAATATTGGATTTGAGGTAATAAGAGATGAATTTTTTTAGTGAATTATTTTTTAATGGCAAAAAATCTATTATTTTAAAGCATGCATAGTGTTATATTTTACAATATTATGTTTCAATTATAACTAATTATTTGAATGATAAGAACATAACATAAAATGGGCCCTTAACTTAAATTTAAAATAATCAAATTTTTAATTAATTAACATGAAATTTATGGTTGAGAATTTCTTAGTTATTTATTATTGAGATTTGTTTTAAGGTTAAATTTATCGGGAAAAAAACCTGTTACAATGTGCAAGTCAAAATAACCTTATTAATACTAGATTATAATTTTATGCTAAATAGTATAAATGTGAGTAGTGATGTCAATAGGTCAAGTTCGAGGTGGGTAAAGTCATTCCCAACCTCTCCCCATAATATAAAAGCTTTACATAAACCCTTTTTACAATCTACAGGGAGTAAGGTTTCTTTGCCTAACCATTATTGTATTGGGGCAGGTAAGGTTAAGTATTATACTCGTAATACTTTCATAAATGATTCATATAATAAAAAATAAATTAAAAACACTAAACTACTAATAATTTCTTTCCAAGTTCTTTGCACAATTTATTATTCACAATAATTAATCTATGATTTTTAATGGAAAAAATCACAAAAAAAATCATTTATGTTTTAACTCGGCTCAAATCGGCCACTTATGTTTTTTACAACTCAAATAAATTATCCATGTTTTAAAATTGGGCCATTTGTTATCGTGTTAGAATATTCCGTCTGAAGTAAGAGATATTCTATTTCTTTTGTCTTAGTTGGCAACTCTAAGGCACGTCACCCAACTTTCCTCTTATTTACAATTATTGCTGCCTAGTTAACTTATACTTTAACCCACATAGTAGCCCATCCTATCACCTTATGATCTTCGAATCTGGGATCAGTTGTGCAGCCAAGAGCAGAGTAGCGCCGTTGACGTTGATTTGATGGATCGTAGAGGCAATTTAGGTAGAAAGAGGATAAATTGTGTGTGGGTTAGTAAGAGGATGATATGTGAGTTAGGTTGGAAAGAGGATAACGTGTGGGTTAAGTTTGAGAGAGGACAACCAACGGCGTGTTGGTGGGTTAAAGTGAGGATCTTCGAATGCACCATATCGGTATATCATCTTTCATTTAGTATCACCACACCATCTGCCATTTAGCATATTAGACCCACTTGTTACCATATCATCACAACTTGATGGTGGATGACTTATTTGGCATATTTACATAACATCGATGTTTTATTTGAGTTGTAGAAAACGTAAGTGGCCGATTTGGGCCAAGTTAAAATACAAGTGATTTTTACCATGTTTATCTTCAATATTTTAGTATATAAATAAAAATTTTCATATATAAATGGTAACTTTTTTAAAAAAGTTTAAGCAATAGAAATATTAATAAATTCAAGTTAAATTTAAATAAAAAAATTGAATGTGTCAAATAATATGGAATGGAGGCAACATAATTTACCATAAACAATATCAACCACGTTGAAAATTAAAATAAACATCACAAACAATATGATATCCAAACATATCTAGGAAGAATTTCAATAAAACTGAAAACATTAACATATATAGGAGGCTTTTCAAATAAAAGTGAAAACATTAACACTTGAAAAACAAAAAGTTTCAGCTAGATGCTAAACAACATTGTTGCAATTTTGAAACACAACAAAGTAGGACAAATAAGTTAATAATCTGCACCTAAATTGCTTGATCCACATCATTCGAAGTATTATCTTCACATTGCTTAGCAAGACAAAAAAAGTGAAATACACAACTATGAGACTGTACGTTAGAAATGAAAAGTTACACAATGTGACAATAAAACGTATGATATTTTAAGGGGTTTTGGAGATCTTAAATTAAGTAGCATTATAACTTATTTGTGGAGGGTATCAGCCTCATTTAATTCAAATAAAATTAACCGAATTGACTTATAATTCTCCCTATTATTTCCATGCATTACTGAATTGCATTGGAATATCACAACACAATCTTATTTCCCCTTTTGGTTTTGGACGTAACACATTTTTTTTTGTTTTTAAGATTTATTGTAGTTGGACCAAATGACGCAAGAGAGAACAGACGCACACCACAAACTTGAGCTCCGGATTCAGTGAGGAGCCCGGTCCATGGCAGTGTCTCGAGGTTCTCCGTCAATCATTTCGGCTTCTTTGTTTCCCTATTTTTAGTCGGTGGGTCACGTGCACGTGCCACGCCCAATCAAAAATTTCAATTCAACCAGATTCTCTCTTAACCTACACCTAACTGCGTACGTTAGAGCGATTCTCTGCTAACTCGTAACCTACACCGTCGAGCGCATGTTAGCCTCGCCGTCACCGAACCAAGTCCAATATCTGCATATTCCGTATTCCCCTCCCCCCTTTGCGAAATTGTCTTTCTCTAACTCGGACCCTCAATGAAACGAAAGTAAAGAAGACACGAGCTCTCCGCTCACTCTCCTTAAGTCCATCGCTTCAAAAATTAGGGTTTCTGTTTACTCGGTCCCTCTCTTTCTTCCTCCTCCTTCTCTGTCCCCGATTGGGCGTTTCAATGCCTGTTCAATTTCCTCGACAATCGCGGTGTGAGAAGCTTTGGGACTGCCGAAGTGTCTCATCGGGCGGGTCTGGCGGAGGTGCCAGTTCGGGTTGATATTTGATCGGTTTGCTGCCATGGCGCCCAGCAGAAGGAAAGGTGCCAGTAAGGCTGCGGCGGCCGCCGCTGCTCGCCGCCAGTGGAAGGTCGGGGATCTTGTTCTTGCTAAAGTCAAGGGCTTTCCTGCTTGGCCTGCCACGGTATGCAAACCGCGTTTATTAACTTCTGGGTTCTTTTTAGCTGATTTCATTTCGCTTCTTGCTTTGACGCTTAGTTATTCCTTGATTGCTCGGTGATTTGGTTGTCGTCTGATGTGGGCACTTGTAGTGGTCGGAATTTGGAACCATTGCTAGGATATTTCACTGGATTCTCCGGTTCTGGATCCAAAATTCATAAGTGGCTTCTATAGGATGTTGGTCGAGCGTCTTCTCTTTCCTTCTTTCTTTTTTTGTCCATTCCGCTACTTATTCGATGCTTTATTGGAATTATAAGATGAACTTATGGGGTTTATTGATTTTTAGTTTTTGTTGGAGATGATGTTTTGGTTTTGTTATTTTTGAATACGATGAGATTGATTAGAAGTGTGATTCTGAATTTAAAATCCTTTACATAGCAATTGAAGACCAACGTTCCTATTGCCCAGTGCTATTAGAAACAGTCTTTCTTTTGCATCCCTTACACTTGATCTTTCAATACCATGTGTGTTTTTAGCACTAGCAGTGCAGTATGTGTGCTTCTGCCTGAGATCTTATGTGATAGTTTGTTTCCCTCGAGTATATTATCACTTCATTGTTACCAACAATGATGATTGTTGACTGCAGGTGAGCGAGCCTGAGAAATGGGGTTACTCATCTGATTGGAAGAAAGTACTTGTGTACTTTTTTGGAACTCAGCAAATGTAAGCGCTTCTTCATTCTAGATTTTTTTAATGTATGGTGTTATTCTTTTTGACTCATAACTCCATGGCTTTATGTTCTGCTATATCATTAAGGCATAGAAGTAGGTTTTCTTCCTGACTGCGTTTGGTGTTCTTTATGATACTTGGTGATGTTACTTTCTGGGGTTGCTGTGCTTGTTTGTTGTGGTTGAATTAGATTTTACCCTTTTAATGATCTTTGCCAGTTTCGGGCTGACATTAATTTGTCATTTTTGTTCTTCCTTCAATTTAGCTAGATACTGTTGTTTGTTTGCTCTTATGAGGTCTTTTCATGGAATTATTTGTTTGAGTTTTTCTTTTCTCTTCTCTCTTTTTTTTTTTTGATGGCAAGGGCAATTTTGGCAAGAATATAGGATCATATTAGTTGAGAAAACACATTGCTGGTGGTTTGCAATTTTCTGCAATAACATCCTTGCACATGGTCGTAATGGATGGTTCTGATTCCTTTATAACTCTAGAAGTGGATGATTGTTTATAGCTGGTGACATCATAAAGCCTGCAATTGCTAAAATTCCTAATAAACATAATTTGAAATTCATTTAGCCATTTGAGAAGTACATTGTTATAAAAAGCAGGTTTGCATTTGTGGAAAAAAGGTTACACCTGTTCAAGTTATAGATAGAGTTCTGGTTTTATTACTTACTAGTGTTTTCAATCATGCCTTATTTTTGTGTCATATCTTGAATGCTTTATTTTAAATCTAAGTGATATTATAACTAGTTTGCACGAGGAACAAGAATACTCATGTCATTCCATGTCTATGTTGGGTGTTGTCATGTTGTACTTAACATTCCTTTGCCCAGGCATTACCTTGTTCCATTGCAGCCTGAATTTTGTTACAGTACCATGTTATGTTAGGTAAATGAATAGAGAAGCATTATGAATGCTTTACCTGGCAGTACAATGCTTATCATACTAGAAGCAAAATATTTGTAAGAACCATAAAATCTGCTTTATAGGAGTGTTAGACAACTAGGAGACATGTAGCTAAGTGTAATAGATTTTAGATAACAATGAATTATAGTGTATATCTTGTAAGTAGCATGAATAATGATAAACCAACTTAACAATATTCTGGGTGGTTCAATGTCCTAGAAATTAGAAGTGAATAAGAGATAATGGTAGATGTTGAATGTTGCATGAGTGGAAGTAATTAAAAGACTTTTGTGTTACTGAGTTTTCAGTTAAGAAACATTTTTGAGACATCAGGTTTATTGAGGACCCTGCTTGTTTGTGATTACAATGCAATTGGCTGATCATGTCAAATTGGTTGTATCTCATCAATACATACTGTGCGTGTGTGATCTTAAATGCTAATGTATGTAGAACCATATTTTGTACTATTTTTTTAGTCTGTGCATTGGCGCGTGCTGGTGGGAAATGTACATAAGAAACATGTTAATTTGTGATTTTAATTGCTAAAATTTTGTGAAAGTTAGTGATTTGTTTAGAGCAAAGTTCTGAGTTATATGTTGATTGTCCTCTTTACAAATTGATTAAAAGGCATAGGGTAGCGCTGCCCTAAACTTTTGAATTGTTAGATTTGAACATTCTAAAGTTCTTTTCAGTGAATCAATAGTGATATTGAAAAGAGTGAACAAGCTTCCACAAGATGCATACAGAGGAAAAATCTATTAGTTTGGTCAAAGTTTGTGCAGCTTACATACATCACTTTTCCATATGTCTTCAATACCTTTTACCAGCATGTAGTATGTATTCATAAACCAACTAACAAAAAGTTCATACTGGTATTATGTGTTATAGGAGGTTTTTTCCCCCCTTTCTTTTTTTATGTGTGCTAATGGTACCACAAACAGAAAATGAACGTAGAATGTTCATGTTACTTATCATCTCATTATGCTTTAACATGTTAGTGACTATGTTTTCTAGTTTGTGCTAGTGATATATGGGGCAGGTGTTGCTTAGCTGGCGACATAAATCTAGGCAAATCTAGAAGTCTTTGCTAGAATGCATTGAAGTAAAAAATCTAGAATAGTAAGAAATGTCAAGACACGCTAAAAAATGTTTTCTGGAAGTTGATGACAACATTTGAAATTGGTTGCACTATAAGCTCATTTTTGTGTTGAAGAAGAATCACTAATTCAGGATGAAGCTGGGCCCTATCTCTTTAAACCGCTTCCTTATTGTTGATTTTAAATATCTCTTGTTACAATCTAGGTGCAGCTTCCCTCATTTTATATGTTTACTAGATTAGAAATGCATTCAAGATTCAGTCCAGACAATAGGCAAAGAAGCCCGCAAGCTGGTGCTTTCAACCTGTAGGCGGAGCGCACTCAGGCAAGCACGTGCAGAGGTGATGCCAGATTAGTGCATATTTTGTTATTTCTGACCTTTACTTCAAGGGGGTTCAGAATATCTATACTCTGGGAACATTACTAATAATACCTGGGTGCTTTTGTGGGAGGGTGATAGTAGGACCAAGAAGCCTGCGAGCTGGTGCTTTTGTTATTATTCTTTTCTTCAAGGGTGTTCATCGTACACTTTTGGGAATACAAAAGGAAGCTGCAAGTAGCTTTGCAAGTGACAGCTAGAAAACCCGCCAGTTTCTCTTTTTTGATTTTTCTCTCTGTTATGTCCTGCTTATTTTGTTTAAGATTTGATCATTATTTTTATATCCTCTCAGCTTCTGCTTCCCTTTCCCTCTCTTTTCCTTTCCCCTTCTGGTGCCTGATTCTTTTCCCATCTTCCTAAAGGGAGATGAAAAAGAGTTTTGACCTATATAATTCTTCCATTATTTTTTTCCTTGCTTCTTCCTATTCATGTGTCTTTTCTAGGGCAATAGAAGTTACCAAACAATGGCAACTTGTTTCAACTTGCCATGTTCTGTTCATCAATATTGGAGGTTAATCTAATGTGCAAGCATTTGCCACAATATTATTTTCTATAGTCAAAGAGACTCATAGATGCACTATTGTGGAAAAGCAATAGGATAGATTTAGATGGGGGTAAAAGAGGGAAGGGGAGACCTAAACTTACTTGGCCAGACTTGGTACAAATAGATCTTGCCTTCTATGACTTCTGAAAAATTTGTTACCAATTAAGTGGAGTGGAATGGAGTCACGGGATTCATGTAGCCAGCCACATCTAGCTGGGATTAAATCTCAGTTGATTGTTTATTGAATTGCATTTCTCTGATTTACTTGACTTGAATTGAGTTTTATGAAGTTACATATCTTAGCATTGATGCCCTTGCTCTGCCTTTGTGTTTCATGCTTCACCCCCTATGGGTCAGACTCAATAGAACTTGGGCAACACAGTTACCTGTTGTTCAGGTGGCATTGAACTGAGAATTCTCTTTGTTCATCATCAATTGAATCACTGTTTAAGAACCAGGATTCTAATTCTTCGTCTTCTTCTTCGTCATTGTCTTCTCCTTCTTCTTGTTCTTCTTCTTTACTTGAGTGAGTTAGATGTCTCCTATTTCCCTGGAAAATGATTTTATTTATGGGATTTGGTACAATACTTAAGAGATCGACAATGTTAATATTCCAACATTTCTTCTATCACAAGCATGCTGATCTAGTTTGTATAAGGTGAGAGGTGCACTTACACCCAGTTTGTTTTACCTTAAGTCAATTGACTCCAAAATGACTTATTTTTATTCTTACGTCTTTTTTACCTGGAACTAATTTTAATTAAAAGCCAATACTATGTAGCTGCAATAATCTATTGAAAATACAATTTTTGTAATCTTACTAAATTTTTATGAATTTTTCTAGTTTAAGGCATTAAAAAAGAAAAATTCAAAAAAATTTAACAATATCATGAAAATTTACTTTCAAATGGATTATTCCATTTACATAATATTCATTTTCAAATGAAATTGGTTTCAGGAAAAAAAGATGTAAAAGTAAAAATGAGTCAGTTGGCTTAAGTTAAAATGAATAGGCTCTAAATGTGAGCAAGGTGTTCCACAAGTTTGTTTGTATCCCTTCTTGTTTGGTGTGATAGAGTGTTTTTGTGTTCATATTTGATTTCTGTGTTACCCTTCATATTTGTTAGCCTGTGACGGTTATATAATTACCTGGTCTGCTTTAACCGTGTTTGTGATATGTATTGCAGTGCCTTTTGCAGTCCTGCTGATGTTGAAGCCTTTACAGAAGAGAAAAAGCAATCACTTTTGGGTAAACGTCAGGGAAAGGGGGCTGATTTTGTTCGCGCTGTGCAAGAGATTGTTGAAAGTTATGAGAAGTTGAAGAAGCAGGACCAGGTTGATGTTTCCAACTATGATGACACAGTTTCTCTTGCAACTGATGGGAATCCAGCAGATTCACCCAGACGGAAGGAGCTGACAGATGCTTCTGAGGCAATGCTGGACTTGGGGTCAAAAACCTCATCTAACGTGGAGATAACTGATGGAAGTCTTCAAAATGAGGACACACTTGCTGTGGACAAGATTGAGAATTTTCATGGTAAAGAATCTGAGTCACAGCCTGCTGTTAATGTAATAGTTAGAGAAGCACCAGTGTTGAATACATACTCATCAAGGAAGAGATCTGGAGGTACTAGGTCTCAAAAAACTCTTGTGCAGAAAGAGTCGCCATTGATAAGAAGGGCTAGAAACTTATCAAGGCAAGAGTCATCACGCTCCTTGGCTCCAGCAGTGCTGTGTCATGATGGTGGCAGGAGTGCTAGGGACATTCCTGCAAGTATATCCAGGAATGGTTCTCTAAGGAGGAGCAAGCGAGCTAGGAAGTCACCAGATGCTACTGAATCTGGTGAGGTTGATGTTTCTCCATTTGTATCAAATGGCACTGTTGAGGATGATGGATCTGAAGTTGCAACACTTGACTCAGATGCTGTTAGTTTGAATGAAGGTAGTGCCATAGAATCTGGATCTAAGTCTGATCATGTTGAGGCTCTTGAATGTTTGGATGGTGATGTTGAATTGACCAAAGGGCTTGATTTTCAAATAAAGGCAGTTGTTGTTAAGAAGAAACGGAAGCCCAACCGTAAGAGAATGTCCAATGATTCTGCTGAAGCTCTTGTTAAATTTGATTCAGAGTCAGTTATGGAGATGGAAGTCCAAAATACTGGGGAAAAATTGCAAAATGCTTGTAGGAATCCAGTTGATAAGTATCGCAAGGAAGATGGGGACAAGCACCTGCCTCTTGTGAAACGAGCTAGGGTTCGGATGGGTGGGCCTTCATCTGCAGACGAAGGCAGAACTAGCCCCTCACAGACTGAAGAAAAACCTTCCTGTGAGGGTGTAGTCAGTTTTTGTGACCAGGTTAGCCCATTGTCAAATTGCCAAGATGATGATTGTGCTGAGAAGGACTCATCACAGATGGAGGGAGCTTCAGTTAATGGTTTTCCTTCTAACTGTGAGGCACAATCTTTAGGACACAGGCTAAGGCATTGGAAAGGGATGAAAAATCAATTTGCCTGTTCAGCTGATGGTGAGGCTGCTTTGCCTCCATCCAAACGCTTGCATCGTGCTCTTGAAGCCATGTCAGCGAATGCTGCTGACGAAGATCAAGTGTCTAATAAAATTTCCCCTAGTATTAAGACAGTAGTTAATGCTAGTCGTGAATCTCCTTTAAATTCACAAATAATTGTTGATGAGCAAGAAGTCAATGGTTTTGGGAAACCTGCTATATCTCCCATGGAAATAGAAAAATTTAATCAGAATCATGGATATCCTGATAACCCAAGTGATGAAGCTCCAGAGAATGTCATAATAGAGGCTGTTAATCCTGTTTGTAGTTGTAATGGTGCCCATCAGGTTGAATCTTGTAACATTCAAATGTTGGTTGAAAACCAAAATTTGGACAAGTTGCTTCCTGATGTTGACAGAAATGAAACTACTTTTGGGCCCACTTCTGGCAGTTTTGACCAACAGTTGCCTTCTCTAGATACTTGTGACACCGTAAACATCAAGCCAGGCAATTATGGGGATAACGGTTATAGGGAAGAACTTGAAACTTCAGGACATGCAAAGTTATGTCCAATTCCTGCCCCTGAGGCTGATGTTGAGCTTTCACCTCACTTGCAGTATGATGCTGAACATGCTGTCTCCGAGAAATCTGAGCCATTGAAGTCACAAAATGATGATGTCTCCTTTGTTGACAACATGTAAGCTCATGTGTGAAGTTTTCTTTTACTTTTTCATTAATAATTTCTTATCGTTAACTTCACATGAATATTGTTTTCTGGATCTCTCAGTACTATGTCCACCATTTGCTAAGTTACTCAGTAGTTCTGGTTTGACTTCTGATTGAAACTGAAATGGCAGGAATGTTGAAGGTCTCAGATTAAGTCAAAATTCAGCTGATAGAGTTGATTCTTCTGCTAGGGTTTCTTCTTCCAACACTTCGATATGCCACACTTCCACTTCAGAGAGTGCTGATGTTATTCAGAGCAATGATGGTTGCAGTCCAAATGTTCAGTCGTCTAACAATAAACCCCTGTATGGTTTGATTGCTGATGGTGAAGTGAAAGCAGGATCTCTGGCTTCTGAGTGGTCAAAGTCTATTAGCAAGTGTTCTAGTCACACTGAAGCACAGCTTGCTCTGTCATCCTTTGAGAATGTGCTTGGGACCTTAACGAGGACGAAGGAGAGCATTGGACGTGCAACACGAATAGCAATCGAGTGTGCAAAGTTTGGTGTCTCGGCTAAGGTGCATTTTCTTCCAATTAGAGATGAGGGGAATTAAGAATAAGGCTTCATTTATTTATTATTAGCAGAAATAAACAATTGATGGGTTAATTATACTTATTGTGCATGTGTTGATTGGCCAGGAAGCTAGTTCTATTTCTCAATATCTAAATTCGCTAATGTCCTCTGTAGGTTGTGGACATAGTTGCCCGTTGTTTGGAGCGTGAATCAAGCTTACACAGAAAAGTGGATCTGTTCTTTCTTGTAGATTCAATAACTCAATGCTCAAGAGGTTTGAAAGGTACTCTGGCTTCTTGCTTTTGATGACTATGTTACACTACCAATCATAGAAAAAAAAATCAGTAGTCATTATATTGGGTTTTCTGTTAAACCATTAGGTGATATTGGTGGGTTGTACCCCTCAGCGATTCAAGCATTACTGCCACGTCTACTATCTGCTGCAGCTCCCCCAGGGCCGGTGGCACAGGAAAATCGCAGGCAGTGTTTGAAGGTGTTTCTTTTTTGCTGTTATTATGCTTCGACATTTTCACCCTTTTTGCTTCCTTATACTTATTATTTGTAGGTGTTGAGAGTTTGGCTGGAAAGGAGAATTCTCCCTGAGTCTATTGTGCTTCAACATATACGAGAACTTGATTCTCATGGGGCTTCATCTTCTGCTGGTCCCTTTTCTCGTCGCTCAGCAAGAACCGAAAGAACAGAAAGGGCATTAGATGATCCTATCAGAGACATGGAGGGTATGCTTGTGGACGAATATGGCAGGTCTTAAGTTGCATGATTGGATATTTTTCTTGGTTCTGCTGTTGCTATCATTTTTGTGTGTGTGTGTGTGTGTGGAACCTCTTTTACTAAATATTCTTCTTTCCATCAGCAACTCAAGTTTTCAGCTACCTGGATTTCGTATGCCTTGTATGCTAAAGGATGAGGATGAAGGAAGTGATTCTGATGGGGGAAGCTTTGAGGCTGTAACTCCTGAGCATTGTTCTGAGATTCCTGATAAACAAGAGACAACCGCTGCAATTGAGAAGCGTAGGCATATCTTGGAAGATGTTGATGGTGAACTTGAAATGGAAGATGTTGCTCCCTGTGAAGAAATGAGTTTATCATATATCCCTGGAGTTGAGACTGCAAAGACTTCTGAGATTCAATCTGAACATCCTCGCACATTACCCTTTGCTCCACCTTTGCCCCAAGACGTGCCTCCATCTTCACCACCACTGCCATCATCTCCACCACCATTTCGTCCTGCACTTCCACAAGTGCTGCCTCCCCCTCCTGCCCAACCTCCTCCTATGACATCCAATCATTATGCTAATTGTGTTGATTCAAAGAATTATGTCAGCATGCATGTGAGTGCCTTAATTTCTGATTTTATGGTAAGGTTATAGTAGTTGTCAATTATAGAACTCCCCGTTTTAGTAATGACCTGGTTGTGTTTTCAGGATAGACGGGATGACTTGCAACAACCCTCAGTTCCTCCAAGAGCCAATTCAACAATGTGTGGGAATGCAATGCCTTATCATGGACCTGAATCCAGAGATGTGCCAGTTTCAATGCATGCCTCTGACTGTAACGGGCCATTACACTCGTATCCTGTACATCCGGTGAATGATATGCAGCAAAATAGTGGACCAAGCTTCCATCGAAATGCTTATCCTCCTCGCCCCCCTCATAATGCGCCTTCGAATCATTTTTCCTATGGCCCTAGTGTCCAGCATATGAAGTCTCGAAGAGACTGCCCACCACCTTACTCCAGCAGGTTTCACCATGCACCAAGAATGCAAAGTGGGAACTATTACAACAACCATGAGAGAATGAGACCAGAGCCTTATGAATTCCGGGATAGTTGGAGATATCCTCCACCCTCTTTTTCTGGTAGTTTCTTGTTAAGTATGTTAGGTCAATATAAGTTGATCAACTTTTATTGTTGGGAGAGGCTGAGTTCTTACTTTGGTATATTCCGTTTTAGGTCCACGATATACTGACAAAGGTAGAGGATCTTATGGGCATAGTGCATATGATGCCCATCCATGTGATAGGTACCCGGATCATGGGTGGGATTATCCTCGTGGATCGAATCATAGAAATTACTTCCATGACCGTCCTCATGATAGTGCAGTTCCTGTTGGTTTGAGAGGTATGTGCTCTCCCAGATACCATCATCAAACAAGTGCTGAATTCTATGTGTATGACTCTTTTTCCTTGTTTTTCCATATTTGGTACTTCCATTACCCTTGTGCTGATAAGTGCCTGTCTGTCTGCACCTGGTGTTGGACTATCTGATCTATGAAAGAGCATTGCGTGAAACCTGCTCATAACGTAGTCTTTTAAGGCCGGAACATTTTTTGTTTGTTTCAGGTCCAGGTTATTGGCGTCCAAGATGACCTGGTGTGGCGTGCAGCACTGCTAGTACTGGTGAGTGGAATGAGATATATTGTATTTTATTGTCGATAATTGTATAACATATTGGTCTCTCACATCATGCGTGTAATTTTGGTTAAGGTATACAAACCCAATTTTTTTGATCGGGTTGGGGTTCGGCTTCTCGGTGGCTTCTGCGAGATTCCGATCCTGTTTGTTGCCCTATAAGACTGAATATCAAAGATAACGCATCCGGAATGGGGTAATGAGGCAGTAAACAGCAAGAAAGCATGCCGGGTTGTATATATGTATTCTACATCTCTTGTCCAAACAGGGGCGTTGGAGTTCGGTAAAATTGTAGAGAGTAGGTAGAATTGTTCTAATTCGAGTCTGCCCGTGCTGTAACAATTTTCCCCTTTTTATCATTCTTCATTTTCATAAATTCATTCTGGGAGCCTGTCAAACCTCAGATAACTTTAGTCTCGTCTCGTTTGCGTTCTCTACAATCAATATTTTCCGGGGGGCATTTTCTCCTTTTAAGTTAAAGAAGGGGTAAGACCCGTCTTGAATAGTCTCCCAGACATGTGAACTGTACCTTCTGCTGTGATGTGGAGGGCCAGTATTTGAATGGCACCTCTGGATGTTTTGATTAGTTGCTGTCATATTGATAGTTGTTTCTTGGAGGCTTTAACCTGCAGAGCTAGGGTTGGTGCTTGCCCAGCTATGTTGATGCATGGTACTGTATCACTGCAAGTTTCAGTTTCTTGAGGCTGAGATGCCTTCGTCTCTAATTACATGTTAAATCAATTGGTCTGTGCTCAAGTTAATACGAAATTCTGAGTGTGATTAAGAGAGAGATAAGAGAGAGATGCGGGACTGACTGGGTGATTGGCTCCTGCTCTTAAAGGGAAAAGCTCCAGCAAGAACGAAGGATGGAAGTTGCGGTGAGAGGGTGGATAAGAAGTTACAAAAAAAAAGGATGAACCAAGCTAGAATATCTTGAAAGAATTGCTAAATCTAACTTCACTTGTTGCTCTAAATGAAGTGCAAAAAGGTTCAGATCCATTTAAGAACAAATGATATTCTGAATTCATCTTCACGTAAAAACAAGCAATATTTCTGAAAAGTGCCAAATATAACTTTACTTGTGTGTCCTCATGGACCTCAGAACATAAAAAATTACGACAATGAATCAAGAAGGGGAGACCATGTTTGATTTGATAATACAGAGCCTAAATAGGTAAATAGTGAGGCGCTGTCTAAAAAGTTGTGAAGTAAAAGGGATAAAAAGGATCTCAAGAGAAGAAGTTGAAAAAAATGGCATGCATAAATTGTAGACAATTCAGAGACGTTGCTCATACGTAATTAGTCGTTGTCCCTTTTAATTCCATATCCATTTCTGAACAAAGGTCTTCGCCCGCGCCTGCCTGCCCAACGCAGTGGTAGAGCAAGATACAAGGCGTCCCGGCCGGCGTTCCGATCAGCCAATAAACTTATCAAAAGCAATTTGATCTACTCCACATTTTTGTGAAGCAGATAATAACTTTTCAAGATGATTACGCCAAAAAAATAAAAAATAACAAAAAGACATAGAGCAAGGACGCTGGTACAAACTTTTTTGATGAAAATGAATTTACAAACCTTACGGGGACGGGCTGGGGTGTAGTAGAGCGCGACAACTCGGAAGCGGATTCCCCCTCATTGAGTGGACGAAAAAGAAGGGATTTTTCAGGGCAAGGCCGTTCGGTGCTCTAATACGCTCTTTTATGAGTGGAAGGGGCAGGGTAGAGTAATGGTGAGCTCATTAGGCTCAAGACCCGAAGACTACTAGGAGTCTGTTTGAATCATGTCATTTCTGATAGAATGCATATAATGTAATGAAAGATGACTTAAAACTACTACGAAACCAGTAACCTAAGACTCTCGGTAGCTTGTTAGTGGACTTTTTAAATTGAAAATGAACCATACATGAACTTTACATCATGTAAAACAACCACCACCACCACCACCAACATCAATCACTCTATAGCTAGTTGTTGGCATTTTTTTCTCATTAATTCGAAGTAACACCTTTATTATTGGTTGGATGAAAATTTAAGTGATAGGTGGTACTGGAGCCTCCTTACCTTTGTCATCATCACCATCATAACTGGTGTTGTCGGTCTCATAATCATAAGTTAGACCCCCACCGTCGCCATCGCGATCACCACTGTAAGATGTGTCCTGGTCATCACTATCAGAATCGGAGGAGGTGGAGTCGGATTCAGAGGGCTCATCATTGCTCACGACATCCTCCTCAGTACGCTCACAACAACATAGACCAGCCCAGAGACAGCAAGCAATATCGTAATTAGGAATACCCGGTATCCTGTTTCGGCATTCTCTAACACAAGTTTCATCTGCCACTCGCCCCTCCCCGCAATTCACATCAGCTGAAGCAGCTTGTCGACATTGATGGTCAGGGCAAGGTGCTTTTACCATTTTGTCTACAAGGAAAAACAGGTTTCAGAATCAATTAGGGAGGATTACGGATTCAATGCTTGGATTTGTGTTGGCTGCATGCCCCTAGCATGTGATTCAATCAGAAACATTAAAAAGAAAACCTCAAGATTAATTAATAGTTAGGTTCATAATTAACTCATATTCTTAACATATAAGAATAATCACTGATGAGGAATACAGAGTCGCCCGTTCATGTTAAAACACATACATACATACATACATACCAGTTGAGAGAAGCATGCATACGATAAAGACAAGTTGAGCTGCACTTCTGGATTGTTGGACCCGTAGCCTCATATATATCTGTACTTCTTCAACACTTGACCACCATGAAAAGATGGAAGTGCTCCCTCTTACCACGACTTTATCTAAAACATGAACAGAGCACTATAGGTGCCTTAAAGCCTGAATGACCGCTCACAGACACGCAAAACTTACTTAGCTAAATGCGCCCAACACTCTTGTTAGGATTAAAAATTGCCCTAGTTTCCTCTTAAAATTTCTAGTTAGGATGACAAAATCTACATAGTTTAGTATGAGGCTAGCATAGATACCAATGTTATCCTATTGTCATGTTTCTTTTAGAAAAATGACATGTACCCATACCAAATTTATTGGCATTTAATAAATCTTATAATCATCTGAGCTCCTCAGTCAAGCATAAATTTTGTATCAAAATTTCGTACAAATTTAAGTAAATTGTTTCAAAAGTTTTTATTGATTATGGGCCGACATGGTAAAAGGACGAAGGTATTACATATGGTTCCATTTTAGGAAAATGGCTGGGCCAACTAATCCCAATCCCATCAAGAGGAGAGGGCAAATCCTTTGTCTCGCCCATGAAATTGATATTGATCGATCAACTTTGTGAATAATTTCTATCCACAAGGAGATTTTCATCAATGTAACAGAGAGAACTCCAAAATCGAAACAGGAAGAGTCACCTTCTCCAGAAAGCAGTCACGGGATTTCTTGTTCCTTCCTAATTACCTAGAAAAAGATGGGCGCTTGTGAATCACTTTCTCAAAAATCTATACACGATTTTATCGTCAAGGTTTTCCTCCCCCTCACACACACACATTTTTCTTTGTTTCTATATGATATGAATGTGTTTGAAAGTTCTCTGGGTCTTTGATTTTGGTGAGTCGCAGGATTACAAGGGTCAAGATGTGGAGCTCAGCTGCTACAGAGGGAAGGTTCTCATCGTTGTTAATGTTGCCTCCAAATGGTCCCTCTCTTCCTCTATTTCCGTATTGTTGCACCCTCTTTATTTCTTTCTCAACAAATTTTGGATGATTTTGCTGATTTCTTTAATGTATATGGATCCTGAACAGTGGCTTTACAGATGTAAATTATACCCAGTTGACAGGGGCGTATCTATTCAGGGGCGGGAGGGGGCAGCCGCCCCCCCTAAAATTTTAAAAAAATTTATTGGGTACTTGGATATGTGATATAATTGTAGAAAAATTAAAGTTAGATACCTATCTGTAATTTTTATAATTAATTAGGGGCTCTAGTATATTTTATCTATTTAAGGTCTCAGTCATTTTCTTATTGAATAAATTACGTGATAGTCCTTACTCTTTAATTATTATTTCCTTTTGGTCCCTATCCTATTAAACATTCTGTTTTGGTTCCAAACGTATTAAAAACATTTTGTTTTAGTCCTAAATTTATAAAAAATGTTTCATTTTAGTTTCATTGCATGAAATTTATTAACTCAAAGTATTTGTCTGATAACAACTTTTTAGATCATAATTTGGACTATCCGGTAAGTGCTATAAAATAAATTTAATTTGTATAATATTTTTTTTATAATTAATAGAAAATTCAAATAACTATTTTTACTCTATAAATTGAACTTAATTATTATAAATTTTTGAATTCAATGTGTCTATATATGTAAACTGTTTAATGAATTTTGAGTTGTAAACTTTTGAAATAAACTTAGTTATTATACACTTTCAAATTTTATATGTTTATATATAATATTATTTAGTATTTTTTATTAGTGATTGTAAATTTATATATGCTGATAACCCGTTTCACATCACGCCCCCGCCCCCCTAAGTGGAATTTCTGGCTACGCCCCTGCCAGTTGACCGATCTCTATAATAGATACAAGGACCAAGGTAACTTCGTCCTCTTTCCCTCCTCCTTCTTCTTCGTCTTTTTTCTTTCCTTTCATTTTTTGGGGAAACAATCCTAAGAAAATCATTCATTTTTTTTTTCCCATCTAACTCAACGATTTCACTCAGTTTTTGGCCAATTAAACTATTGACGTTAAAACTTGGTGAACAGTTTGCGAATCATCCGATGAAATTTTGTTTATATTTCTTTATTTAGTTAACCGAACAATTTTGTTCTCTTATTCATATTTGTCGAATAATTCGTTTAAAAATTATTGGCTAGTAAATTGGAAATATAATGCGGGAGTAAATTGCAGAAGCATCTCCTTCTCTGGCTTCAACAGTGTGCCCAACAACCGCCGCCTTCGCCTCCTCCTCCTCCTCCTCAGAGCTATCCAAATCGTCTGTCTGCCATTTTCATCAACTATACACTCCACATCACCCACGCCTCTCTGCGCCATCAACACCATTAACCCAGTTGTATCCACTGGAAATCCTAATGGATTGTTTAACCCCAAATTCATATGGAAAACTATTGGATGACAGAGACAGACGAAGGACACATCGATTTCCATGTGTCCCACATATGGCTTGGCTGCGTCCGTTACGCCCGTCCTCTCTCACCTAAGTATTGTCCAATTCATATCGGTGGCTGCCCTGCCCAATCGGAGCTAGGAGATACTGGTAGCGCTAGCCTCCTTGTCGAATACACAGGCGATCGAGATTTCAAGAAAAAAAGGTTGCCTGATCTGTCTTTCAAGGCCCCACCGTCAACAGGTTCTTAAAGGTAGCAAAGGATCTCTAATCTGGTTTCCTTCGTCCATAAAATCCGAGAGAAAAAAAAGCAAAAAAATCCATATTATCTATCCCCATGTTCTTAGTCTCGCAGAAGCTATGTTAACAATTGAATCACCATCTCCACAATCCGCTACACTCACGTCTCTTTTTGGCCACTACTGTTTATGAAAGTCACCGGTTGATGACTCAGTTTTGTATGTAGTGTTAAGGCCGCGGTAGAACAATAGCCCTATGATTTGAGGATTCAATTTTTTTTTTTAGATTGGTTCAATTTTTTGTTTGAATCAAATTGATTGTGTCATTTTTGCCTCTAATAAGTGCAAGCCTACCTGGTGGTGCTTTCTCTTTGATTTGCGATCAATGTACCTGAAGGAGTGAGAGAGGTGCGAGGATCATGAGATTGAGGGATATTTGGTCTCCATGATGGAGAAGTGTGTAGGATTTTCCAAGGAGAGGTGTGAGCTGCCGTTCTTGGAGGTGAGGGTTGCGGCGGTAAGGAAGGAGGCGAGATGGAGAAGATTGGCGAGATTAGTAGGTTTGGCTTAGATGTTTGAGGCATGTTGCTTGTAGGATTTGGTTAGGTTGGATATGCTAGCTGAGTGAGAATGAAGAGAATGAATTATGGAGGTAGTGAGTTGAGACAACAATGTTGGGTTTTTTCAAGTCAAATGAGTTGGGTTCATAGTTGAAATTTATTATCTTAGTGGAGAATGTGGCTCTTGGGGATCAACCAGAGCAAGGTATTTCTTTCACTTAGCTTAGTTTTTCGGACACAAGATGATTATTGATTGGATGTTGGCAATTTTTATTTTGATGAGCATGGTTATGATTATTGAGACAACTGCTTCATTGCATAAGGTTAGTAACTTAGTTTGTGGGATTTCTATATGCTTAATACGAATGAACTCACTCGTAAGAAAGAATGGTTGGATTCATAATGAACTTCACTTTTGGCTGTGTTTGATTGTGAATCTACATTTGGGAATGAAGAGTCATATGTCAATTCAAGCATTTGGCAGGTTGTCAATAGGGGTGAAAATGGGCCAAGCTTATTTTGGGTAGCTCAAGCTTGAGTTTGAATTGAGACTTTTCTAACTAGGTATTTTTGAGCTCGAGCTGAAAAATGCGCTCGAACAAATTTGGGCCGAGCTTGAGCCTTAATATATTTGGCCCTATGGGCTTGCAGGTATATTGGGTTCAAGCGCTCCTAAGTTCTAACTCCTAAGACTCCTAACCCTTAATCCTTACTTCTGTCTCCCAGCCAAGCTGCTTGCTCTGCATCGCAGCCTTACCCCGTTGCCCTTAGTCGACCCACCCACAGTCCCACCTAGTCAGTGGCCACCACCCATATCAACACTGATGACACAATGATGAGAGCCTTCATTTCATGATGATCTCCACCGTTGTGGCATAAGGCCAGGCTCCTCTAGCAATTCGAGTTCATGACTCCGCAATGATAGCTTGCCCCACAAAAGTCCACGATGATAGCCCTAGCCGGTGTCAAAAACTTCGTAATTGACAGCCAGCAAGTCACAATCGGCCCTAGCTGCCCCGTCCTACCTCTTCCCTCCATGACTGCACCAAGGACGTTCTCAACGTTGTCATCTCTCTCCTTTTTTGTATTTGGTGTTAGTTGTGCAGCTGATTCATTGATTGGGATTCTTTTGGAGATGATAGCGATTCAATTCTTTACTAGCCGATTAGACATCTTGAGGAAGAAGATGGTTCATTTGTAAAGTTTACAAAATTAGGGTAACGTGAAAAAGGATTAGAAAGTCTGGGATAGATTATGTTATTTTCTCTTCTTTGGTTATTTGTCTACAAAATTACTAATTTAGTCTCTATCTTTTATCTAAGTTGTAAGTATGACATTAAAAATTTATATGTGTCATTCGAGCTTAAAAAGTCTTCGGGCTGAGTTTCAGCCTAAAAAAATTAGGTTTGAGTAATTTGAGTTCGAGCTCGAGTACTATCGAACTATAAACGGGCTAAACTTGAGCTCAGTGGGCTCAAGCTCAACTCGGCTCATTTTCACCTCTAGTTGTAGAGATGATAGTTCTATTGTTAAATGAGAAAGTTTTAAGGTTTCTAACTTTCTATGACAAAGAGAATTTTCAGGTGTTAAAACTAGGTTTTTACATTTTTTCCCATCCAACTTAACGTCTCAAGTTAACGAAAGGTCCAATATGGAACACTTAAAGTCTTAAATGATATTAGAGACTTTTTTATGTAAGAAATTGAGATTAAGGTTTAAAATAGAATAATAATTAAAGTTAGGGATCATGGATGCAATTAACCCTACATACTAGTTTTGTAGGAACATTTAGGTGGTGTTTAGTTATTGAAAATTTTCCCATTTTCCTTTTTCAAATTTTCTTTGATGAAAGTTTGAGTATATGACATGTATTTTAAAGATTGGGAAACTTTGTTTTCTAAACTTTGGAAAACTCATGTGTTAAAATAGAAAACATCTAAAATAAGATTTTCTATTTTATAACACAAGTTTTCCAAAATTTAGAAAACAAGGTTTTCTACATTCTTAAAAGAAAATTTAAGAAAAAAAAAATAAGAAAAATTTTCACATCCAAACGCCATCTTAAGGTTTCCAAGTCGTGTTTCACTAAAAGAATACATATTAGTTTCTTCCTTCTCATGGAAGATAAATATGACATCTGAGTGATTAAGTGGGTGTTTACCCACAGTCGTTTTCTTTTGTTACCTTCAAGATGTTACAGTCCTTTTTTATTTGTACGCCGCAAGCATAATGTATGCCGACAGTGGTTTTCTTTTGTTACCATGAAGATTTTACTTTCTTATTCCTCATGAAAAATAAATAGACTTCTGAGTGAGAAATAGCAGTTTCTGCCCTTGTAGAGATAGTTTTGTGTTGTAGTTTTGTGTGCGTTTGTTTATCCGGGGGTTGATGTTGTATAATATATTCTACGACTGATTGAAGGTCTGGAAATCTTGGCATTTCCATGCAATCAGTTTTTAAAGCAGGAACCGGGAACAAGCCAGGACGCACAGGAATTTGTGTGCACAAGGTACAAGGCTCAGTACCCAGTCTTCCAGAAGGTAACTGATTTCTCCTTAAGTCAATTTCTAGGATAGCATTCAACCGCGTGACGATATTTTCTGTCTGAGATTATATTTAGGCAAATTGATAGAAGCAGTCTAGCAGGATCAGTATTTTAGTGTGGTACTGGGCTGGTATTTTGAATTCCAACTCTTTCAGTGAATTGTTGGTGATATATAGGTACGAGTAAACGGGGTAGAAGCCGCACCCGTGTACAAGTTTCTAAAATCAAGCAAGTCTGGGTTCATGGGATCTCGGATAAAGTGGAACTTTACCAAGTTTTTAGTTGACAAGGATGGGCAGGTCATTGATCGGTATGGCCCAACGACCTCTCCATCAGCAATGGAGGTACCCCTCCCCCTCTTTTGCTCTACACTACATGTCTCACCATTTTGATTTCCTTCTCAACTTCCGCACTATAGTTTTCTTTTTTTCATGCACATATATAATATGGGTGCAGAATGACATCAAGAAAGCCTTGGGCATATAGAATGCGTCAGGTTGGATCAATGTCCAGCCCGTCCGGTAGTTACATATATAGCTGGGCATGCATCAGTTTCTGGGTTCGACTAATCGGCGGGCAGGTAAGATTGATCATGCCTGCCCTGCCCTGGCACTGGCTGTCAGCGGCCATTCCATGTGGAGTGAAGAATTCCATGGCAATTCTTGATTTATCAAATGCATTAATTGTTTGTAACTTCTGATCATGGAATTTGGTATTTATATGTTGCATGGACATGTATCATATGACTGTTACTGGGTAGCGCATTCTTCATATCCATCCACTTCAGTGATTCTAATTCATAAAATCTTCAACTCGGCAATGTATTTGTCCCAGTCATCTGTTTACTTTTATTTTGTTGCAGGCCAGAATTTAAGCATGGACTTCTCCTGCCTCGCACACATCGGTTTGCTTCCACTTTAAAACTCGTCTTCTCGCACTCCCTGCTCTTGCTAGAAATACTCTTTTGTATATACTCCGTTCACCAATAGTAGTTGGTGATTAGTCCCAAACTGGTAATCGCCATGCAATTTGTTACGGATGTTGATCAAGAAAGATATAAATTTTTTTTTTCATATCGATTACATTTTTATATATAAAAAAAGAAGCATTAGAAAAGCTATGAATTTAAAACTAAGTCATAATTAATTTAAATGTTTTGAAAAATCAAAATGTTGTAAAGTTGATGTTAATCAATTTGATTTGAGAAGCATAAATTGAGAGGTTTTTGACTGTAACTTATGCAAGTTTAGGGGTCTAAAGCAAACAAATTAATAATTTAGAATATCTTTTATTTTTATTGAGAGATAGGGTAACAAAAATGCTTGATCTCAAAATTTGACGACACAACAAAAAAAAAAAAATAGATGACCTATTATATATGGTTTTTGACATATTCTAGGCTGAGAAGAACAATCAGACTTCCGCTTCAAAAAAAAAAAAAACCTTATGTAGATGTAGTAGGAAAAATCACATCAATGGCTTAGGCTTTAGTTAATAATGCTGATAAAATAAAGTTCTTCAATTATATGCGGGTGTCTTTTTATGGTTAATATGGCCTTTAAAGTCTGGGAAGTTATCCATGCCATTAAGAGATCAACTGAGGCCAAAGTACAGTAATGACCCACAAACTTTACCAACTCAGTAGAGTCAGTCCTCCAACTAAAACTCAGTCGGCAGAAGCCCTCAAACTTTGTAAATCATTTCGAGTTGGTCCACCAGGTGACAGAAGTTGGTCACATGCATCCACATGAAACTAATGCTGTTCTTTTTGTGTTGGGTGGAAAGCTGACATGGCGCGTTATTTCTACTGATTCTGAAAAGCGAGATACAAGCTTTCCACTGAATCCACCATCATTCATGGTCGCCGGACACCGACTTGTCATTGCTAGGGACGTTGCCGGCCTCCCCTGCCCGCCTTTTCCTCCCTTTCTTTCCCTCGTGCCACCCTCATGGGCACCTGAAGGGAGTTCCTCCCACCACCATCGAGCTCGCAGCTCGAGCACCTCAACAAAATGCGAACAACAATCTCTCTCTCAGATGGCCACGCGCATCAAATATTTCCATTTCCTCTTGCCCAATTGCCGAATTGAACTGAGTTCTGTTTTCCCCCTTCTGGTTATTCAAGTAAAGTGAATTCTACTAACGACAGCGTCTGTATGTTTCTCCAGAATTGATGTTCATTTATCGATGCAGATGATTGTTCTATACGTGAGGCAACAATTTCTTGTGCCTTGTTTCTCCCATCAATCCTGAATTTGTAGTCTCAAAGGAAGATTTGGAACGTTACTGACTCATATCATGCTCGGGAACTTCTTCGAACTTACTTTGTTATGATTTCTGATGTGGGCTACCGCGTCTATTTTGAGATTTTCATTGGCTGCCACTGGGTTCTCTAGTATTCAAGCGCCTCCAATCTTGCCTTCCTGCAACATATTATGGGGGATGTTGGAAATATAGGAGACCTATCAACCAGTGATGTTGTAGTGAGGCTACGCACAGGGGATGGGTGTGATGATTGGGTTTATTCCCACCATCATCAGCCATCCGCCATTTGCACCTCCTCAAACTCCCCATCCACCGCACCCTCTACGACCTCTCACAGAAGTACGGCCAGTCTTCTCCCTCTCCCATGGCTCCCGCCTCACTACCGTTATCGTCTCCAGCCCATCCCTCCGTGTGCTCGTACTCCATAAATTGACCATGTCACCATTCCACATAGCACTATTACATGGTGTTCTTGTCACGTCCTTAATCCTGTTAGCTGCTAGACCAAAACAGACGGAGTTCCAAAGTTGAAGGGCTGCTACTAACAGATCGAGTTATAGTTCATGGACCAACTATTTGAGTTTTCAAAGTTTGGGGGCTGTTGGTGCATTTAGGCCAATCACTAAATTTTTTTGTGTTCAAATATTTTATTGAAGATCCAATAAATCTAGTTGAATTACATGACAGAAAATAAATTATCCAATTAATTTGCCTTATAGTAATAATTATATTCTTGATGAACCTCGAGTTTTATTACCATAATCTTTATCTTAACAATAATGGTTCTTTATATACTTAAAAAAAATAAAAAAATACTTTATAATTAGCATCAGAATTTTGAAAATATTATCTAATAATAAATATTTGTGAGTAAATATTAACATAAATCGACCAAAACTCAGGCATTAATCAATCAAAGGGGCTGGTATAAAAGGAAATATATAAAATATCAGTGACAAAAAACATAAGAGGTTTTAGGTCTCTAACTCATACTTGAACAGTTGCTACATGATTCTTTAGCTTAATTTCGCCCCACAAGCGTCTATGTGTGTCCTACCTGAACCGTTCCTCAATTCTCACCCACATGAAGCCCTAATTCATAAGCACACAAAAATCTGATGAATAGATACTTGTAATATAATAAATCGAAGAAACCTCCACTTGTCGATTGTTATTGCCTCACACATTAGGAAACAGCTACTATCGAAATGAAAATTCCCCAAGTTATTGAATCGATCATCTTCATATTTTTACTGCCATTTCTTCCGGGAACAAACTCGCAAACGTTAACGCCGACAGCCCCAATCCCGCGCCCAATCTGTGCCTCACAGTTTGAACTGGTGAATTATGCGTGCGCGTCCCTGGCATTGACACCGATGCCGACAATCCCTGTACAGCTTCCGCCACAGCCGCCGCTATGGCTGCCGCCATTCGGTAACAGCGAGCAGGAGCAGGGGCACGAGCAAGGGGAGGAAGAAGAACGATGCTGTAGCTGGCTGAGGCAAGTTGATGCAGAATGTGTGTGTGATTTGCTTGCCCTTTTGCCCCCCTTCCTTGCAAGGCCTAGCCATGAATACGTCATCAACATCAAGTCCTGCGTTGTTAGCTACCGCTGTGGCGGGGGACCTAGTCCAGGATCGACAACTAATGTTAAGCCTTGATTAAAATTAATGTCGAGTTAATTAGTTTGGTTACATAAATTACTTTACTTTTGCATAAATAAGGACCAAACATGAGTCCTCCCCCCCAAAAAAAAAGACCAAAGATGACACACTTAATTATCGCCTAATTGCCGACAAAATGTGAGCGCAAATGGACGGTACTGATCGGTTTCATTTCGCCGACGCCGATGCTTTTGTTGGGGCATGAAAGAGACCGTGGAACTAATGGTGAATCATACGTTTCCGGCACTGCGACCGATCTTTGTCAGGTGCATAAGAATCTACTGCTACGAATGTATATGGTCGACGATATAATAACTTAATGTCAACCCAAATGTCCAACGTTTAAGAAATTGGCTCTCTTTCCACAACCATAATTCGCGATAAACATGGCCCGCTGTGTGAAAGCAGAGAGAGCTTGCTAGCAATTAGGTCCAAAGCAGGAAGAAAAAAGAAGGTATTCCAGGATACCCAAAACAAAGGTTCAAACTTTTGATCAAAAGCCCAACAGGGAGTGAGAAAAGGCAAAGAAAAGGTTTGCTTCCGGTCCGTCTGTTTATGAATTACGATTAGTACATGACGGTAGCCGAGCAGCATCCGAAAATGGAAGTCTCTTTCGGTATCCTGTCCTGTTCTGTTTTGTGATGAATAGAGTAGACGAGATAAAAATTTACAAAAATAAAAAAATGAATTTTGAGAACGATTCAGAGACGCACAACATTTCTTTTTCTGATTTTATAATATATATTCTCAAAATTTTACTTTGTCGACAATAAATAAAGTCTTCAAAATGGTTTTAGTCGCCGTCCATGACAACCGTCAGAGGATTTCTTCAGTGTAACACAGATTGTTAGAGGTGCCGATTATGTCTGGAAGTTTTAACACCTCGATGGCCAAATCTATGAATTTCTGGACCTTTTATTTTTTCTTTTAAAAAGGTATAAAAAGACCGAAAGAGAGAGTGATGAAAAGTGAAGGGCAGAGAAAAGAGGGAAATCCCATGAGGGCTTGGACCAAGCTTTTGACCGAGCTACAAAGAGTGATGAGATCGAAGACAAACTTGTTGTAAGACAGGCATCATGAGAAAAGCTAAGCAGAACTCTTCTTATTGTATCTCCTTTGGTTCCTTTTTCCGACAGCAATGCAACATACCAAGTGCTGAGCCCATAATTAACTTTAATAGATAACGGGAATAGCGCTTCACAAGATCCGTCGGCAGTTTTATTGTCGAGAGTTTAGGAGGAAATTCTGCCACATTTTAAGGTCATCGAGTTGCTATCATTCTTGTTGGAGTTTGTAATGAACCGTTACTTAGAAATCACATACTAGTGAAACATTTGTTAGCAGATCGAAAAAAATTTAGTTACCATATGTTGAAGTGATTGAACCAACTTTTATTGGCTAGGGGAAACCAGTTTATTTATTTTTTTTAAAGAGGGACCAAAGTAGGTATTTTTTAAATTATAATTATTATAAAGAAATTTGACAAATTTTAACAATGAGTCAGAATGTTTTTACCATAAAATTTAAGGAATATATATAGCATAAATTTTACCATTCTAGGAGGACATGAGCCTATATTTGCCCCGTTAGATCTGTCTCTGGCTAGAACTTTCAACAATTGAATCAACTGTAGATGGGTCGATTAACTCCTTTGCATGGTTGCCCACTAATACTTATAATAGACTGGATCTCAAATCTTAGCTTACGTAAAAAGCTTAATTGGAAATGGTAGGCTGGAGTGTGTTGTAAGATAGATTATAGGGTTAATTACAATTTTTTTACTGAGATTTAATTGAAATTACATTTTATCCCGTTCTGTTTCAGAAATATAAACTTTATCATCTGCCTTTTTCTTACAGGCTGAAAGCAACTTCTAAAATTTTAATTTAAACATTATAGTAGTTATCTTACAGTAATTTTATTATATATGATATTTTTTTACAATTAATGAACATTTTAAATTATCAATTTTTTCTTTCTATAAATGTAAAATAATATTTTTTTAAATATCAACTAATTGTAAAAAAATTACTATACAGATTAAAATTACTTGAAGATAACTATTATATATTCTAAATTAAGATTTTAGAAGTTGCTATCAAACTGTATTAAAAAGAAAATGAGAAAAGTGTATATTTCTAAAATAATTAGAGAAGATAAATTGTAATTTCAACTAAATCTCAGGAGATAAATTATAATTATCCTTAGATTATATACTAGAATCACGTTTATAATCTTTGTTTGTAGTATACCAGGTAACAAAAAAGAACCATTAACTATCAGGGCTTAGTATCAAAAATTGCAAAATAGCTTTTGAAAAAAAAAAAGGTTGTTCGCAATATTGAAATTTTTTTTTAAAACTTCAATTTTAATTTCAAACAAAATAATTGACAATTTTCGGTTATATATAGAAACTTTTGATATTGAATTCACATAAAATTCGGACTTCAGCAAAGGTAAAAAAGAAGAAGAAGAAGGCATCGACGGAATTCAAGCCGCCTATTATTTCTAAACAATGCCATTGCCTTCAGACGAAGAGGAAGAGCAAAAGAAAATTGCATCTGCCTTCTTATGTCTGTTACGTGCTCAAACTTTCTAGTAGGTCCCGACCAAAAAAAAGGCCGAATGCCTCCTCCTGTCGGTCACGTTTTTTTGTTGAACAAGTGTTTTTCTATTGATGATTATGAAATGACACGTGTTTAGTTCCGAGAGAGTGAAGAGTATAACTTGTCCGTCTAATTCAGCAATTTGATTTTCAAACTTCAAAAGTTATTATCCAGTGTGAAAACTCCTCCGCCCGCCCCTTGATGTGCACACAAACTGTTCGACGATATTTCTGATCGGACCCGCGACGAGCTCTTCCCACGCCTCATCCGCTGCCTTGCCGTGCTGGAGAAAGGCCCCCGTCGCGTCGAGCCTATGTATGTTCCATCGCTTCAAATTCTTGAGCCTATAGATCTTCTCCACTTGACGGCAAGCCAGTTTGAAGGTGTTGGTTTTGATATCCAGTAACGCCGCTTGAAGCAGTCGGTCTCGATTTTCTTGGTCCAGAAATGGTTCAGCTCTGAAGTAAGCGTCGAGCTCAACCACCCCAATTGCCTTCCTAATGCCCCTTTTATAATCGGCATTAAAATCGAAAAAATCTCTAACTTCATCGACCATCCCATTCTCAACCATTTTGTCGACTCGCTCCGTTACAAACTGATGGAGCACCGGAAGCGCCACATCCACCCAGAGAAAGAGACATTTGTATGTAGTTCTGAACTCGGAGTCGATCAAAGCCTCAATGTACGAGTTTGAGCCTCCGACGATGATAGGAAGCTTGTCGCGGGAGAGAATTGATTCAACTGAGAGGGAAGCCATCTGGGAAAAGTTGGCTGCAGTGAAGTCAGCATCCGGGTGCACTACGCCTAAGAGATGGTGAGGGATGTTGCAGCGTTCTTCATCTCTGATCTTGTTGGTAACTATGTCCAGTCCTTGGTGGGCTTGGATCTTGTCGGAGTTTATGATCTCTGCCGGGAACTTCTTCGCCAGGTCGATTGAGAGTCGTGACTTTCCGGTTCCGGTGGCTCCCATTACGACCACAACTTTCTGCTGTTGTCTCGAAGTGCCGAATGTCAACACAGCGGGGGGTATGTCGAGTGTTGTAGGCGGCGTTGCTGGCTTGCACATTACCATCGAAATCTTCATGGTCAACTTACCCTCAAAGCTATGTGATGCAAGAGCTAGCGAAATGAGTTAGGAGAGAGACTTTCGGCCGGCCACCTACTTCATAGACTTGATTTAATTTACATGTGGGATAGCAAGCCAAGCTAGGTAGAGCTGCCTATATTTATAGGCACAGCCCCCGGGGAATATTGGAATGTATTGGATATTATTTCCATAACAATAAATTTAATTTATGAGAGATAAATATTTTTCAATCCTAAATTATATGCTTCTATCCGTTCTAGGTTTATGTTTATCTATGAAATTAAATATCTCGGTATATTGCATGGTATGTTGCTTATCGTTGGTGAGTAGTATGCAGTATAAATGTTTTTGCACTTTGTCATTTTTTTTGTGCAAAATATCCTGATATTTCGTGGCATTGCACATACCAGTCACTTTTTATGTATATTTTATAAAAAAAATTGAGAGGGATATATCGCAGTATTCTATTTTTTGTGAACTTGTGTGAGATGTTTTTTTTATCATTTTACATCAAAATATCATACATAAAGATATAAAATAGTAAAATATAATTAATACACATATTTTAACATAAGTATTTTAACATAATTAATACAAACTAAGACATGAGCGTCATACTTTAAGCCATCTGGGAATTCAATGTGATATTAGAAAATATACTGTTATTATTAAAGTATTGTTTCTTTTTTTTTTTTTTTTATATCAATAAATTAGTTTTTTTGCTGAGTAATATTTATTTTGCTCTATGTATAATATTTTTTATGCTTTTTTGTATAAAAAATATCTTCTATCATATATATTTTTATTTATCTTTGAAAAAATATGATGATAAAAATTACAATACATATAAAAATGTACAAAAAAATTATTTAATTTATTTCATCTTAAAATAATATTTTAAAATTTATTTCTTTACAAAAAAAAGGAATGATATGCGACACAATATACCATACAATATACCTTAAAAATATGAGATGTTGTATACCCAGTGATAACGGTATTTAATGTCTTGTGTTTATCTCATTAACTTGCAATGCCGCTAATAGTGTAATTGGATTTTAACTAGAAAATATTTTGGATTTAGTTATGCGTACGTTTTCTCATAGCTAGTGCAATTGGCTCTAATTGTTTAATTTAATGGTTTCACTATTGCTACAAGTCTATAAATATTTTGGATTTAGTTATACACTTAGTTACATGAAAGCGATTTCCATGTGGTTGCCTTACACTTTGGAGCGTGAATTCGCGATTTAAGAGCAAAAGCTCAATAAATTCATGCTCTTGAATATCTAAAGTGCGCTTGTGTTTCATCAGAGCACACAATTGCCAAAGGCCAACAGATTGAAGACAGGAGTTGGTAGGGTGGGTCGTGAATAGCCTTCCCTCTTTCATTGCCAGCAATGCTTGTAGATTGTGAGGAACCAAGCAGAGCAATAGTGTTCTGACTGAGACGGATGACGCCGATGATTAGGTGGCAATGGCATCCAGACGAAGTTTAAAACGATGAAGGTTAAGAATTGGGCAGCCAAGGGTGGTAAGGAAGAAAAGTGGGGTTGAAGAAAGGCCATAATTTTTTTTGGTATCTTGAACTATAGTGACTCAGTCACTTTAGTACCTGTCACATGACTCAGTCAATTTGGTCCTTCAAATTATAAAACGTAGGACACTTTACCCCTTTTACTTAGTAAGTTGGTCAAGTTGATGTTAAGATCGTTTGACTTTTAACGGTTTAGTGGCCTGATTGTAAATGTTTAAAACCTTAGCAACTAAATCACAAAAATATATAACTTGAAGCACTTGATAATAATTAATCCTAAACCTAAACTTATATCTCTTCACCACCACCTCTGCTGCCTCCTCCCCACCGTCATCCCCAACTCTGTCCCTACCCCTGCCCTTCAAATCTACCCCTCCTCCATCCTTACCTCTGCCCTTCAGCATCCTCCCTATCACCTTCACCGTTTTCCATTATCACTCCTATTCGAAAGATTGCGGTCCTTCATCCTCCATCACTACTAAAAATAAGGTTTTTCCAACAGCCGTTTCCAATGGCTCTGCGTTGGAAATTTGGGATTTTCCAATGGTCAACCGTTGGAAATAAGCCCGTTGGTAAACCAAGCGTTGGAAAACAATTTCCAATGGCCCTACAATTAGTCGTTGGTAATTTCTGACGGGTAGCTATTGGAAAATGGGCCTCTGAAAATTTCCAACGGCTCAGTTGCACATAGGTTTTTCCATCAGTTCAATGGTTTTCCAACAGTCTTAGTCGTTGGAAATACACCAATGGCTAAAGCCGTTGGAAATTTTATTCAAAAAAATAAAAAATATGCTTTTAATTATATTTTTAAAAAATATTTTTTATGTATTAAAATCACATTTTATATTAACTGAAAACATACTATATATATAAGAAAATCATATTCTTTATTTTATATTCACAAAAATTATATTTACTAACATTATATTAACACAAAAAATTATATTATTCAAGAACAAGTTACTGAAATTGTATTTTCTATTTTCCTAAAATTAACTGAAATGTACTAAAAAATTTAAAAATCACTAATTTCTTTTTAAAAATAGACCTTTTTAAAAATTTAAAAGTTTACGAGGAATTGAAAAAATTAGTAAAAATAAAATTCAGTTCAACAATCAAACATGCTCTGAAAAAAAATTCAAACAGAAAAGGCAAAAGAAGATTCATCAGATCCATCAATTGAGCATTCAACTACTAAAAAAAAAAATCAAATTGAGGAATCGGATTGGAAATTATACAATTCAAAATAAAAAAATTCAACAAATAAAAAAATAATATTCAATAAATCACAACAAACACAAAAATAAACTCGGAATCAGATCTGATTTGAAATCCAACATCTCGGACGACTGTCGGAAAGTGAAGTGTCCGACGAACCCGAGGACGGCAATTACATCTGTGAAGGGGAGAGTTGGCAATCAGATCTGCTTGAGTCGGAGAGAGGACGGAGATGGAGAGACCAAGAGGACGAGCCGAGAAAGACCGAGAGGACAAGCCATAAGGACGACAGTGGCTGAGAGACCGAGAAGACGGCAAGAACAAGGCTCACGGCGAAGGGAGAAGAGCAACGAGGGCGAGGCTCGCGGCGAACGGTGAAGCGACAGAGGCAGAGGGACGGTGTGAGAGAGGAGAGATGGCGAGACAAGCGGAAGGACGGGGTGAGAGAGGAGAAACGGTGAGAGGCGAAAGGACCGGGTGAGAGGGGAGAGAGGCAAGGGAGAGTGGTGAGAGCAAGACTGGCGGCAGAGGAGGGGTGGGGTGGGTTAAGTGGGTTTATATAGTTAGGGTTAGATTAGATTAGGTTTGGGCTAAATATATATTATAATATATTTATCTGTACTAATATGTTCATAAGTTTGTACATTATTATTATTATTATTATTATTATTATTATATATTTATGTATCATAGTATATGTGTGTGTGTGTGTGTGTGTGTTGTGTGTGTGTGTGTGTGTGTGTGTGTGTGTTGTGTTTATAATTATGATACTTATGATACATTATATATAATGATACATTTTAACATATAATATATTATATTATGATAAATTATATATTATACTAATATATTATGATAAATACATATTATGCCATATATTTAAATTTTACATTTCTAACAGCCTAGGCCATTGGAAAAATAAAAAATTTACCAATGACTGAGGCCGTTGGAAAATGAAAATTTTTCCAACGGCTTAGGCAATTGGAAAAATAAAATAATTTTCCAATGGCTTAAGCCATTGGAAACAATAAATACTAAGTTGCACAATGTAACTTACATATTTTCCAACAGCTTAGGCCATTGGAAAATTGCAGTTGGAAATTTTTGAACACTTCCAACGGCCAAGCCGTTGGAGGTTTTTTTTACAAGTTCCAATTTTTTTTCCATAGTTTCCAACAGCTTTACACGTTGGGAATTTCCAACAGCTTGCCCGTTGGAAAAAGGTTTTTTTAGTAGTGCATGCCATCGCCACTAACGAGCAGGCCCGGTCACCATTATTGCCACTGCCTCTAGCGGCCGAGTCACCATCGTCGCCATTAACAAGCCCGAAAGTTTGGATCAAGCATATGGCGAAGCGCCGCTGTGTTGGCTGGAACGATATAGAGTTGTGAAGAGAAGAAAGACAAGAGACACCGCAAAAATGATGGAGTGGAGTGATAAATGTTAATTTTGTGGTCAAACATGTTGACTTTTTGTCAACTTTGACCACAATTTTCTACCTTACCACTTAATATTTTTGGCCGATTTTTACTTTGATTCTTCATTTTGTAGGTTGGAGAAGCAGACCATAGCATTGGAATGGCACCGGGACGAGCGGAATGAAAAACGGGAATGCAAAAGTCAACGAAAATTATAACTGTGAAGCATAGGCGCCACAGTACAAAAGTTCTCTGCCTAAAAAACGCACCCTGGAGGCCTAGGCACCACCTGAGGCCTAGGCCCCAGGCACCTGCGAGCCTGGAGGCCTAGGCGCCCAAGCACCCCCTCCTGGGGCCTAGGCGCCAGAGCACCCTCGAGCCTGGAAGCCTAGGCGCCCAAGCACCCCCTCCTGGGGCCTAGGCGCCAGAGCACCCTCGAGCCTGGAAGCCTAGGCGCCCAAGCACCCCCTCCTGAGGCCTAGGCGCCAGTCACCCGGGAAAGTGGTCCCCTACCTCAAATTTGAACTCAAGCTTGCTATTGGCCAAGGATTTCTATCCAAATGGTTTGGTGAGTGAAAGGGACACCCCCAAGAGTAGAAGAACCTAGAACCTAGCAAGAAGAACACTCACTCTTCATTTTCATGTTCTCATCTTAGACTTAGGTTTTTCATCACCATTTCTTGCATTTCTTCATCTTCCTTGGGAGCATTTATGGATTCTTGCTTGGAGAAGGCTTGGAGGACTTGAAGACTTATAGGAGCCTTGAGGAATCAAGCATCTAGAGTCTATTGGGTTCCTTCTTTCCTTCTTTTATCTTGTATTTAGACATAGATGCTCTTTTATGTATTTTCATGTTTATGTTTAGTTTGATTATGGAGTAGTTTTCTCTACACTTTCTATGGTTGTAGCTACTTGAATTGGTTATGTTGGTTGGATTAATGGCTATTTAACTTTGGTTTTCCTTCATTGCTTGTTTACTCTTCTCCTTGAGTTTATTGTTGTGTTGATTGATCAAGGGCCCTAGTCAATTGCACTTTAGATTTCTTTTAAACTCTTGGAAAAGATTAAAAGGAATTGGAATTAGGAGAAGAGTGTAGTGGCCATGGGCTTGTTGGGAGACTAGTCTAGGACACTAGGTGAAGGTAAATTGCACTTGTAATGCCCCTCTTGAACTAGCAATTTGGATGAGAGTCCATTCTAGTGTAAGCTTGGGAGAGTGACCCTTTCACTTGGAAGAGTAAGGACCCAATTAGTTAACTTCACCAACAAGTAGAAAAACCAAACTATTAGCCTTAATTCACTAGCTAACCAAGTCAAATAGTGAAAACCATAGGAAGTGTGTTTTGTTAATTCATTAGAAAACCCCTAATTTGCATTGTGTTTGTTGTTCTTGTTTAGTAGTAATTTAAGTGGAGTTGCAAACTTAGTTATTTTCATAGTGAGTAAATCATCAATTGTTGCTTGTTTAGCTAAAGTGAGTCTCAAGGTAGTGGTAATCAGCAAACAATGCAAATCAATCCTCGTGGGAACGATATCTTATTCACCCTATCTACACACGTCCCGTGCGCTTGCGGATTAAGGTTGTAAAACTCACAACATGGAGTGAATTGGAAAGGATGCTAGCCGAATCGATTACCCAGACCACAACGCCACTATCTCCTTATTCAAATAGGAAGATAAACAAATATTGTATTTTTGTAATTGAATATTTTTTTGTTCATTAATTATATTTGTAATATTGTTTACCTTTTATTTTTTTAGTACTTTTCTGTAAAAAATTAAAATTTATTTTTTAATTAATCAAAATTTTTTTGTTCTCATTCAAACTTAAAAAAAAATTAATTTTATAATTGAATATACTTTTTTTAATAAATTATATATGTAATATTGTTTACCATTTTTTTGTAAAAAGAAAATTATTTTGTAATTAATCATTTTTTTTAATTAATTATTTTTTATGGGTTTTCATTCGAACTTTAGGAAAAGTAAAAATTAAAATGTTTCATACTGGGGCCTAGATCTGTAGATGTGAAAGTATAGGGTATAAAATGGGGAAATCAACTTGTCTTTTTTTTTTTTTTTATAACTTAGTCAACTAGCAGAGTTTTGGCCAAAGGGGTAAAATGTGCTACAGTTCAAAATTGAGAGATCGGGCTACACCGCACCAAACTACAAGGTCTATTTTCACCAAGTTACTATAGTTTGAGGGACCAAAATGGATTTTGGCCTTGAAGAAAAGAGTTGCAGTTGCTAGCTATTTAGGGGAGAGAAAGAAAAAAAAAGTTATAAAAAAAATGGGTTAGACCATTTAAAAAGTTAAAAAAGTTTGTTAGAGTTATAAAAGAAGTGGGTCAGCTCATTGATATCAGTGTAATGGATGAGGAACAGCTCCAAAACGTTATTATTCCCTACCATTGAGTTGAGCTTGGAGACCAGCCTAAAGTAGGGATGATGGCCCCCAGAGCCATCATTTACAAGCAGCCATTGGACAATGGCCTACTACAGTGCGTTGGAAAACTTGCACGGGAACCCTCATGCTTGCTCTCTTAGCGTAAAGAAGAAGCGATCTTTCCACCCCACCCACGAATCCTTACAGGAAACGAAGGTGAACTATTTGTTCCCTCTCTTGTCAATGGGAACAATTTGGAAAAAAACTAGAATTATTTTTCAAGTCCAGCATATAAACTAGAGTAAAACTTCTAGCAGCAGGTTCACCATGGCAATCTTGCAACAAAAACAAGTTTGAGGTCAATTGTGATGGTGACACCTGGTAGTGCTTGCAGAATTGCTCCACCAGTGGATGAAAGATAAAACGATGCCCTGCTTGGAGTTGATCAGTATAAATTGTAAGGATGTTAGTCCTCTTATCGCCACCCTCCAAGCATTCATCTTGTAGCACTTGGTCATGAGAAAAGGTGACCATAATGCTGTTGGGCCAAAAATATCGCTGCAAGTTCGTCACCAGTATCCCCTCATCGTGTTCCGTCACAACACCTGTTAGCACTTTGACGTTAAGAAAGAAAGACATCTTCAAAGAATTAACCTAGACGATGGTAGCCCTAGATAATGATTTCAAGGAAGCCATTTGGAAAAACCATTGCGTAACATATTAGGGTTACCGCCAACACAAAGAACGGGCGATAGAGAAATGATACAACAACCAAAATAACAAAAAGCCCAATCAATTGAATGTATAAAAAAAACTACTATTAAATCACAAAGCGGTAAAAAAAAAAGTAAAAGACACACTACCTGATTGTAAAAAGTTGGACGGAAGAAAGTTCGGAAGTAGATCTGGTAGCACAAACATCGAACAACAATGAGCAAGAGCAAGAAGAAGCACAAAGCAAGAAAGCAGTCAAACGGTAAAAAAGAAGAGTGAATAAACCCTACCATATATGTAGGAAAATCCATTACCTTCGGGTTGCCTATTTGAAAACCATCATTGTAATCATTATGGATTTTTTGCTCACTAAGACGAAGATACATGGCCATAAACAACCATCAAAGATGGTCACACCTGATCACTTCTTTTAAAAGCATTAAATAAATGTCGCCTTACCTCTTCTCTTGACTGTTGGGCCTGCCATATGCAACGACAACGCGCAAAAGATGATGTTTCCATAATTTCCTCAAGAAGCTGCCCGAAAAGGCATCGTACCCTTCCTAGTAAAACATTGATGGATAAGGCATGACTTAATGTGTTATGGCCCTCTAGGCAATGGACCTTCAACGGTCAAGTAGGACTTATTAAACAAGTCAAAACCTTTAGTTTAATGTCTTAACTAGTTTGTACAAGCAAGTCAAGTAAATGTTTAAAAAGGGTAAATGGTTCCAAGTTCAATTTGGCACCTAAGTGTCATTGGGGGCAAAATAGTCATTTTGTATTCCGAGGTGATAGGTTTGGTATTTAAGCTCATAAGTTAACCTTTTGGACCTAAATGACAAGAAACTAAAGGGTTTGACTAAATTGCCAAGTCTTATAGCATTATTTGAGCACGAGGTTTTTTTGTAAAAATAATAAAAGTTAGAGGAGCATTTTTCAAGTATGGCTTTTTAAACCAATTTGGAACAATTGGGATTTACTATTTATCATCTTTAACATTTCATTTTCGTAGCTCTCCCTTTCCTCTTAAATTCCATGGCCAAACTTCCATTTCTTCATTAATTCTTAGTGGAAATTGGTGCTCCAAGTGGTACCCAACCATGGGCAAGCTTGTTTTTGCAAGGATTTTGTGTGGTGAGCTTAGGATGATGTTTTTTATGCTTGGAAGCTTAGGTAATGTTTTGCCCCATTTGTTCTTGAGTTGTTCTTGGTTTCTTGAGCACCAAGGGTGTGGTGTGTTCGCATCACAGCCTATAAGGCAAATCATGCACAATGTGACCTTGTTTGATTTTGGGGGTACTTTGGTGCTTTAGTTAAGGCTTCTACTTGTTCCTAAGGTAGTTTTAATGCATTAATAGTGAGTAGCCAAGTAGTTTAAGCAAGGAGCATGGTGAACTGGCATTGGTGAACTAGAACCGTGGCCTAGTTAATGTGCAATAACGCACGATTAGTGTAGGAACCTTATGGCACAACATGCAATAGTTTAGAAAGATGACTTGGGTTAGTATTTCATTGACACTAGATTGGTTCAAGAGCTGCAAGAACTATAAAAAGTTAATGAAAACACCTAAGGGCTAAAAAAGGCACAATGAGACTAATAGGGCACATAGGGGCCTTTAAGCAGAATGTGAGCTCTAGGGCCCATAAAAGGCCTATAATAGATAATGTGGGAGCTTGGCATGCCTTGGGAGGTTGCTTAACACCCAAATAAGTGCAAGCTACCCTAGAGAATCAAGAGGAACATTAAGAGCTCCAACTAGGAATGTGACTTTGAACTCAAGCTAAGTTACTAGAGCACTTTGAGGAGCCTTGGAAGCACAAGGTAGTTAGGCTGCTTTAATGAATTTAGAACCTTAATATGTGCTAGAAAACACAAGGAGCATTTAGAGCAAGCATGACTCCTAGTAACGGCCAACTCATGGAGGTGTAGTAAGTGCCAAGCCTAGTATCATTCAAGGTTCACCAAGGAAGGTTGAGGCTTAGTACCACTTGGTCGCCTAGTTGGGTCTTGCACCCGAGGGACTAAAATGGGAGCCTAGTACACCTAGGGGTAAAGGTTTAGCATGCCTAGTTACCTAGCCGGGTCTCAAGCATGAGGAACTAGAGTGGGAACTTAGTACGCCCAAACTAGATTTGCCATGTGCTAGTCAAGGTTCACCATAGAAAAGGTGAAAGGTTAGTAACTCCTAGTGACTTAGTTAGGACCCAGTCCTAAGGCACTAGTGTGGAACCTTAGTACACCCAACTTTGGCTTTACCAAGTACACTTGGATTGCTCCTGTACAGCAACATAAATGAAGGATATTTAGTGAGCTTAGCTCACTAGGACGTCAACAAGCCAAGGCTTGCTAGGAGCGAGTTAGGGGCCAAAACTTGCTAGGCACGAGGTGATGTCCGTGCAAGGACTAGGTTGAGGAGGGATCTTAAGGGACCCAAATATATATATGCATATGTTAGCCCTTAGACTGCATTGGGCCCTCAGTAAAGTTCATATATTATATATATGAGTGTCATCAGATTTTTGTTTGCAAGTTTTAATGTTTCTTTATAGGTACTCGAATCCCTTACTGGGAATCTTCAGTTCTCATGCCCTTTAATATTGTTGTGCAGAATGTATCTATAAAGAGCTAACAATCGTTGATGGTTGTTGTGCTAGTGCATTTGTGCAGGTAACTACCTAGTGAATCATTTATTAATTTTAGTTTTATTGATTAAGCTGTTGTGCTAACTATAGTGGACTTGCAGCCTTGTAGAGGCTAGTGAAACAAGGAAGAACATAGTAGACCGTAGATCTCAGTAACAGTCTTTCAGTATACGTATGTATGCTAGTTTAGCCTCCAATATCTTTAGGTTGAGTAGTATTTTAGTTGCTTTTGGGCATGTACATAGTCTTTACTTATGTAATAATGCACATGCATAGTTATTACTTATAATAAATACACTTATGTTTTATGCTTCAGCTTGTGTTTTAAAAATGTCTTAATAATTGCGTGTAATGTTTTAGCTTTTTTTTTATATATGTTTTTTACTTAAAGTCGAAGCAAGCCCATACATGCTGCATTGTAGGTTAATAACTAGATGCACGAAAGGTTTTAAATGAGATAAGTAATTAACTAGCTAACTGCAACTAACGCGGGACTCCAGTTTCATAGTCTTCCTGAGAGGAACCCATTCGGGGTAGGGGCACTACATAATGTCAGGAGTAAGTGATCGCACCCTCTTTGACATGAGAAGATCACTCTTTGAGATGACGTTGTTTAAGAAAATGTAAGGCCTCGCCTCACATTTTCTTATTGGGGGGAAAGGACCTGTTGGTAGGAACTGGGCCCTATATGGGGCCCAAAATGATTAAATCTCTATCCAATGGGTCCACAGAAGAGAAACCCAATAAGTTAATAAAAAGACTTTCATTCTCAAAGGAAATGATTGCGGGATTAACTAAAAGGTTCCTATCTAAGAGCTATTTATTCGGATCTCCCTTGACTATATAAATCCATTCAAACATCATTCCTAAGGTATATCATTTTGACTCTACACTCCGTTACTCCCCTTTGCTCTGTGCACACCGGAAATCTGATTTGATCGTTGAAGGGTTTTTCCCGAGAGAACATCTCGTGGCTTTGACGTTGTCTTTGTGTGCAGGATCCTCCACTAAAGTCCACCACGCGTCTAAACCAGGCTCTGTATGATTCTATCAACCATCAACTTACTGTAACTGCATATATTATGTCAAGTTGACAAAACCTATTGAAAAATTTCATATACAAATGTACCACAAAATATCACACAATATCATAGTGGTTTTGCCGCAATATTCTAGCATTGCGTGATATGTAACACATACTGTAACTGAATGGTTAGAAAAAAAAACTTACTCCCTTCATCTCATATTTTTCACATCACTGATTATTTTGAGTTGTCTCAGATTTTCTCAACATTTTTATATTTAGGAACTTACTTTATCATATTACCCTTTAAATTATTATTTCAAAATTTCATTTTATATCGTTCTTGATTAATTTATATGCAAAAAGTGAAGGCAAAAGTGAAAATAATAAATATGCTTTTTCTTCTTTATTAATCTCTATGGTACACTTAATTCTTCAAAAAACTTAGGGCGGAGGTAGTACTACTTAAGATATCAAATGAAATTATTGTCGATTTTGGAGACTCTTTGAAAAAATAATGTATTTGTCACCAGTTCTTCCTTCAATTGACGTTATCGACAGGTGGTGACACCTTAAACTGGCAGTGTGGATTAAGGCAAAACAATAAAAGTGATGAACAAGTTATAGGTTGTAGGTTTTCAATTATGAAGATGGTAGCGAGAATGGGAGTTTTAAAAACTTAGAGAGCTCCGGTTCTAGGTAAATATATCTTGTGACTAAAACTAGGATTTTTCTATATTTTTTTAACCGAGGGTGGCAAATTTGTTTATCGTAAGATCAGTGGCAAATTTGCATTTAAAAAAAACAAAGATAGTAAAATTGCCCTGATAAATAAAACAAAATTTGCACCTCTTCTAAAGAAACAAAGAAAAAGAAATCATTTAATACTATCTCTTAATGAGATTGGTCAATTCGTATGGTTCTGATTTCTGTAGCTTCGATTTGTAGCAGAAGATTTGAGCCTTCTATTACTAAGGATTGGTGCGAAGTTGAGAGCTGAGAAAATAGTCGTCATCCGATGCAGGCCAAAACCAACTCGTTCAGTCAGTTCTGCGATCGATATCGATCCTGATTTATCAGCTGTTGATCCTAATAATTTTACTACAAAGATTGATATGGTACTCTATCAACAATTTTCTGTGGTCAAGTGACGAAGGTAAGCAAGCTGTTTCTGGCTGGAGTAAGCCTTCAAACATAAGGAGAGGCTGCCTAAACTTGAGAGGATAATTTAATTATTTGTCCTCTGAATTAGTACATGTGACAAATATAATAATAGCTTCTACCATATATGTTAGACAACAAAAAAACCGCATCATAAAGAGGAATAAGACACTCATATATTTTCTTCTAATTGATTTTTTCGAGGACATAATTAATTTATAAAAGTTTAAATTTTTGGGAGTCATGGAAAAGTGGGACAATTTCTTCTCTACCCTAGATGTATTTTCTACGTTACAGATTATTTTAAAAGCCATATTTTTACAAAAAAATAAAAAAAAGATTTTCATACCAATACGGTTTTTAGTAAATAGATAGAATAAAATACATCTATCAAAGGGAGCAGCAGGAAAGAAGAGGGGGGAGGAGGAGGGGGAGTTTGTCTTCCATGGTGTACCTAGATGCTCGGTTCTGAGTTTGAGAAATGAGTTTTTTGCTTCGCATGTCCACAAAATGACTATCAGTTGTAAAATATCATCCCCATGGAAGCTGAAACTGTTTGACCATAAAGTAATATTAACAAGGGAAATGAAACCACAAAAACACATGATTGAGTGTGGAGCTAAGGCAGGTAGGTCAAGCAAGTATCTATGGAATCCTGGGTGCTCCTCCAGCCAAGGACTGGGGGCCCAAATAAAGGCCTCTGGCCGCGAAGATCTGAGTTGCTGCTGATGGATCGGTCTTGAGCAATGTCCCAATCACCTCTTCAAGAGGCTCACTCCTCATCTGTTCATGAAGAGCATAATGACCGTAGCCCTACAGATTATGAGAATATTGTAGTTTTTATTGGATGAAATTTCTACAGGATGAATTGTGCATGAAAAACACAAATGAACAGCTACTTGGGTACTACCTCCAGGAAAACAAAAGGGCTCGATGTTGGCTCACTTCCGAGTCTGCTTCGACATAATTCCTGCACAAGAATTTTGTTTCTGAACGCATTCGGCTTAAATAGTCTACCCAGAGAAAAATGGTAAAACACAAAAACAATAGCTAGAGAACTCCCCTGCTATTCTCTCTTTTCAACTGCAAGCCTGACCTACAAATGCAAATGCCACTGACCACACCAATGTGACAACCTAACATATTCAGTTCATAACTCGCAAAAGAAACCATATGCAACTTTCAATTTCAACAATATCATGTTTTTTCAGACGTTATATTCCTTTTCTTTTTCTTTCGGTGATGAATCGGAAGTTATGTTCCATGTCAATGAACAACTGTAGATCATCTGGAAGAAGGTGATACAACTGGATGAGTACTTAACCAGCAACAAACTACAGAAACAAACTGAGATCTTGGTTGTGGAAAACGATGTTCTTAGGTTTAGTAACTTCCAGAGAGTGAGGAATTAAATAGTGACATACACTAGGTGCATCTATAGTTTCTTGTATCCCAGGATTCGAATTCTGTGGTACGGAGATCAGAAAAATACACAATGGACAGAAGAGTATTTAAGGTGGCAGGTAAAGCTGCACCAAATACAGGCACACATGACAGATATACATGGGCTGTCTGAAGGAGCAATAGAGACTACCTTCACTTGAAATTGTAAAAATTTTACGTAGTCAATGGTATCATCCACGATAAAAGCTTGAGCACCCTGCAGCAAAGAGTTTGATTAATCAAGTGAAATTACATTACTACATCAGGTCACAACTTTAAGTAACCCCAAAAAGGGACAATACTGAGTCTTCAATGCAGCAGGGAGCATGAGCACCAAAACACCAAAATCATAGCACAAATGGGCTGGCAATTTTGCTCCATCTCTGAATTTTAAGGAACACAGTAAGGTAATGGCAAAGCTAACATTAAGATTAAAAAACTAAAGAGCCTGGAACTTAAGATTTCCAGCCATGTAAGGTTAGTTACTTATGGATTTGGTTTGTGTCTCAAACGTTGTGAGAGACTGCTGAAAAATAATGACCTGCCTAGGTATCTTTTACTTTTGAACCTTGTGTCATTTGCATTTCACAAATCTTGTCTACATGGAAGTAGGTAACAAGAAACCTTCATTAGGTACAAGGCATGCACTGTTGAATGACAATTCTGCCTCTCCAAAAGGAAAATCCACGTATGTTAGTAAGGTTTTTGTAAGCATGGACGAATACTTTTACCTTCCCAGAGCTTGAATTTGGAATTGCTGCTTGTAATGCTTTCAGACCTTCAGAAACTCTTAGCCTTCGAAGCTGGCAATGTATGAAAATTTCAGGTAAGTAAAGCCTGTAAGAAAGCTAACGAGGCCAATAAGCTTCAGTGGCTACATATCATACAGTGCAAACAACCAAACTGAAGAGCAAAACTTAGTGACACATGAAGTTTAGAAAGTGTTCTGCTTACGCGCTCAGCTGCTAGTGCCGCACCCTTTTGCCTCACAGTTGCAGCATCAGTTTCTTCTGGATGAGGCTGAAGAACAATACAGTCCCTTCTCTCTGGTTCTGATGAATGTGGTATTGACAGCGAGTAGGGTGCAACAGTGGTTTCATCTGGAAGAAGCGGAAAAAGACTATAGTCCTTCCTGCCTTCTTCTGATCCCCATAGTTGATATTTCTGCCACAAGATAATATAGTACCATTTCGAAAAACCATTCGAGAAAAATGATCTAAAGTGGACATAGCATCAATGGTAGAAAATGAAAGAAAGACCAGAAGTTGACCTTGGCTTGCCTCCCAATTTCTACTTTTGAGCTTGTAGATCTATTCATGCAGTCTCCTCCATAGGATGGCTTCTGGTTCCTTACCTGTCAACCACAAACAGTTCCACGCTTGAACGCTAGCAATCAAGTTGTGTGTCTTGTAAGGGCTACTAATATGCAATTTAAGACTTATAAAAAGCAAGATAAAATTTATTCATATCGGAATAAGTCAGCATCATACTGTTGCCGAATCTTCATGGCTGATGCTGCTGACAGTATAACTAGAAGCAATTGACTTTCCAGATCTTTTGTTACAAAACCCTTCATCATTTAGAGGACGGTGAGGTTTTGGTGCGTCATTGTGACACAACTGCGTCCCTAGTTCTGAGATTGGATCATAAGTTTGTGAACCAACAGTTGATGAACCGATCATTTCACCTTTTCCTGTGTGAGGAACCTGTGCAAGGCTTTCTGAAAGAAACTCAACATAACTATGAGGTGTTTCGGGACTAGATGTTTCATGGAGAGCACCATAAGCATGTTCGCTTCCAGTTCCAGTTTCAGATGGTGAACCAACCATTTCCGGAGAAGGAAACATCTCAAGACTTCTCATAAGGAATTCAAGATAACCAGGTGATGCTTCTGGGCGGTGAATCCACTGAGAGAATGAGAGATGACTGGGTTGTTCCTCAAACCTTCCAGCTCCAGAGCTTAAGAGTGTTTCGGAACCATCAGAACAGAAATCACCGTTGCTCCTACTTGGTGATGACAAAGGTTTCCCATGGCCGCCTGGTGTACCCATCTTCCCTAAAAAATACAGCTTCAACTAAAGTAATCAAGATGCCAAATAAACTGAGAAACACAACGGCGGCAGGCATAACATAAATGAAAAAATTTACAGAAACAGGGAACCCACAGAAGAGTGGAAACCAAACACATGTAGAGAGAAGCAGAGCAGGGGTTATGTTGTTACTTACAGTTACATGCAGGTGGGGGAGGTGGGGTGGGGCAGCGCAGGAAGAGGCAGAGGAAATGACTAGCTCGCTTTAGCTCCAGGGCTAGAGGAAATCAAAGTGTGATGTAGCGCGGGGTGCGCTGCCTTTTTCTCTTCGTCGTTTTCGACACCTTTCCCAGTTCTCTCTTCCCATTGGAACGTACGCTGTTGCATTGCAACTGATTTTCCCCATAGCTGGCTAGATCAGTACGGACTACGGAGGCCAAAGGACAGTTTCGCCCCCGATTTTTATTTTGATTTTCTTTTTTGGGCCATCGAAAGTTTATAGTGACACTTCGTATATATTTATTGTCGTGAGCTGAATCGTTTTTATTTTTTTGGCGAAGGTCAGTTCGTTTAAAATTAACTAGATTAATGCGATCTCGTTGTTTACAATATAAGTCAGGTTAGTATGTGGATCAAGGAAATTCAATTGAACTTATTTCAAATTATCTCCAATATTTGTAAAAATTTATATGTTTTACCATTTATTAATTCTCGCACACGCCACCCTCACCATACCGACATCCCACCTTCACTCCAGCCTTCTCTAACTCTGCCCGCCCTTCCCACACTTAAATTTGTTGGTCTATAGCCAAATTCATCAATTCTAAGCATAATTATTGTTCGCCATTGGTCTCAAGCAGCTGTTATCATGATTCTTAAGGAGATGACCAAATTGCATACGAGAGGTGAGCCTACACTATGTACACAAGGGTGATGCCAGTGGCAGTTGGCGGAATCAAGAGCTTTGGTGAGGGCTGCATTTATGGGGATGCGGATAAGGGATAATCTACCGAATGCCTGCCTGATTTGTTGTTGGGTTCAACGATCGACATTCAAGAAGCCTCGGACTGGTGACTCGTGGATGAGATGACAATGGTTAGAGGTTGCAGCTAGTAGCCTAGGTAAGATACCTAGTAAGTTGAGATTTAGGCCAAGAGTGGGTGGCATCAGTTGTAAATAAAACAAAAATATGATGCACTTAAGATGGTTATTGGATGAGTTTTTTTAACCGGAGAAAACCCGACTCAACCCGATAAAACTAGGATCTCATTAATCTACATTAATTTCAAATAAACTGGCACCTAGACTTAAACTCATAATAACTTCTGAATCTAGTATGATGAAACAATAAAGAGAAGGTAACTAATAGAGGTGGCCAATGGGCTAGTTTGGCCCGACCCTTGTTAAACCCGGCTTGGCCTAACACAGAGGGGCCTAAGATAAAGTGGGCAGAACATGGGCCTGAGGGAAAAAAAATAAAAGAGTGAGTATTGTTCAGACAAAATCAGAAAGACTAATTATATTTGGATAAAATAGTTTAGTTTCTTTTCTAGTTTGGTCTGTTCTGATCAAAACTAAATTTCATATTCGATTATTGGATTATACACTTAAAATCGAATAAACTGAACAAACAAAATAGTAATAAATATTTTATCATTATCCATAATGGCCTTACATATATAAAGTTATTTCCTACTAATTTTCACCATTATTCATATTGACCATACATATATAAAATTATTTCTTACTAATTTTTGACAATATATTGTCTATCTTTCTTTAATTTTGGGTATGATAGGTAAAAATTTTATTTTTATTTTTATTTTTTTCATTTACTATATGTCTAAGTCTTAGAAAAAGAATCAAATAAATTGAAATATAATTCAAATGGTTTGGATAGATTCTGACATGTAATTCGGATAATTCGGATATATTTTATAAAAATTAAAAATCAATTGAATCATTATGTTCGGATCGGTTCCAAATCAAACAAATTGAATGCTGATCCATAGGGAGAAGGGGGAAGAGAGTAGAATTGGGCCAACCCAAGCCCTGCAAGGGTCCAAAAACCGGTATGGACTAGCCCAAATAGGCCGGGTTGGGTAGAACGTTACAAAAGAACAACTTATTTTAAAAATTTGAAAAAGTGGGGAAATTGCACAACAATCCCCTCAATAGCTCCCAAATGGTTATAAAGCAAAATACAACTTCTATAAAACAGCTAGTTTGGGCATTTTGGGGAAGAAAATTATAGCCCTCCTATAAATAAGGAAGCTCATTTTCACTTTTCCTCACACCAACATCTACAATCTCTCTTTTATATTTACAATATTCTCTTCAACACACTTTTTGCCCTTATTCATTTTTCTTAATCTCTCACTAATTTTTTTTTAATCTCTTCTTAATCTCTATTTATTCTTCCTCACAAATGGCATCAAGAGGGAAGAATATAAGCAAAGGTATGGGTAGCTTTTTATCCCGCACTGAAACATCTACAATCTCTCTTCTATATTTACAATATTCTCTCCAACACACTTCTAGCCCTTATTTATTTTTCTTAATCTCTCACTAAATTTTTTTAATCTCTTCTTAATCTTTATTTATTCTTTCTCACAAATGGCATCAAGAATGAAGAATATAGGCAAGGGTATGGGCAGCTCTTTATCACACACCGAAACATCTACAATCTCTCTTCTACATTTACAATATTCTCTCCAACACACCATATTCATTTTTCTTAATCTCTCATTAATTTTTTTTAATCACTTCTTAATCTCTACTTATTCTTTCTCACAAATGGCATCAAGAGGGAAGAATATAGGCAAGGGTATGGGTAGCTCTTTATCCCGCACTGAAGTAGGGTCTTTTTTTTTTTTAGCCGCTTGTTCAACAAAAACCGAGGGATCCATGTCCAAGAGGTTGCCAATGATAACGCCAATTTTGATATAAAGAATATCGATTTGGGCTTTGACAACCAACTCTCCGATGACGATGTGAAGGAGGTGAAGGTCAAGCCGATAGCGGATCTAGGTAGAGAAGAAGAGCCACAATCAACACCGCAAAGCACAAATTATAGGTTTTCTATTCGGTAATTTTTGAAATGTTTCATCATTTTCTCATATAAGTCACATTCCAGCTATTGTAAGTGCTGTTTAATTTTTAATTAATAAAATTGTTACGGTGGTGGTGGTTCCCTCAATTAAAAATATCTTTATGCTAATTAACAAATTTCTTATTTTTCAGAAAAAAAAAAAACAAAGCCCGGACCTAGAACACCTAAAGACGAGTTGTGTCTGGGCCTGAACTTACCAGCCTATGCCCGGCCGGACTGTGTCGGCCCACTAGCATCTCTAGTACTAGGTAAGGGTAAATTCGTGCATTTTGAGGAAAAAAAAATGTCTTTTCTTTTTGGGGGAGGTTATCATAATTCTATTATGATAATCACAATAGATAATGCATAAAGTGTTGAGGATGAATTCAATCACATCAGTACAATAATTTGTTTTGTTTTAATTTTAAAATATTATTATATACTATTCTTATATAAAATTATTATTTACCAAATTATAAATTTATTGAATCTTATATTTAAAAGTCTTAAAATTAATTTTAATTTTTTTTGAAAAAATATTTTTTATTATCTTTAGGTTAGACAACTTTTAAAAAATTAATAAAACGACCCACTTTTTACAAAAAAATAAAAATAAAAAAATTACCATTTTAGACTTTTTAAAGTATAAGGTTTCAATAAATTAATAATATATTAAAATTGATATAAAATGAGCTAGCTCTTAATTTTTACATGTTTTTAGTAATTTAAAACTAAATTGTTTTACATCGAACTACTTATTAAGCTTAGTAAAATTGATTGATATATCAAATTATTGGCAAAGGTAGTTAAGACGTGTTTGAATGGAGGGATTTTAGGCGGAATTTCATTTTAAATTGATATTTTAAAACAATTCTCTATTTGGCTAAGTTAAAGAAAAGAATTTCAAAATTCTAGAGTATTTGAAAGTGAAATTTAAAGTACTACATTATTGTTAATATTAGGAGATTCAAGATTTAATCATATACTCTCATTGCCTCTTTTTCATGTAAAACAAAAAGGATGAATGATAGTGTAATAAGTGCATTTTTCTACATTAAAACTAGTTAAAACCTACAATATTTTCAAAAATAATAAACAAGTAGACATGCTTCTTTTACCAACTTTATTTTATACGATTAAATTTGGTTAATATACATTACCATTGGTCTTGATGTTCCATGTAGTTTATTAGATGATCAATATATTTTTAACTTCTCATTATGAATTGTGGATTATAGAATTTTTTTTTTTATGTTTTATGTTTATGACATGAAACTTTCTTTATGGTATTAGATTATTAGTTAGTGAAATGTTGTATAAAATAGACTTCCTAAGATAATTTAGATGATTATATTTTTTTTATTTTTTTCTAATTTTTTTTATAGAATCTTATGATCATATGATTTTTTTATAACTTTATGATTGTAAAGCTAAAATTACTAAAGATAGAAACTCAACTTTGATAACCTTGCCGGAGACATTTGTAGTGATGTGTAAGTCTACTCACTTGTTTGTTACTTGCTACGGTGACGTTCATGTACTATTTTTCTCTTTTAGCCAGTGTTGTAAGAATCAAATTATAGGATGACAACCAACGAAGCTTCCAATTCGCAGTCCAACACCCTATCCTAACAAAGACATGCACCATATGCTTAACTTGTACCTCTTGTTTGATTACCTGAATTACTGGAATATAACTTTTTTCTCTCTATATTTACTACATGATGTACTAATATTTACGTAATACTATTTTATATTTTTTGGTTCAGATTTTACTTCTGAAATTAAATCATGTATGAGAGACATAAAACTAGTTTATGCCTATGTGCTCACATCTTTTACCGGTTCACTTATCTGGCGGTTCGATGATTTTTCCTGTTTTGACCGAGCATTTTATGAGCCAATGAGCAGGCCAGTAGGAGAACTAGAGCACGGTCAAACCAGCTGACCTGATCCGGTTCCTACAACTATACTTTTAGCTGATATGCAATGATTATGAGAAAAGTTAAATTGGAAAGCAAAAGAAAGTTTGTTAAAGTTGAAGAGACAAATTTTTATATGCATTAGGAACAGTTACTTGGAAGTAAGGCCTACTATAGCACCGAAGTGTGACTTGAAGAAATGAGCCTTTATAGGATCTATAAAGATAGTACTAACCTGGACCTGAGTGCGACAAAAATAAACTGACAAATCGAACGTCGCACGTGGTGAAGCTGGATGGTATATCGTGTAAAACGAAAAGGTTAATGCCGTCATGGATGAACAACAAGAGAAGCGGATTTGAAGACTAATAAGCTAAACGAAAAGGCCTCTCCCTCCTCCATTCCGAGTCCGACAACGTGTTGGGGGCACGAAGTGGTAACCTAGACGGGACTGGCATTTTCGCACAACACCAAACGCATATTCCTCTCCTCCCTCTCCCACCGCTCGTTATCCCCACCTATTTTCGCCGTCCAATTCCCCAATTCTCACCGCTCCCATCATCCAGATTACCTCCCCTGCTTCACCAGACTTTCAATCACCCATTTCCGATCTGATCATTGCCCAACTCGATTGCATCATCACCAAACCCGATCACTGATGGCGACTCCCCAGGTCCTGCAAAGAGAAGATCTTCTCCGCCCATCTCCCCTCATCGACCCTTCCAAAGGTGATCCTTTTCAGAACGTGAATTCGTGAAAAATAAGTGTTTTTTTAGCACTTTAGTTAACTTGGTTTCATGTTTGTGATCTGGATGATGTTTGTTTCCAGCAAATTCGATGACGGTTGGTTGATTTCTGATTCTCGATAATTTTCTTTTGGTTCTGTTTACCGTTTCTCAGTGTTGGTAGAAACCACTGTTAAGGGGATTCATTTATGGCCGCGTTGTAAATCTTGACAATGATCTTTGAACTCTGAGCAGGTGGAAGTGTGCAACTTCGTGGGCTGTCGGTCGAGCAGAAGATCGAATTTCTTGAAAGCCTTACGGGAAAAGTTACTTTCTTCGCCCACTTGTTTCACTCTCGTAGATTAGTTAATGTTTGTGCTTGTCAGATTGATTTCGTTGTTGGAATCCTAGCATACTAAAAAGCAATAAGTTGGGGGACCTATGGTGTCGAAATGACAACACCGTCCACATTTCGGTTTTTGGTGTGAGATTTGATGTTAATCTTAGCTGTGTGAATCATTTAGCACTTGTGGTTATGATAGAGGAAGCCTCTTAGTTAGTTGAAAAGAAATCTTAGCTATTGTAGACGAATTAAGTATTTGTTTTTAGTCTAGTTTAACCCATTATCTGGTGATTGAAGTTAGTTTCTCTCTTTTTTATGGGCTTAATGGAAAACTCAGGCAAGCTCTATGTATTTCGTCTTAATATCACCTTCTCCAGTATTTGGCTGATTAATTTGATTGAATGCCACGATGTCATATTTCTGAATTCGTATTTTCATATTACTGTTGGTTTTTAGCATTTCTCTTTTTATCTTGGAGAACCATTCCTTATTTGGGCTGTTTGCTTCATTTAGCTGTTGGTAACTTCTGTGTTTTCAGAATAAAAGAGGTTTTATATCATCAATCTAATTGCTGCTCTAGATACCAGCCTTCCCTTCCTTTTCTATGAGAGGGTTTGGGTCAGACCTGGAAGGAGCAATGTAATTTATATCCACTAAATTGTCCATCACAAGTATATTTAGCATGCCGAGGACTTAGGGCCCCTTGTTTATGTTTTCAGGTTAGCAACAGACGCACTCGAAGATTACTAAATGATCGCTTGTTGATGGAACTTGTTCCTCGTCTGAACCCAGAAGAGATCAGAGGCTTATTTGCTCCACCACCATGGGGTAGTCTTTGATGCCACTTTGGAAAACTTACAATTCTAGACTTTCTCTTTATAGTGGCCACTAAGTTTTGCATTCATAGATTTCATAAATACGTCTGCACCTTCTAAACTTCCAACAGCTTTGCTGATCTGGCATGTTTGTAGTAGCTGGTTGGTACTAAGTTGTCTCTCATATGATTCTGTTCTGCTACATTTATGGGTAACTATTTTCAGGCAACATTGTGCCACCTTCGGCATTTTCCATGACCAGCTTGGGAGATTGGGACAAATTTAGGAGTATAGACATGGACAAAGAGGTCTGTTCACTTCTTTGATCTTTGAGGTTTTTGCAAATATGTCAGTTCACTTCTTTGATCTTTGAGGTTTTTGCAAATATACTTATGGCCTTTTTTGTTGGGTTAGTAATTAAGCATGTACTCATTGCACAATCAAGATTTCTTAGCAAAAAAGTTTACTTTAGCAGTAACGTCACTCATATATGTGCTCGTAATGATTTGTAGTGGCAGAAATTTGATATTATATGAAATGTGTTGTTTTTCTACTGTCCTATTAAAACTACCAAAAACAAATTTACCGTTGATGTCATGCTGATTATATGTTGCTCAAGCTATCTTTTTTTTTCTCTTGCTCATAGGCAAGTATCATTGGTGCACTAAATAATTCATCTGCGAAGAAGAAAATTTGTGTTGATGGGGATAAATTGGCTGTGCTGAATGCATGGCGTAGAATTGATTGTCGAACAAGAGAAGCACTGCGCCGCAGCCTCTTCTCTGATCTTATTGAGAAATATGAGGTAAATGCTACTATTCCATCTACTGGAATAATTAACAGAACACGACAAACCTACCCGATTTCCGTTTTTTAATTTACAGCATAAGTGAATTTTCACAGGGTTAGGTAATACATGCATAGATCTTGCTTATATTTCTGCTTTTAGTTGAAGAACAAACTTAGCAAGACAGGGTCATTTAGGTCTTACTAGGCATGGTTGTTTCCAGCTTCTGAAAATGATTAAAGAATGCCAGAAGAGTTTACTGTTTCATTTGATTTTATTTTCAGCAAAGAGTGTAAATTGAGCTTGCAATGTTATGTACCCGTGATATCCATTGTTTGTAACCTTTTAATTTGCTATCTTTCAGTGTCAGCCTTCAGGAGTAATATCTAATCTGATATAGTTTCTGGGATTGATATAAAATTTTCCTGGTCAGACTTGTGTGAGAGCATTCATTGAGGAGAGTGAAGACAGGGACACACTTACATTGTCCGTCCAAGATCCCTTTCGTAGACTGTTGCTGCATGGTGTCTGTGAGGTAGTTCATTCCTCCCTAATTTTGTCGTAGAGTTCAGGAATTCGAAACTTTGGATGCTGTTGCAGTTTTTGACTCTCTGAAGGTTGTTCCATGCACTAACGAATTATGGTTTGCTAAGCAGTTTTACAACTTGGCATCGGTGACTGTGCCGCAGTTGAAAGGTGCAGAGTCATTGAAGGAGACAAAAATAACAAAGAGGAGTGCATCTGCACCTGAGCTGCCAAATATTACCCTGGCGCGCTTCCTGAAGATGTCTAAGGAGGGCATTTGGTAGTAGGATGGAATTGCAGTGGGTCTCATACAATGTATATAAATAAAAGCTGTCGACAGCCATTTGCCTACCCCATGTATTTATTCTGGGGTGTTTGGTTTTCATCTGTTAGCACATTAGATTTGTTTGCACTTCATTAGACTTGTAGCTTCTAAGTGCTGTAGCTGTAAATTTGTAAGCTATCACTTGCTTCCCGGTTCAGAAAGCCGGGCGTGGATATAATAATGGTTAAAATAACTTGTGAAATACAGTCTGATTGATCAGGATATTAATTCATGGATAATAGAGATGGAAACTTGTTTATTCATCAAGCCACTTAATTTACATTTTGGGCATTGCTTGTTAAGTAGAGGGCCTTCTCTATTTTCCACTTTTTTAACGAAGCATGACCTTACGACTTCCTGATCATTGTGCTGAGAATCTCAGTCACGAGAACAAGATAGAGAAGGCGGACAGTTTCTCAAGCCACAAAATTCTATCCTCATATTGTAGCAATCCCTCTACTCAAAAGTAGAAACGGAACGTCTCCACTTCACAACAAATATTCAAGATCCTGCTCTGTTGAAAAGGAACAAACGCAAAGAAGTTCATCTCACAACTAAACATATGCATGCTCATAACAGAACAGGTAAAAGAATCTTTGAAGCTCAACACACAGTGTATCTCAGATACATACTCAAAATCTTCCTAGCCTATCTTGCAATTGCTACAATAAAAAACTGTGCAGCATTTGCCGCAATGAAACTCAATAACAAGACATTCCTGTTTCGAGCAGCCATTTACAACAAAAGCACGTTCAGCACAATTATACTGTTCACGTAAATAAATCAAATGAATACCAGAATTGAGGCATATATAGATATTGTATTCCTGACTAGCCCTAGTACTTAGAACCCTAGCACTGAAAGTTGAAGAACAACTTATCCTTTTCATGAACTGAGAAAGCTGATATCTGAGTTTGAGGTTTGATGAATGATGATGAATTAATACAGCAGCTACCGGAATTTCAAAGTAGCATGACCAGTTTCTCCTAAGTGCTTGTGTAATCTATTCCTGTAATGAAAATGGACAAGTCTTAGTTCATTTCACAAAAGGATTGACGGAAATGACTCACAGCAAGCACAAAACATCAAAATGACCTTGACTGAAATTCCTCTCCGCATGTGTCACAAATATTGCCACAATGCTTGGCTGCAGCCTGCATGGGACAATAATATTAAAAAAAAAAAATCTAGGATGAGCATTTATGAGAGTATCCATTCTCATAGAGGGATGCTATCAACATTGACTTTCACACATGGAATGATGGAAAATATCCCATAAAAGTTTCTTAATTATACATATTATACATCATAACAAAAACGTAGATAACAAAGATCATGGAACTCTTGCCAGAAAAGAAAAAGTCATGGAACTTTCGCTAAAGAATTTAGCAGCCAGTCACCTAGGTGGGAAGAGCATGGAGCCAGAAGGCTGTGATAGCTTATTTAACATTACTAGATTAGATTTTCAATGATAATGGAAGTTGTGAGATTACACACTCACCTTAGCCTTTTTTCCTTTGGACGAATTCTTCAACTTGACATTTGCATCTTTGTTTGCAGATCCTTTTTTATCAACATGCTGGGCAGAAAATTTATGACTCTTTACTGATTGACCATAGGTACTTCCATTGCCAGCAAAGGAATGGGAAGAATGATCCTCTTCCATTGATAAATTATCCTCTACAATAGCATCATTATGCTTACTTCTGGTTCCATTTAAATCGCCCCCGGTAGAATCACTACTACCCTTATTAGCTGTTTCTTTCTTCCCTCTACTCCTCCGTGTGCTCTTTTGCTTATCATATCTCATGAAATCCTCATCATCACTCCCATCCTCAACACGTGCTCCTTTCTGCGAGAGCTCATCCTCCATTTTTTTATCTAAATTCTGCCCATTCTTGTGCCGTGATACCATTGATTCAAGAACACTTGTTTCCTCTTCTGCATCACCATCATCTCGGTGCTCATCCTCATCACCATCGATCTCAATATCCTCTTTCTCTCCCTCCTCAGCATCATAAAATCCATCCCCCTCTTCCTCCTCCTCAATCTCTAACACCTTTCTAAAGCTGCCTTCCACATCCTCAACACTCACATTTGCACTAGACTCATCTGCGTGTGCTTCATCCAAATCCTCTTCCTCTTCCTCTGCCAATGTCTCCCTCAGTGAAGCTACCCTCTCCTTATGTTTCTTAGACTGTTCATGATTCTTCCATTGCTTCTCACTTTTGAACTTCTTCCCACATGCCACACAATACAACTCTTCCTTCTCTTTCCCCTCACCCACATTCCCATTCATGTCTTCCCAATCGTCATCATCCTCCTCCGCAGTTTTTGCCCAATCGGGGTCCTCATACGCCCTAGCTTTCTCCATCTTCTCCCTCTCCATCCTCTTCTTCCTCTCCCTCTCCTCAGCCCTCTTCCTCTCCACCTCTTCCTTCTTCTTCATGGTCATATCAATCACCCTCTTATCCCTCTTCCTTGCGAACTCCGCCAACCCCCTCACAGTATCATTGAATTCCCTTTTAGCCTTCTTCCTCAGCTTCTTGTTCTCCTCCTCCATCACCCTTCGCGACTTCCGGTTTGTACCCGCCATAACATCGTATTGGTCCACCCACCCGAAATCCATCACAGTGGAGTAACCCAACCAATAGTTATAAAACGCGGTAACTTGAGCATAAGGGCTCTCGAGATTGCCCATGAGCGGAGCCTCTCTCACCGCATCGAGCCCCAACCCCATCTTTTTGGCAAAATTGATCTCATTTGAATATATCTTGTAGAAAAGGTCGGAATATACCTTGTAGAATCCCTTGCCAGCATCCGAGTAGCCAGAATAGACGGTGTTAGAGAAGAAGGAGAAGAGATTAGGGATGGGGGAGTCGGCGGCGGCAGAGGGGTCGGAGAAGAGGATTTGGGAGCGGTGAGAGTCGTACCAGGATCGCTCCTTGGGATCGGAGAGGACCTCGTATGCGTGGACGAGCTCCTGGAATTGGGCGGTGGCTTCGGCCTGGGTGAGACCCGATTGGACCAGCTTGTCCGGGTGACGCTGGAGGGCGAGCTTCTTGTAGGCTGACCGGATCTCGTCCGGGCTGCAGTCGAGAGCCACGCCCAGTACCTCGTACAGGCACCGCTTCTCCGATGCCATCGGCTGCTGAAACCTCGCCTGACGGAGACAAGAATTTGTGCAATTAGAGTAGCAAACAAAAACGGAAAGGCGATGACAACAAAGATACTGCTACAAAGCCAAAGAAGATGATAGGCAAAAATATCAAATATGTCACTAATGTTTTGGGTTGGAAGAAGATATGCCACTATAGTTTTTTTTGCCCAATCTCCTGCTAATGTTTTAAAATGGGTTGGATATACCACTGAAGTTTCAAATTAATAGTAGATATGTCATTGGCCATAAAAAATCTAACAGAAAACGTTAAAAAATAACAAAAACATGTTAAAAACAACAAGTTTTGAAATTTTATGTTGATAATGCAAGTTTTAACAAACTTCAAAGACTTTTTATAATTAAATTTTGTTTTTTCTCTCTCTCAAATGCTAGCGACAGCAGAAATAAAGAAAGGGCGACGATAGGGTTGGGGCGCTAGTGATAGAGACAGCCTTAGGGCTGAAGTGCTAATAGTAGATATTAGACTTTTTTTTGACAAAAATCTCAAAAGTCATAATATTTTTTTAAAGATGTATAATAGGCCTAAGATTTCAAAACTTACTATTTGCACTATTTTCTGTTATTTTCCAACTGGCAGTGACATATTCGCCCCATTTTAAAACATTAGTGGGAGATTATGCAAAAAACAAAAACAAAAACTATAGTTGCATATCTGTTTCTTAACTAAAACATTAGTGCAAATTTGATATTTTTGCTAAACTGATGTGGTGAAGAATAATTTGCATTAAAAACATCCATGGTCCCAACCTTTTTGGTTCATCCTGTTTTGGTCCCAGCATGTTGAAATGGTAAAATATAACTCAATCCGATTACTTGAACCAGCCAACTTGAACTCATACTTGATATGACTTAATTTGATCAGAAAAATTAAAAACCCGAACCTATCTATATTCAACTTGACTTGAACAAAACCTGATTGAAGTAAAACATGAGAAAATCCGAACTTATATAACTCAAACCTTGAAATGACCTAAACCTGAATTGGCATGAACCCGAAATGACTTAAACATGAGACCGAAATTGACCCGACTTGTTTTGAATTTGAACCTAAATAAAACTAAACCAACCCAACTCAAATCTAAAATCTACTCAATCGAAAATCAACATGAACCCAAATAACCTGACCTAAACCTGAGTTCATGCTAACCTAATTAAACTAGAAACTGAATGACTTGATTAGAAATTTTCACTTATATGTAAGGCTTAGATCATTTGTGTGATTTAATCATTCAATGGTCAAGTTGAAATCACAAGGAAATATAATAATGAATTAGCTTGAAAGAAGCTGTGACTCAAGACTGTTATCATCATTTAAGCATGAAAGATATTAAAATTTCATCATGAATAAATTTTTATCAGGATTTGTAGTGTCCGATGAAAACCATGAGTTGCTATTGTTAAATAACTTTAGTGGTGCCATTACAATGACCACTGGTAAGTTGATTACAATTGTATTTTTCATGTCTAACAAGGATTTATTGAGCAAAATGGTGAAGGATTATAAGAGATGGATCTAGAAGCATGTCCACATTTCCTTATCAATCTAATTATTCATAATCCTAATTTGTGTTATTCATGGTCTCATGTCATAGTATGATAAGATTTCGAGTCATTATGTTTTTTTATGTGTGGGGTGTGGGATGTGATTGAATTAGTTAGAGCTAAAGGTGCAATAAAGAATCCTAGTATCTAGACTTAGTACTACAACTTCTAAAAATATTTGATCTTCTAATTCATATTGTTGCTTATATCTTTCTTTTCCCTAAGCCATTTGTTTAATTTCATGATTTTGTCTATGATTTAGGGTTGTTTTTAGGATGTTTCATTGTCACAATTTTGGTGCTCTTTAGCAACAATTCAAAGTTGTGAGTGGCCATCTTGAAATCATCTAGCTCTTTTTACTGAATTATGCAGGTTAGGCCTAAATGCATCATTAGTCATCCATCTTTACCAACTTGCATGAGTTGATTCCTTAACTTTGACTCAGTATAACTTAGTTTTCAAATTTTACAAAATCATGCAACTTAGTCCTCAAACTTTGTAAAGTGGTATGAGTTAGTCCTTCAGCTATAGGATAAACTATAACCTTAAGTCCTAAGTTTTAATCTTTTGGCAAAATGACCCTTCCATTTAGAAATTTTCATTATCATCAAATGTGTGGTTAATAAAATTTTCTAAATTACTAAATACATTGTTAACTAATTTGTAAACCATAAAAAAAAAATAATGTAAAGACATGTCCCATTAAAAAAATAATAATAACAGAAAGATTCCAATCTCAAACTTATATTAGGTATAATTAATAAGAAAGAAATCTAATGATTCCTAATATAAAATTTACTAAGTCGTTAAATCAACTCTTTTAATTTTTTTCCCAAATCTCTACTTTTATTTTTCTTTGGAAACAAACATTAAAAAGCCATGGAAATTATAGTACCATCTTAAAAGCATGAAAATTGCAATGGATAAATTAGTTTTAAGATGATATGGTATACTAAGTCTAAATAAAAAAAATATTAATACTAAAAAGTGTAATTTGAAAAATTGTTTGAAAACTAAATCTAATTAGAAAAAAAAAACTCCTCCAAAAAATGATCTCTAAATTCATAACTCACCAATATTGGCACATTTTATATGAGAAAAGTGAGATAAATATTTAGAAAAAATAAATGATCAATGTAAAACTAGAGTGCATAAAAAGATTTTTTTTGGATTCCAATAAATAAATCAAAGTAGCTTCTCAAAAAAGATAAATATAAATTATTAGATAATTATATATTTTTTAAAATATATATATATATATATAATATCATTTTGAAGTAACTTAATTAGTTTACAATGTTTTTAACAATTTAGTAAATTTTATTAACCATGAGTTCGATGATAATGAAAGTTTCTAAATGGAAGGGTTATATTTTCGAAATGATTGATACTTAGGACTTACGGTTATAGTTTATCCTACAGTTGAAGGACTAAGTCACAACACTTTACAAAATTTGATGACTAAGTTGCATGATTTTGTAAAGTTTAAGGACTAATTCAAACTGAGTCAAAGTTAAGGAGCAAACTCGTGCGAGTTGGTGAAGGTGGCGGCCTAGTGGTGCATGTAGGTCTAACTTGGTTGGCAACGAAGAGTTTGCCTGTTGACTTCTCTCTGCTCAACAACTTCCAAGTTCCAACATCCCTGTTCGTCTTCTTCCCAAATCACAAGTTCACAGAAACTGTAGCACTCTTTGAAATGGCCAGGAAACCCATGAAGTATTATGTGGTCAGGTTTCTTTCTGTTTTCCGCCTTAAATTTTCGTGTCCATCCCTATTTCCTTCCAACCGTTCAATTAGATAGAAGAAACTTGAAAGTTGAAACAAAATATTGACTGTTGAGCAGGTTGATGCTTTCGCGGAGTCGGCCTTCAAGGGAAACCCAGCAGCTGTTTGTTTATTGGACCAAGAGAGGGATGAAGAATGGTTGCAATCTTTGGCGGCTGAGTTCAACATTTCGGAGACGTGTTACTTAACTCGGATCGCTCACTCGCCCTCCCCAAATCCCAGATTTCGACTTCGATGGTTCACTCCTGTCGCTGAGGTAATTTCCTTTACCTTTGCTTAATTAAGCATGTTCAAAGCGTGAAATTAAGCATGTTCAAAGCGTGCTTAACTGTTCTTGCTTCTAATGCGAACATGGTGTTTTTTTTTTTTTTTTACTTCTTGGAGGTTGTTTTTGTTGGAATTGTTAGAAGCCTGCTTTTTGATGAAGGAGATGATTTTGTTTAGCCTAGATTTGTCTTGGGTTCAATGGAACAATCATCTTTGACTATTGGCTGCATAAGTAAGCTGTATATTGATCTTTGTAGGCTAAGCTCTGTGATCCTGCTACAGTAGCATCTGCACAGACCCTCGTTCACTAACATCATTCTTAACCATTGGCTGTACTAATGAGGCTATATGGATCTTTGCAGGTTAAGCTCTGTGGTCATGCTACATTAGCTTCTGCACACACCCTCTTCACAGTCGGGTTGGTGGATTCTGATATAATTGAATTTGAAACACTCTCTGGTATTCTTACTGCCAAAAGGATTCCTGATGTTGCGCCAGCTGATACTTCAAATAGTCTGAATGGAGGAGAAGAAAATGGGGCCTTCCTGATTGAATTAGATTTCCCTGTTGTTTCAGTGACTGATTCCAATGCCACTGATGCTTCAGCAATTTCAGAAGCATTAGATGGTGCTTCTATTGTTGACATCAAGCGCACAACTATTGCAGATGACCTCTTTGTAATAACCCCTAACACCTTTCATTCTCTTTGGTTCTCTTTTTGTTTTCACTTAGAGTATAACACTGCAGTTCCACGCCAGTAGGATACAAATATCAAAACCCTACCCTGACTGATCTTATGATTCAATATTTTCCGTTTGTCACTACTTACGTGAAAATTTTATCTCTTCACATTGCAGGTTGTGCTTCCATCTGGCACATCCGTATCAGAAATGCAGCCACAGTTTGATGAAATTAAAAAATGTCCTGGGCAAGGAATAATTGTTTCTGGAGTTGCTCCTCCAGATTCTGGTTTTGATTTCATCAGCCGATTCTTCTGCCCAAAACTCGGTATCAATGAGGTTTGTTCTGAAATGCTTTTATGCTTTAGAAGCAATGCACACTTTTAAATCAATCAATGCTCCTCCATACTTCGAAAATTTAAAATAGTGCCAGTTAAACAATCATAAGTTTCAGATTGGATAAAGGGTCATACCTCTAGGATTTCTTCCACAATATTTGCATGGTGTTAACTCAACCGTCTGTATGCTGTTGAGTGTTTGCAAACACAACCTTCCAAAACAAACCAGCATATTTAACTTGATCCTACTAGTAATGGAGGGAAACATGCTCCATCTGTAACCAATCTTTGCTTGAGTCATGCTTCAACGTAACCTTTCCCCCCAAGTAATTGTTAGCTTGTATTCTAATGGAAGCCCACTAATTTCTGTAACTTTTTCTCTGTTCACTCTTCATATAACTTCCATATATTTCAGGATCCTGTATGTGGTAGTGCACATTGTGCACTCGCACCTTATTGGAGTGAAAAGCTGCAGAAGTCTGATTTTGTCGCGTATCAGGTGTTTGTTCTGTCTCTCTGCCTTTCTTTCTTTAATAAAATCGCTACCAAACTGATGACTTCTTGGTCTTGTGCAGGCATCGCCTAGAGGTGGAATCCTCAAACTTCACTTAGACAAGCAAACTCAAAGAGTGCTGCTACGAGGAAAAGCTGTGACGGTGATGGAAGGCTCCATTTTGGTTTAAAATTGAGGCCGATCCTCGCTACTGTGGGTGATTTAGAATCTGAAATGGTAAGCAGCAATTGCTGGTTGGGAAGATGCATGCCAAAATACCTTTTTGTTGGCTGTTAACATATGCTTAGTTTCAGTGTTTTATTTTAAAAAGAAAAATAAAAATAAAAATTCCAAGAACTGCCAATTGAATTGAAAATTGCGTTCCTTTAAGAAGGGGCCGGAGTCGATCTTTTTTTCTTTTTGAAACAGAAATTTCTAATTCTTCTTTTGGTTTGTATGGAGGAGGCCGAACTGGAGTTGATGGAGTGGAATAAAGTGGACGACCAAAAACTTCCTGTTGGGTCAATCATGCTCTTGTTTGATTGGTCGCTTGAGGAGTCGGTGATCCTGGCGTATACAGTTCTACTATTTGCTTCTGAACACCATCTCGAAGATACTGAAATCAACATTAATCATAGAAACACTTTTTTGCTTTTCTGTTAAAGAAGATGGCAAAACTCACAAATAAACCCATAATGCTTATTATTTCTGGCTCAATTTGGTGATTATTTTCTTTTTTCCAAATAAATAACTGATGCTTTAAAATTGGCTAAAAGACACTAATATTCATGGAAATGGTCCGCTCCACATTCGAGAGTGGAATAAATTCCGTTTCAATTTTTTTGTTATTTTAGTCTTTAACTAGTTATATTTGTGGCCTACAATTATTAATTTTTAGGGTAAATTTATCATAAAAGTCCCTAACCTTTAATTATCTTTTTATTTTAATCTCTAACATATTAATTGTTTTGTTTTGGTACTAGCTTTATTAAAATTGTTTCATTTTGGTCTCTTATCAAATGAAATCCATTAACTCAAAGTTAATTGACATAAACTTTTAAAATTTTAATTTAAATATTTAGAAATTATATTCCGTAAATTTAAATTGTATAATCATCTTTTTACAATCACTAGACAGTTTAAATATGTATCCTATTCATTCAAAAAATATAAAAATATTTCTTTTTGAGTTATCTAAAAAAAATTGAACATTTCCCTTTTCAGAAAGATTTTAATATCCAATTTCCCTTATTACCTAAATTTAAACTTCCACAATATAAAACTGAATAAGGAATCTATTTTTAAATTTTCATACGCCTCAATTTTTATATCGCCTATGCCTAGGAATTTTTTTTTATTTAAGAAAATATAGGAGTAATTGAATTTTTATTATAGTTAACCATTGGCCGTTACATTTGTCCGCGAGTTGTGATTGTGAAAACTGTAAAGACTGCAGCTGCCGATAAGTATCATTTTGCTTTATTTTCTTAAATCATTTTGCCGATAAAACTTTAAAGACTAAAGCCGCCGATAAATATGGAAGGCAAGAACTAAAATTATTTTGCTTGTTTTCTTATTTCTTTTTAAAATGTTCTCATTAAACCTAAGTGGGTTGAGCATTGTGGAATATTATGTGCTAGCAGAACTAATTCAAACATCAACGTGACATTTTCTAGTAAGTCTAACAGAATCCATGAAAAATAGGGCTCAAATCATATTTGGACAGTTTGAAGGCTGCCAGTTAAAGTTTAATTTATTTTAACTTAAATCAATTGATTTATTTTTATTTTTATATTTTTTTATCTAAAATTGAAAGTCAATATTATGTAGATGCAATAATCCATTTGAAAGTAAATTTTTATAATATTGTTAAATTTTTATGAATTTTTCTTTTTTAATGCCTTAAAGTAGAAAAATTCATAAAAATTTAGTAAAATTACAAAAAATTGTATTTTTAATGGATTATTACAACTATATAATATTAACTTTTAATTAAAATTATTTTTGAATAAAAATAATTTGAAAATAAAAATAAGTCATTTTAAAGTCAATTGATTTAAATTAAAATGAACTTGGTGTAAAATAAAAGGCCAAAATGCATATATGGTCCTCCAACTTTGCTGACTCAAGCAAGCTAGTCATTTAACTTCAACTTAGTGTGAATTAGTCCCTCAACTTTGAAAAATTGAGCAAGTTCCTTCGGTGTGTGGAATGGCAAATGGAGTTTCTTTTTGTTTCTCATTATCAACTTATTGCTCTAGCACCGCCCGATCTATTCCCCACTACAGTTGACTTCCTTCTCCTACCAAACTCCTTCTTCCCCTCACTGCCAGTCTCGCCTCTCCTCTCATTGTGTCAGTCTCGTCTCTCATCTCTCATCGACCTCGCATCTCCTCCTGTTAGTTTCGTCTCCCATTGGTCTCATCTCTCATTGATTTGAAAATCTCCCAGCAGTTCAAAAATCGTCGATTTGAAAATCTCATGTCAATTCGATGGTCTCTTTTCGATTAAAAAATCGTTTATTTGAAAATCTCCTATTGATCTGGAAATTGTCAATTGGTTGCTCGATTGTTTAACACTACTGTGCCATCACCGATTCGGAAGATGCCGATTATGATGGCATCCACCAATGATTTTGTTTAATACAACCTCTTCTCTCGACATTCCACAGCAACAGTGGGAATGCCACCTGACTACTTAAAACCCCCTGGCACTACCTCAAATTCCTCTAGCAGATGATTCGCCTTTGTCACCATGACTTTAACACTATGTCATCTTAGAAGACTCTTTCCGTCACTCCTCAAACTAGTTTGTTTAGTTCAACAAAGTTGAGGGACTAACACGTTTAATCTGAAAAGTTAGAGGACTAACTCGCACTAGTTCAAACAAAAAGGACTAACTCACTAGAGTTTTTCAAGTTGCAGGACCATGTGTGCATTTTGGCCAAAATAAAATGCTAATCAAAAGTTAGAATCTACTGTATTTGAGCCTATTTAATGGGTAGTGATTTATTTCGATAAAAATGATGAGTGGTCTGACTGAGTGAAAATGTAGACTCTAATGGTTTGTTGATGATTTTTGCCTTTTTACAGTGTAGACTTCAGTCTTAGTGTTTATTTTGGGCAGTGAAGTTGAAATTGGAGCAAGTGGTGCTTCGGAACAGAAGAGAAGAGCTGAAACCTAATCTCCAATTCTCTAGATCGAATTGCAGCAGATTGTCCTCCATCTGGTGCCCCCCGATCACAACCGTCGTTCTAGGGTTTGCTCCGCCGTCCACGAACCCCAAGCACAAAAACTCCGCGTCGCCTTTCCTCACGCTCACCATCGAATTCGCCCCAAATATCCGCCAGGAAACGTCCTCGCTCTGCATCACCAGATCCACGTTCGGCACTGCTGGTCCCAGGCGCGTGCTGCCCACGCTACCGGCCTGGTAGCAGACCGTGAACGGCTTCACAGGGGTCGTCGCGGTGAGGTTCATTGCAGCCGCGTCTTTCAGGAAGGCCGCCGTGAAAGCCTTGTAGATGGAAGTTTCTAGAATGGTGTACCGAGTCGATGTGCTGAGCTTGGTCCCACCGGATCCGAACTGCGGATCGATGGCCAACAGTGAGGCATTGATCGGTACGGTTTTACCGTTGACTTTGATGGACGTCAACCCGATGTAGTACTCGTCAGACGGATATCTAGCGTAGGTTATCACGGTACTGCCCATAGGATCCAAGATCAGTGGCGTATAAATCAGGGATTTGGAGATATCCATTTTTCCGGGCAAAAAATAGTAAGGACCGGATGAGCCAAAAAACGCGACGCCCCGACTGGACGGCGCACTGGGGAGACACAGCGCAAAGTCGCGAGGAAGTGAGAAGCCAGTGCTAAGCTGCGCCTGTAGCGAGTAATTGAATCTGCCCAGGCCCGCCACTCCGACAGACTTCTGAGTTAGTCCCTTGAGGAGGAAAGCGGGAGCGCAAGAGAAGATGTAGTTTGGGAGCAGAGCAAGTGGTCCATCGACGGAACCGTCGGTGGTGGGCAGGGCGAGGGAGTCGATGATGGCGATGGAGATGGCAGATTTGCGGGTTACGGAGTTTTCTGGGAAGAGGCCGCAAGTGTCATTGGCGCAGGCGGGGCCGGGGGGTTTGAAGCAGTTGGAGCAGGCGAGGCCGCGGCCGAAGGCATCGCAGAGAGGGGTGCCGCAGGGAGCGTGGGAGTAGGTGGAGGAGGTGTAGTTGTGGTCGCAGTCGATCCAGGAGAAGGCGGCGCCGAGGTCAAGATGTAATTGGGTTAGCTGAAGGGGGGTTTTAAGATAAACTGGGAGGGAGTAGAGACGGGTGTTGTGGTCTTTTGAGATGGGTGCCACAAGAGCTGCAGATTCAGCTAGAGAAGTGATTAAGCAGAAGCCGCCGAAGAATATGATGGTAATTCTAACGAAATGGTAGAAGCGGAATGAGAAACTGGGAGGATCCATGGATGGAATTGCTTGGTGCAAGCCAGTCAGAAAGGAGCAGGAGTGGATTTTATAATTGAAAGTTGCAGAGCAAAATACAAAAATACAGTGAGAGAATTGCTTTTCTTAGCACAAGCTTGGAATAAAAAATGCTTTAAAAATTTAACTGGATTTTGTTTTGGTCTGAATCTGTCTGATTAAGCACCTGGTTTCTCCTAGTGATAATCTCAGCTCTGGTACCTTTTTGGTAACGTAAATGGATAAATAAAACTATTGCTGCTGCGATTCTGTTGATCGAGCTGGGGTATGCACTTAAGTTCCTCGAATGATTGGGGGCGTTCCCCGTGACTTGAGCCGCAGAACAATGTTATGCGCGGACGGGTATCATTCTTTTATAGTTATAGATAACGCTCTGTGTACCAAGTCCAGGTCCAGCATGAGGTAATTTCATAGTATTATATTAACGTAGTTTTTTCTAAATGGTGCACATAAGATTAACATTATACGCTATTACATAATGTTCATTCTAATTCCGAATCCTTGCTAAAGTGATTTGTCAAACTCAAGGCCTTGCAATTTCTATTCCCTGTTATTGACCTGTCCAGCAACTGCTACAAGTGGGCTTACATGTCATGTTGACCCAAATGGTCAAACCTCCAGCTGGTACGGAGCTATCAAACCAAGGTTGTCAAAATCGCGATCCTGATCGTAGGATCACACGATCCTACGATCATGATCGTACAAACCTATCCAACTCGTAATAGGATCGCTGGCAGCCTGGGATCGTTCAGGATCACTTGTAGGATCGTAAAAACGGTAGGATTGTTAGATCGTACCGATCCTAGGTAAATAAAATCATAAAATAATTTATTTTCAATTAATTATTATATAATTATACCTACAAAATATTGACTTTCAAATAAAATTAGTTTCAGAAAAAATGTATAAAAATGAAATTAACTCATTTTTATTAATTTAAGTTAAAGAAATTGGTTGCCTTACCGGTCCCTTGGCACCATCGATTTCTTTGTTTTGGGCTAATGAGTAGAGGGTGTAAGTGGTGACCCTAAACTCGAACCCGATCCTAATTTTAGGGTGTAAGTTCGGATTGACCAGATCCGATCCATGTTCAGAATTTAAAAAATCAGTTTGGGTCGGGCTGACCCGCAAAAATCCGACCCGACCCTATTTTCTGGTTTTAGACAAAGCCTAGCCCAACTACGGAACTACCGTTGCGTTCTTGCCTAATTCTATTTTTCAAGCCCTATTGGCTATTGCCAGCCCAAGTCACGCCAAGCTCCAGCCCAATGGCTAAATCAATCTGGCACCGACAGGAGGACTAAATTAAAGAGCAAAACCTATCCTCCCTTCACCTCTTCCTGACTCTCCACTTCTCTCCAGTCTCGACACTTCATCCAATCATCCTTATGGGCTGCGGCAAACGGCAAATGGCTGTCCCAAACTAGTAATTCATCCCCCCAAGGCCCTAGCCAGAGCAAACGGCAAACGGGAACAATAGTCAACAGTGGCATGCCAGACTGTCCTCATCCTCCGTCCCTCTTTTCAGTGTTCTCGCTATCCGCTCCTCTCCTCGCTGTGAGTCTGTGACTGACTGCTGCAACACCATGACCAGCCTCCATCCCACCGGCTACCGACAGTGACCACCAACCCTAAACGTCTGATCTGAACATTTGGGCTTTGTTCCACTTACCAGAGCAGAGAAAACGTCTGACTATGTAGGTTTTTCTTTTTAAGTTTTAGCATGAATTTAAATTAGGCTTTAATTAATTAAAATTGAGCAATTGAATGGCTCTGAATCCTCTGATATTTGGTTGATTTGTTACATTTCAATGTATTTAAATTAGGCATATATATGTTGCTAAGTAGGCTTTGTCGCTCTAGTATGTTACGTTTCAATCAAAATTGCAATTGGCTATGATATATTGTTAGTTAGCTAATTAGGGTATGATATGTTACCTTTCAATCAAAATTGCAATTGACTATAATATGTTACTTTTCAATCAAAATTTGAACCTTGCTATTTTTTAATTTTCAGATGGCCAGCAACAATACTGATGGTGATTTTAGTGGTGGAAAAAATATTAAAAATTTAAAAGTGGGGGGAAACACAAACAACTACAACTGAAACAGACGGAAGTAGTCATGCTCCAACAAGTGAAAGTAAGAAAATGAGGAAGAGGGCTGGCTATTGGAATTACTTCGAATTTATTGATGACACCAACCAAACAAAATGTAAGTGCATTCATTGTGGTGAAATTTACCTTTGTGATCCAAAGAAGCATGGGACAAGTAATCTAAGAAACCATTATGAGTATAAGTGCAAGGCTCGAAATGATCCAAAACAAGCGTCCATTAATTTGAAGAAAGGTATTGATGGGGATCCTTTTATGAGTAATTGGAAGTTTGATATGAAGTCTTATAGGACTGCATTGACTCATATGGTTATCGTTGATGAGTTGCCTTTTCGATTTGTTGAGGGTGTTGGCTTTAAAGAATTTTGCAATGTTGTCCAACCTAAGCTTCAATTTCTATCTAGGATTACTGTTGCCAAAGATTTTTATGAGTTATTTGTTGCTGAAAGACAGAAATTGAGTAAGTTCTTGAAGTCTAATGCTAAAAGAATTTCAATAACCACTAACACATGGACTTCTGTTCAAAGAATTAACTACATGTGTGTGACTGCTCATTTCATTGACAATGACTGAAAATTACAAAAGAGAATCATGAATTTCTGTCCAATTTCTAATCATAAGGGTGAAGCAATTGGCAAGGCAATTGAAAAAGCCTTAGGTTCATGGGAAATAGAAAATTTGATGACCATTACTGTGGATAATGCTAGTTAAAATGATAAGGCTGTTGCTTACTTGAGGAGAAAATGAGTAATAGTCCTAGGTTGACTAGTGTTTTGAATGGGGGCTATATTCATATGAGGTGTGTGGCTAATATAATGAATTTGATTGTGAATGATGGTTTTAAGCTTGCTTCTGATTCCATTGTCCGTGTGCGCAATGCTGTGAGATATGTAAGGCAATCTCCAGCATGATTACTAAAATTTAAAATGTGCATTGTTGAGGAAAAAATTCAGGCAAAAAGTTCATTGTGTCTTGATGTCCCTACTAGGTGGAATTCAACATATCTGATGCTTGAGACAGCTCTAAAATTTCAAAGGGCTTTTGTTGCTTATGAGGATCATGATCGTTTTTATGTGAGTGAACTTAGAGAGGGGGGAGGCTTGGGCAAACCTGAAATGGATGATTGGAACAGTGTTAGTTCAGTAACAACATTGCTTAAGGCTTTCTATGATCTTACGTTGCATGTCTCTGGATCTTATTATGTGACTGCAAATACTTACTTCAATGAGATAAGCAATGTTGATATGTTGTTACGGGATTGGAGCAATATACGGATAAAGGGCTTTGCTTGTATGTCCTTGAAAATGAGAGAAAAATGTGAGAAATGTTGGAGGGATCCTGAAAAGATGAACTTGATGATTTATATGGCTGTTGTGTTTGATCCAATAAGTAAAATGGAATATTTGGAGTTTGCAATAATAAAGATGTATGGAAAGAACATCGGGGATAAACTTATTGCAAAGATGAAAGTCACAATTAAGCAATTATTTGATGAGTATAAGTTAACTTACTCCACTCCAAACAACCAGTCAAGCAAAAGTGATGAAAGTGGTAGTTCTAATGTAATTGAGTTGGAAGATCAAGGACCATCAATGTCAAATGCAATCTTGGTGAATCAATTCAGGCAACTCAAAGTTATGAGTGGTCTTGAATCAAAAAGTGAGTTGGATAAGTATGTAGATGAGAACTTGGAAGATTGTGTTGAAGACTTCAATGTTCTTAAGTGGTGGAAGGTCAATAGCCCTAGGTTTCCCATTTTTTCTTTGGTTGCATGTGATGTGTTGGCTATTCCAATGTCCACTGTTGTTTCAAAATCGGCCTTCAGTACTGGTGGTCGTGTGCTTGATCCATTTAGGAGTTCACTGTCTCCAAGGATTGTGAAGGCACTTGTTTGTGCACAGGATTGGCTAAGAGCTTTAGGGAATAAAGAGCATGTCAATGTCAAAAAATAATTACAAGAAATTGAAAAGCTTGATCAAGGTGAGCTTAATTTTGTTGATGGTGCGATATTAACGTGTAAAATTTTATTCTATTAAATTTATGATTTGTTTGTTTTGTTCTATTTTTTTCCCCCAGATTTGGAGACCATCTCTTCTGCACCTATTATTATTGATATTGCTTAGCTTAAGCATTGTATTTGTATTGGTGAGTTATGAGTATTGTTGCAAACATTTCACTTACAATTTTTATTATGACTTACACACTTATGTGATTGTTTGCTTATTTTTCTTAAAGGTTATGACTAATGCTTCAATGTTGTTGGACCTAATAGTAGGAAATGACTAGAAAAAGATAGTGATGCACTGATGCTTTTGTTGCACCCAATTGCTTTTGTGTGGTTATGAACTATGTTATGCTATTAAGTTTCACTCTTTGTTCATGTATGGCCATTGGGACATGTTTATTATCTTGTTAAGTTTCTTTATGTTGCGGCCATTTCTATGTTTGTTACTAGTTCCTTTTAAGTGGATTTGAATGTGTTCAAGATTTATGTAAGTAGATATTTTTAGGACTTGGATGCTGGACATATTTGAATGTGTTGAATGTGTGATGGGAATTATGGAATTATTGAAATAGCAACCAACCCTTGAAGTTTTCAGAATTTTCAATCAACCCGACCCTAACCCGGTTATGGTCGGTTTAGGTTATCAAGGAAATAGGGTCGGGATAGGGTTAGCGTTAATCAGGTTGGTGATAGTTTAGAAAAGTCAGGTTTCAACTCGAACCCGACCCTATAACCCGAACTTTCACCCTTACTAATGAGTATGGGAAACCAAATGCATGCCCCTAGTGAATAAAACTCATCTACTTTCATTTCATAGGCTGATTCATATGTTACATATGAATTCCATAAATGCCTTTAAATTTTTAGTAAATTTCTATAATTTTCATAATATCTAGTATAACAAAAGAATAAGCAACTATTACTTCAAAAAAGACAGAAAATGAGTTAGTCTTTTTTATATACAAATAATTTTCTAATGATAAAAATCTATACTAATGATGAACTTTTATACATTTTTCTTCTTAGATCTTGAACATTTTTTTATGCTCTTCTCCATTCAAGCATATGAAAATAAAATAAAGAAGCTAGTTGGACACATGATAAAATGTATGAGCTAGTGATAAGAAATGTATAAGTTTACGAGCTAAATGAGACATTTTTCTTTTACATTTTACCCAGCATGCACATATCACTTTTCTTCTCTACAATTCATATATAATTTTATAATTTGTGTTATTATCATTAGACTAATGTGCCAAAAATAGATGGTAAAGTTAACCATTTTTCAGATTTTATTAAAAAAAATTCATTGTTATATAGTATATGAGTTTAAATTTTATGTTACATATTCAAATTTATAAGCTATATTGTGTAATGTCAAATTTAATATTTATATATGTATTCAGATCTCCTTTTATAAAATTTTCGGATTGGCTACTATCTTATTCCTTTAATTGACAACCACCTGAGACTTTTATTTTTATATGGATGCTTATGTTATGAAGACATTGAAGTTCACATCTTTGGTCAGTCAGTCAACCATAGCAGTAATTACTATACTACCAGTTAAGATTAGCTACACAAATTATGTACATCTTCATTTTGTGTACTCCGTACAATTCATTGAGTTGAATTTCATGATTCAGCACAAGGAAGCCAAATTACGAATGTAAACCATGCATCCCATCCAAATGTCCCATTTACTCCACATTTTCTTACATTATCTTATAATTGTGAGATTGTAACCAGGAAGATGGCAGGCAATTTATAGACCACAGCTTTGCTCTGGTTATGTTGCCAAAGACAGTTGGGAGAAAGGTCCAATGTTGGGTGGCTGAGGTGATTATATTTATGGCAGAATACTTATGAATGGTGAAGGAGCATAATCTAGTGACTTGGACTCCTTCTTGGGCTTCTTGGGGGACATGGTTTTAAGAATTAGGATTCTAAGTTTTTTTTTTTTCCTTTCTCTGTGGCATTTTTCAACGAAATTAGAATTCTAATTCAATTTTTTTCGATGATGTTGAAGTAAACATTATTCATGTGGATATATATATATTCATTATCCCTCAAGTTTCTCTATTGTATTTTGATATACTTTCTCCCTCAAGTTTCTCTCTTGTATTTTGATATACTTTAACATCTTGTAAAAGATGTTAGATAAGCTTGAAACTCTAGCTTATATTTATACATGAAAGCCCCTCAATGAACATCTGTGAAAGTGTATTCTCTTCCATAAACCAATGTTTTATATGGTATCAGAGCAAGATTGCTCAAACCCAAAAACTTAAACCGTAATTCAATTGCAACTGAAAACAATAAAAAAGTCGTGACCTCAAGTTCTCAAAGTGGTGGCAATGGCATGACCTTCCCTTTCTTCCTAAGCTCCTCTAATAATCCTAGAACTAGGCTTGTTGGCTGTTTGTTTAAGGGCAACAATTATCCCATTTGGTGATAGGCTATGCAAAATGCACTCAAATCCAAAAACGAATTGAAATTTGTTAATGGAACTCTAAAGAAACCAGATGAAAATGATCTAACCTTTGAAACATAGGCGTAGTCTAACTTCAAGGTTATCTTATGGATTTTCAGCTCATTAGCATTGGAATTATATACCATTATGGCCTATGCAGACATTGTAATGGAAATGTGGATAGACTTATAATAAAGGTTCTCGATAGGTAATGCACCTTGCATTCATGAACTCAAACGTGAAATTGCTCTTTTGCAGCAACAAGGTTTATTAATTGTAACATGCTTCACCAAACTGAAAGCACTGTGGGATGAGCTTTCAACATATTCAACAGTATATCCTTGCACTTTGTGGTATGGCTAAGAAACTTTTTGAAGAAATAGAAGGTAAAAAACTTCATAATTTCTTAATGAGGCTTAATGATTAATTTAGTATTGTCAGATTATAGATCTTGAACATGGAGTCGGTACAAAGCTTTAATAAGGCTTATGCTCTTGTTACCAAAAAAGAAAAATAACTTAATGTGGCTACAACAAGGCAGGCACCTACGGAGGCTGCCGCTTTTGTTGCAAAAAATCGAGAAAAATCAATCCAATAAGAATGCCAATAAGGAACTATTGCATTGTACTCATTCTAGGAAAAATGGCCACACTACTGATGGCTGCTTCGAGTTAATAGGTCTTTTCGACTGGTGGCAAAAGGCCTAGACACAATGGCAGTAAAACAAAGTTGGACAGAAACGCGAATCAAGAAAACCTTTAACCAACCAAGCCTTTGTGGAACAAACCAAGAATGCAACAGCCTTTAAAAACATTGGATTAAGTTAAGTTTATTATGATCAACTTTTTGCTTTGCTCACAAGTTAGAATAAGGAAAAGTTGGCCAACTTTGCTGGTAAGGTATCAGTAAACTCTTTACTCTAGATAATTGATATTGGAGTATCTGGTCATATGACTTGTCGTTAAGAATTATTGGCAAATACATATCTAATAGTATTGTGTTCTTTAGTGCAAATGATGAATGGAGCTTGCTTGAAAATCCATTCTTATGGCCGAACCTTTTTAGCGCCTAATATTGAGTTGAATAAAGTGCTCATTGTCCCTAAGTTTATATGTAATTTGGTATCAGTTAGTAAATTGACAAAGAAGCCTACCTGCTCGATAACAATTTTCTCAAATTTGTTTCTTTTATAGACCTAAGCTCGAGGAGGATGATTGGCATGGGTGAATAGAAGGATGACCTATACTACTTCAGGTGCCTCAAGCAATATAAGGTTGTTGCTTCAAAAATTAAGATTCCTCTTGGAACTTGACACAAACATCTTGGTCACATTTCCTTTGAAAAGTTGTCTAATGTTCCTTAGTTATCACATTTAAGCTTTAAATATTCAAATCATTATTGTGACTTTTACCTTAGAGCTAAGCAAACAAGAAAATCCTTCATTTTGGGTTTAAGTATTAGTGAGAATTCATTTGATCTGGTGCATGTTGATATTTGGGACCATGCAATCTTTTTTTAGGTTCTCGCTATTTTTATTTATTGTTGATGATTATAATAGATCTGCATGAGTTTACATGCTAAAAAATAAATTTGAAGCTCCTACAAAATACTCCATTTTTGTGCCATGATTAAAATTCAATTTTAGAGAAAATATTCAGCAAATCAAGCTCGACAATGCCTCAGAATTAAAAGCTAGATCAATGCTCAATTATTGTTTGCTCAATGGTATCCTTATTCAAACATCTTGCTTTAACCTACTATAATAAAATGGTGTGGTGGAAAGAAAACATTGTCATCTTTTTAACGTAGCATGAGTTCTTTGATTTTAAACAGGTATTCTAATAAAATTTTAGGGAAAATATGTAATGACTGCAACCAGCTTGATCAACACCACACCCTTACCAAAGTTAAACAGTAAAAGTCCTTATCAAATTCTCTTTCACAAAATTCCTTCTTTTGACCACCTTCGAGTTTTTGGGTGTCATTGTTATGTTCATTCTAGGCTAAAGACAAGTTTGAACCTCATTTTAAATCTTGCATATTCATTGGATATCTTATAGGCAAAAAAGGTAAAAAGTGTTTAATGAGAACACTGAAAAGATCCTAATTTAACGAGATGTAATTTTTCAAAAAGATATTTTTCCTTGTCACTTAAACAATCCTTTGATACCTTCAGTCATCTTGAATGGCGTTAATAAAATTATAACTAATGAGCCCTATCCAAACAATATAGAAGCCATTCCTCACTCACTAACCAATAAATCCACTTGCCCAAAAACTCTTGAATTCAGTCAAAAAAACATCCTCACCATGAATGATGCCCTCCAACTTACTTGCAAGATTATGCACTTGATTCACCTATAGTAAGCTTGCCATCCACAGTTACCACCACTTAAGCTTCTTTAGGTAAGGGTTACTCTACAACACATAATTTGAGTTATTCATTGTTTAGTTCTGGTCACAAAAATTTCTTTGTAGCATTAACTAGTCAAACAAAGCCACAAACATTTGAAGAAGCAAATTAGGACCCAAAATGGCATGAGGTAATAAGGAATGAAATATAGGCATTAGAGAAAAATAAGACTTGAAGCTTGGCACCTCTTTCTATTAGAAAGAAACCCATTAGTTCTAAATAAGTTTACAAAATCAAATACAAATCAGATGGAAGCAAAGAATGCTATAAGGAGAAATTGGTGGCCAAGGGTTTTTAATCAAGTTGAAGGAGTTGACTACACAAAAACTTTTGCACCAGTAGTTAAACTCACCATTATAAGATGCTTTCTATCGATCGCTGCAATAAAAAACTAGGGGCTGCATCAATTGGATGTCCACAATGCATTCTTGCAATGAAATTTGAATGTTTGTGTGTGTAACCCCATGCTCCAACTCGAGGGGGGGAGTGTTGAACTAAACATTATTCACATTGATATATATCTTTTTTATCCCTCAAGTTTCTTTAAGTGTGTGGAAGTGCATTCTCTTCCATAGACTAATTCTTTACAGGTGATTTCCTCTAAATTTATTCCTGTGAGTGCAAATTGTATATTGCGCATAAGATTGGTATGAGAGCTAGCACATTTTTCCTGAATGGCAGCTTTATGATGCATTGTGAGCAAACCAACTTACTCTTACACATAATGGGGGAGAATGATAGAGTGGCACCTAGATATCCTGTTCTGCTTCTCGTTCAATGCTTCTCCCTTTAGCTACTTTGATCCTTGCTTTGATTTTTTTTATCGAAATAGTAGTCTCTGCTAATAATTCAATTACAGTTGTTGATTTTTGCGGGCCAAATAATGCCTAGCCGTTGAGTAGTATAAATTATATCAGTGCTTTACCATTATTTGATTTGAATTTTCCTCATGAGCTGCCCTTTGTTTTATAACGAGTCTCGCACTGACATTTATAGAAGGGTAAGCTACATTAACCACCGTTTATTTTTCACTTTATTTTTAGATGTTTCTCCATATGTTGAAAGTTCATACTTATCCCCTCAGCTGTTCGCTCACCATTGCTCTATCTTTTAAGACGATGGGTTGAAATTCTCTGATTGACCTTTAAAGTGTCTAGAATTGTGCATTAATCCCTGAATTTGTAATCCAATTTCCATCTAACCCTAAGTATTGTTTTTCTTTATATTTCTACTCAATATAATATCTAAAATATTTTATTTATATCTAATCATTCATCAACATTTATGTTTTGTTTTTAGTAGGCACAAATGTATTTCTTTATTTTATCTATATTATGTTTTATGTATATTTAACGCATTCATCAACAATTATATTTTATTTTTAACTTAGACACACATAGATCTTTAGTTCATTTATATTTTATTTTAGCGCCTTCTAAACTTGATATATACTAACTGGTCTTTTATTTGTCTGCTTTGGTATCTTTTGGTTCTCAACCTTTGAAAGTACATATCTTTACTACTTTATTCAAAGTTTTTTTTTGTTTTTTAACTCCCAACTTTCATAAATAACAATTATGGCCCAATTTCTGCTAAAATCCCAAAGGTACTACATGCATTAATCTTATTTCATATATTTTCTATTTATCAAATTTATTATCAATACCATTCAAATGTTTCAATAGTTTTAAATCTTTTAAATTGATCATAACTTACTTTTCAGCTCATAACTTTTTTTAGTACTTTTACAAAATGTACTTCATCCGTCTCAAATTTTTTGCGCCATTCACTTTTCAGTAATTAATCTATGATTTTTTATTTTTAATATTTTAATATATAAATAAAAAAAATATTTATATATGAATGATAAGTCAAGACCTATATTTTTTTTTTTTTATTTTTTTTCTAAAAAATTCAAACCAAATTATTAAAAAAAATCAAATGAAATAGAGATGGTGGGATGGATGGAGTAATTGATATGAAAAAAATTGCATTTTCATTAGTCACCCTGCAATAAAGTTCAAGTCGTAATGTAGTAAAAACTAAATGTAGCGACCTTTAAATCTTCTCAGTTAAGTCAAATATATTATTTTTTCTCAATAGTAAATAGTGGTTTGTACTAATTAGTATAAGAAATAAATATAATAAAAGATTTATATTCATAATTATGCTTAAGTGATTTTCTCCCTTCTCAAACTGATTTTCTCCCTTCTCATGCAAGCTATAACACTATAAATATGTTAGAAAAATATATGCAACTAGTTGTTATATCATCGTTAATTTCTACTCCATCTATGTTTCTCAACTCCGCGTAATTATTTTCTCGATTTGTTTGTCCCTGCAATTTACTAATGTATTTTTTTTTTCCATTTCCTCTAGAAATCCAAAACCCAAGCATGCTCATCACATTCAATATTCTCAGGAAGGTTCTAACCTAAATTGCGTTTCAATTCTGAAAAAAAAAAAAAACCAAGTTGCTCAGGCAGCACCGTCTCCACCGCCCATAACTTCGACTCCGTCGACGATGGCCGCCTCCACACACGAACATCTCCTCGCTTCACCCTCCATAACCAACCTCATCGCCTTGGACGTATAGCCGACGAGATTTGCAGCCTTGCTCATTTCAAATCCCACGACTCCATCATCATGTTCGCCATCGCCGTCTCCGATAACCGATCTACTGACATGCAGAGCTCTCTGATGGAAGCAATTGGTTACTTCATTGGCATCTTTATTTTCTCCATATTTTACTATCTTTGATGGAATGACTAGAGCGGCAGAGGAAAGCCCCAAAGCAGTGAAGTCGTGTCAAGGTTGCAGAAGGTCGGCCTGCAGTTTGGAGGACTGAAGGTCGAATTGAGGATGATTAATTTTGGCCAAAGTGCACCACCAACCCTCCAACTTGGCTAACTCGCACGAGTTAGTACCTCAACTCCAGATCAGTATATTTAAGTCCTTAAACTTTGAAAAATGGTATAAGGTAGTCCAAGGGCAAAATTCACACACATGATCCTTAATCTCTCTTTTGTCCAAAAATAGGTAATTGTAGTTCATTTTTTACTGTTTTAGTCTATGTCTGGGTTAAATTTATTGACTTTCATGTGTGTTTTTGTTATTTGTGAAGTATCATATAACGAATAATATTTTATAGAAATACTTAAAGATGTATTACAACAAAAGAGCTGTAAACTAAAAAATTATTATCATTAATTGATCAATTAAAAAATTAAACCAATTCATTTTCAAACATAATTAGTTAATTAATCAGTTTGATACTCATTATGTTGCTATTATAATAACTACTCCCTCCATTTCACATTAATCGACCTTTTTTACCATTTTTTACTAAAGTTTAGCTTGAACATATTCATATTAATATGTATTGAGAAAAATTCTTAAAATTGATATTTAAAAATTATGGTCTTTAAAGTTTCATTTTCATATAAAATATTTATAATTTTATATAAATTTTGAAAGAAATAAAATCATAAATTAATTACTGTGAATAATAAAATGATTAGTTTTTATGAAACGGAGGGAATATTATTTAAATTTTATTGTTTGAGTAATTATTATATTATTGATAATATCATACAAAATTTTAAAGACTAATTGTCTGGTGAAGAGTTACAAGTTTTAAAAGATATTATTACAAATTGAGACAAAAAAATAGAAAATGATTTCCCAACATAGTCACTTAGTTTTAGAGATGTTTACTATTAGATGAGCCATTTGAGAGATGTTTATTATTGGATAAGCCCTTTTCGTAGCATGGGCGATTAAACTATTTTTTTTTATAGGGCAAAGAAATTGAAAAAAAATTTTATATGAATCTAATATGAAAATACAATGTAAAGCAAAGATAATTTGGTCTATTATATTGGAACACCTCTTGACAATACAAAAAAATATTGAGATAAAGGCACTTAAAATTGGTATGATTTTTTTTATAGAAGGATTTCATTACAAAAATCAACCCAAGTCAACAAAGACAAGTTCAACTAGCTGGGATGGACAATCATGCATCCATAGAAGGATTTAGTAGTTATGCCTATCAATTCAACCTCCACATCAATATGATGTTTCAAATGAGATAACAACCTCACCTAAGCTTCTGACTTCCACAAAAAGGATAGTCCCCCCTGACCTGCCATCGCTGCTAACAGCGACTAAATGTGCGAAGCTGCATTCCAATAGAATAGATACCATCTATCCCTTTGCCAACCAGGTTTCCCACAAAAAAGGCCACCTCTGCCCGGTCTTTCTGTAGGAGTTTTCTTAGTTGCTAAATTGACCAAACGTCTCCTAATCCTTGACAATTCACAAATGCGATACTCATAGCGATTAGCAGGCTTGGCACCTAGGCTCCACCGTTATGAGAATAGGACCAACACTCATTTGTCTCTTACCCTCCTCTTCATTCAGGGTACTTGTCTTTCCACCTCACTTCCTCCCATTATACTCCACCAAGTTTGCAATCCTCTCCACCCTAAATTGGTATGATTAATTTGCTTATTTGTAAAAAATTATTAAAAATAGATTAATAGTACTTCTACACAATATACATACACTTGCTCACAAACAAACTATAAAAAAACAAAGAGCTTGTTAAACAACATTTGATTTAGATAAAATTTTAGAAAATCAATATAAATAAAAATAAGAACTTTTAATTATGCCTTAAAAATCTCTATCAAGTATACCATAAGCTAGTTTTAATTAATGTTTTACAAAAGGATTATTTAATAACAATAGAAATAACATGTACTAAAATAAATTTTGCCTATTCATGGACTAGATCAACCTAAAATGAACTACAATTACATAAACATGAACAAAAGAGACATTAAGGATCAGTTTTGAATTTTTCCCATAACATATGAGTTGACTTGGACCAACTCGTGTCATTTCTCAAAGTTTGAGGACTTAAATATGCTGAGTTTGAGTTGAGGGATTAACTTGTACAAGTTAACAAAGTTGGAGGGCTGCTGGGGCACTTTGGCCATTAATGTTTACTTTTGTTAGATATAAAAGTTGTGGATGTTTAGACTAAAATAAAAAGAAAATGGAGAGGTAATAGAGAGATTTTTCTTCTTTTGTTATCAGACGACTTGGAGGATAAATGTATATTTTTAGAACATGAGTGGTCATTCATAAATCGTAATTAATAAACGTGATTTACCATTTTGAGAAAGTTTATTAGCTTTATTTTTATATTTTTATGTCCATATTTATTTACTATTTTTTGTGATGGAAAGAAAGTTTATGAGCTAAATACTAATTAAGATGGAGTGCTTATATAATTATGGGAAAATTTACAAAAACTCCCCATTGTTTTCCCTAATCTACACTTGTCCATTCTATTTTAAAAAACCAATACTTTGCTCCCAAATAATTACCACTGTTAGTTTGTCTTTGGGGATAGCAACGGGGTGGATCGGGTGCGTATATCCCCTATCCGCTATCTGTTCTTGCGGGTTTTTTATTATCTATGACTTCGCGAGTATCCGCAAATGGGTAAAAAATCTCACATGCGCCCATGATCCATGGAGAATCTGTATCCGTGGGTAACCTGCAATTTTAAATTGTGTTTTTAAAATTTCATAAAAATAAAATATGAAAAATACATACAAAATCATTCTCCGCATATAATACAACAAAATCATAACATACATACAAAAAAGTATTTGATGAAAATTAATATAAAATATTAGTTAAATGTAGGTGTTGCATCATATTATAATTAATAAGTAGGAAATTTATTCTCTTGGGTTTCACGGGTAGATGGAGCAGATTTATCCGTGATGGATACCCCTTATCCGTCACCCATCCATACACATTAGACGGGTGTGATTTACTGCCTATGTTCGCCCTGTCGTGGGTATTTTTACCCGTTTAACCACCCACCATGAGCATATATTTGCGGATGATGGATTGCACCTACCCACTTGTCATCTCTATTTGTCTCTTATGCATGTGGGTCAAATGCTCTAGTTGCCAAATAGGATTTGCAAATCATACAAATCAAACATTATATTCAACTCATGCCATCTCCACAATATTGTAATTGACTTGCACTAATTGCAAATATTATTGGATAATTAGGGTATTTGGCTCACTTGCATAGGAGACGATAAGGGTGATTATTCTGGGAAAAAATGTAGGTTTTCTAAAATATAGGGAGGCAAATATAAGTTAGGTGAAACATCAGGGAGTTTATGTAAATTTCGCTATAAATATGGGCCACATATTCTAGAATCAGGACGTGTCAAATTGATGCCTGAAGTCATTTTCTTAAACGTGTCGATCACAACTTTCCGACAGAAGCTTGCCGACACACAACGAATTTTCTTCATTTTTATCCAGTTGTCCTTGTTGGCTTGGCCTGACTTTAAAACTAGTACTACTAGACAAAATGATAAAACCCAGTTTAATTGACTTAATTAAATTAAAACAGTGTATCAATAAGACTGCAACGAGTTTAATTTTTAGACGAAAACTATCCAAAACTTTTGGTCTAAAATTAAGTTATTATTCAAAGGACAGTTGTGGGAATCGGGTGGGAGCATCCACCAACTAAGTTTAACTGTGCAGGATCTAAAATATTTATAAAGCTGAGTTTATCTATAAATCTAAATTACAATGAGTTCTAAAATTTTAATCGATCAAAAGTTTCAATATTTTATAATTTTATGAGTAAAAAAAAAAAAACAAAAGAAACGAACATAGCCATCTAAATAAAATTTCTTTGACTAAATTCCTAGCAGTATATATACAAATAAATATTAATTTAAATAATTTTTAGTTTTAATTTGAATTAATTTATTAAATTTTATGATTTTCAAAGTAAAGTTCTCTTGTAATCGGTAGATATATATGGTTTGCATTTAACTTTAAATTGATTAAGTTTTTAAAATTATTTAAAAAATTTAAAAATAAATTCTGAAATATGGATATTATTGTTACTTTTAAAGGTAAAGTATTAGATATTTAGTTAATTTTTGGACAAAAAATTAAAAAGTGATATCTTAAAAAGGTGCATTGCCTATAAATATACTAATTTCAATTTTTGTAGAGTAAAATATTTAGAAACCAAAATTTAATTGGATTAAAAATATAATTTAAATATCTTGTCCAAATTCAAAATTAATGTCTCAAACTTTAAAGTTCATTCAATTTGAAGATTACGGGTCAAAAAAACTAATTTTTTTGGACCAAAATATATACAACCAAAGGCCCTGAATAACTCAACTAGCTAATTGGACGAAAAATCCAACTTGGTTGGACCCATTATTTTCGAAACCCAGAACAAGTGAAAACGCACACGTCTGTGGTGGAGTAGTCTAGAAACTTTTAGAAGATTAGTTCTTTTATCAATTATCATGTTTAATTAATAAAGAAATAATTAGATGGAGTAAATTTCACTGTCGATTCCCTTCCTTATTTTTTTTATCCCAATTGGGTCACATACCTTTATTTTGTCCCAATGAAGTCATAGTACCTTATTTTGCTCTTTTTGTTTGAGTCCTTTCCTTTATTTGAGCCGTTAACTTTGACGGAGTTTGGTGAAAAATAACAATTTTAGTCCCTAAATTTACTTCATCCCGCTTCTAGCACCCTAAAAATTATACATCTAACATATCAATCACTTCTCTCCCTCACGCACATACTTGACAATTCCGAAAATACAAAAACAATATATTCTCTCAATGCTCGTCCAGAAAAAAGAATCAGATCTCCAATCCAATCGAGAATTCAGCAAACAAGAAGAACACCCACCTTCATTTCGTTATGGTAATGCCTGCAACCAAAAATCTCATTGCAGCCAGGAGCCCTGATCTTGCATCTTATTTTTATAGTGCGAGCACCTTCAAATACCCAGAAAGTGGCAAACAAAAAACCCGAAATTCAAAAAAAGAAAACGAATAGATCTTGCAAAGGGAAAATGATATGCACATGAAATCTCCATATCCCCGATCCATGATGGAAACATCCCCAATCCAAATTCCCGAGTCAAAATGGGGAAAGGAATAGCCATTTCTGGCAAGCTGGTCAAGCTCGTCCTCCTTGTCTGCGGGTGTAGAAGGAGAAACAGAAGCAAAAAAATCTGAAGGACAGACTCGATAACGTTTGAAACTTGGATCCGTTTGACCTGGCTCCGCTGTTGCTCCATGAGCATTCTTACCTCCCACCGGCCACCGGCCCGAAAACCAACGGTGCTGGAGCAAAGTAGCTTCAGCGGGCTCTCTTTCTTTCCTCATCTCATATACGGAACGCCGACGGGCCCGGTGGCCCGCCGAGTTCGATTGAATCAAACTTAGTTGAATCGCGATGGGCTGCTTTCCTTTGTTCTGGCACCACCGGCGTCAGCGACATCTTCACAGCAATTGAAATGCAAATCTGAAATATAGATCTAAGATTGCGGAGGAGAAGGAATTTGGGAGAGCACAAGAGAGAAAATTGGGGGGACTTAGGCAAGGAGTGAGAGGGCATGAGAATTTTGGGCAGAAGAGAATGAAAGTTTCTTCTGATTTGTTTGGGAAGAGCAATCATAGATTTGATTCACTTTTTGTGTTTTTTTCTTCTGATTTGTGTTTAGGGGAGATAAGTGGTTGATGTGATGGATCTATAACTTTTAGGGGGTTAAAAGTAAGATAAATAAAATATAGGGTGCTAGGAGTAGAATGAATGAAATCTAGGGACTGAATTTGTCATTTTTTATCAAGATCCCATTAAAATTAACAGCTCAATTGATGGAAGGGACCCAAATAGGACATAAAATATAAGTTAATAGACATTGCTAGGACAAAATAGAGTTATGTGACTTAGTTAAGATAAAAAAAATAAGGAAGGGGACCTATCATGGATTTTACCCTAATTAGATGAGATAAATATTTTCTTAATTGTTCTTTGAGATAATTAGGCAAGATAATTACCACACATATGGTTATTTCAAGCCACACCACTTCCTTTCTAGTTTCCACACGTATAAGTAGTAAGTACCCTTAGGCCAACAGAACAAGTACAGAGATTCGATGAGAACATATTTATGATCAAATTAAGTTAAATTGAACAAGTCCTTTAAGTCATCAAGTACACATGCTCATTGTGAAAAGAAGCCGAAGCCAAATCAAATCGAATATCAATTTTAATGTCAGATTTAAAAAAAATGCATCAAGACGAGTAGCAAGAAGAATGTGTTTCTATATTGCGTTAAGTCCAACTCTAAGAAAAAGCGACAACAAAAAACACCATAAGTGTAAGTACAAGGGCAGCTCGAGTTGAACAAAAGTTATGGAAAATACCATTTCATGTTCACACCAAATCCAAGTCTAGAGCTTGTGATCATAAGGAAGCCGTTTACATCTTCATCAATTTAAAGTCTAAAGTTTGTAATTGAGAAGAAATCTTTTACACATCTACCAAATCTAGTTCAGAGTTCGTGATTAATAAATTGTTTGTGTCTCCACAAGATTCAAAGTGTTAATCAGTGGCCTATGCACATAAAGCATACAAAGAGAATTGATTAAAAATCTTTATATCAGTTTTTGAAAATATTTCTTTGACAATAATGGCACATCTATTAGGTATTAATATGGTTTATTTGAAACTTTTGAGTTCAACTTTATTTGTGAAAATCAATTATTATTGGCTGATATGTAATTTAAGGGCTAACTAGGCAAATTAAGTACTCCATCTGTTTCAATTTTGATGAAATGTATTCTTTTTTTGAATGTCCAAAAAAAAATTGAAACGTTTTCTCTTTTGGAATATTTTAAATAATCAATTTACCTTCTTACCCTCATTTAAACTCTTACTACACAAAACCTAATAAAGAATCTTTTTTTAATTTTCACTCAATCTCTTATAGCACAAAACAAAAAAAAATATTTTTTTTTCTTAATTATTATTTAAACTATCACTACACAAAATAAAAAAAATTAATTTAGTTCCATAGGTAAAATTGAAAAAAATAACATCAATCACATGTACCTTAACCTCTGTGCTCAGAGAAATATTTCATCTAAATTGAGATGGAGGAAATATAAAAAGCTAATGTTGTATCTAAGCTAGAGGTGTTATTGAGCTGAGTCGAGCTTGAACCCCTCGGGCTCAAGCTTAGCTCATTTTACTATAAGGGGTGCTCAGGCTCGAGTTTGAGCTCAACGAACTCAGAGAAATTATGCTCGAATTCGGCTCGGGATGGTACTTGAGCTCGATTCAACACATTTGAGAGGTTTGAAAAACCTATTAAAAAACTCGATGCGTGAGCTCAGTTTGAGCTCGATTAGGCATGCTTAAGCTTGAGCTCGAGAAGCTCGTTTTGAAAAAGTAATTATATTTTGTATTACTTAATGATATTTAGTGACTCTAATAGATAAATTAAACACATTTATACTAATATCATACAAGGTTCAATAGGCTACTAATAGGTTCGAGCTCAATTCGATAAGATATTCAAATCTCAAAATTGGCTCGGGCTCGAGTTTGAAGTTCGATAAGCTCAGTTCGTTAATGATGAATTCAAGCTCGAGCTCGAATATTTCAATAAATGCTCGGTTTGTTATCATCCCTCAAGGTTCAATAGGCTACTGATAGGTTCGAGCTCAATTCGATAAGATATTCAAATCTCAAAATTGGCTCGGGCTCGAGTTTGAAGTTCGATAAGCTCAATTCGTTAATGATGAATTCAAGCTCGAGCTCGAATATTTCAATAAATGCTCGGTTTGTTATCATCCCTAATCTAAGCCATGATTTTAAGACAGGAAAGAAGAAAAGAAAAAAAAAACATAGTTTGCAATGAGTTGCTCAAGTTTTAGACTATGAATATATTATTATATTTGCTTTTTTGCCCAGATTTTTATTTGAGATAGTGGGCTTCAATAGAAAATTAAAGTGAGCTTCTCACTTAATTACCTTTTACGGATTATACTATATATTAATTGTGGAACAAAATCACTATTCATGATCAGTGACATGTTTTTTTTTTTTTTTTTTGGCTTTTCCCCAAGTGATAGTCTAATCCATCTTCTAGCACATGCAAATTTCCTTACTTCCCGTTTTGGTTCCTAAAATATTCCACCTCACAATCAAACCTTAAGAGAGTGAGACAGTACTAGGTTGGTGTTGAGGTTGATAAATATGTAAGTTTGGGAATTGTAGTTTTCAAAGAGAACAAGTCCAAGGATTTTCTCTAAATTTTGTTTGTCTCAAAATTTTTGTGTTTATAATACATTCCAGTCTTTATGCTATCGATTGTTTTATTTCAGTCCATAAATTCTATTTGTTCACAATTTTATTTATTTATTTATTGTCTTTATTAAGTCATTGTTAAATTTTACTACTAATTTCGAAACTTTACTTTGACTTTTATACCAATGCTTAAATATCATTTTTTGTGGAAAGATTGTTTATATCCTTTAAGGAAAAAGTTTGGTCGTTATGATTTGTCTGTCATGACTTGGACTGCCCTAGATTGCACTTGGACTTTTTAATTTAAACCTACAATTTGTACTATTTTTTTAACTTTTTTTTATATGTCAATAGTTAAAACTGCTTTTAGTTACCAAAATCTCATCTTTTATCTTATTAATCCCAACAATTAATTTTGTAAAGATTAAGTCATGATTTTAGGCCACCTCCAAATATTAAATCATGATTTTAGGTCATCTCCAAATCTTAGGTTTTTTTTTTATTTTATAGAAAAGTTTTTTACATCAATGGTTAAATCTATTTTTAAATGCTAGACCTTGAATTTTTTCTCCCTTTATCCCTAGACTTTGTTATCCAATAATTATTTTGCTATATTTATATTAAGTATTATTATAAATTGAACCGCAACAACGCGCAAGACAAATGAACCTTGTATTTTTCAAATAATAATGAGGTACGTGGATACCACTTCAATCTATATAAGTTCACCTCTGCTTGTTAATTACTGTGAACTTAATGTAACTCCAAAGTGCCCATCAATGCTCAAGAAAAATCTGGGTTAGGAAATTGTTTTTAATTCTCATTTAAACTTTTACTATACAAAACTTAAAAAAAAACTATATTTTTTTTAATCTTAGTTTCATAAATAAACGATATATATTACCCACATTTTAATATTTATAACAGAGAAATGATTCATCTTAACGGGACCAAGAGGGGTACATACTAAATTCGATTCATGACTTCATTTATGAAAAACATTTATTTAACGGAGATATCATCTTCAACACCCATAGCATGTCGATGAAATTGGTCTTCACATGGAGATGAAGGAATAATGATATATATTGCGCATAAAAAAAAAAGTATAACGTTCGAAGAAAGGGAAAAAAAAATATTATTTCCTCCATCTTATAAAGTACCATCCATTTAAGTGTTTATCATTTTTTTTAAAAAAATTTATTTTCATGTTTTTTTGTAAAAAAAAAAATTATCTCTATCTCATAAGTTGTGCTCCATTTAATTTGTCACAGAAATTAAAAAATAAAAAAAATTATGTGTTTTTTTTCCTACTTTAACCTTAATTTTTTTACACATAAATAAAGAAAGTTAAAAAAGTTAATATTAAAATAATAGTATAAATGGTAATATAATAAAATAAATTATTAAATATAAAAATATTATAAAAATTTGAAATGACGAAAAAAGATTGAGGTAGATTAATGGGAGGGAGGAGGAAGCAAGCAGGCCCCATTTTGGATAAGGAGTAGGGCGTGGAAGGGGGAGGAGGCGCCCCTTCAATCTCTTTAATAATTTTATCCAATCAAGTGAGATGATTGTCCCTCTCCCTTCAAAGGATTCTAAACAAAGTGTAAAATTCAAATATCCAGCCCCCACGTCAAACTTTCTCTATCCACGGCCACGGGTATGCTCTGGCTTTTGACCGCCTGCCCCGTGCAGTAGCACGAATCGCCTGACCTCCACAGCTATAAATAAACCCGAGCCGCCGCTTCTCCTCCAGCTTCAGCCGACGAAATGGCCGCTTCTTCTTGCCTACTCTTCTTTTCTTGCTTCCTCCTCCTCTATTTCTCCCTTGCCCAGCAATCCCCCCGGCCCAAAGCCCTCGTCGCTTCTGTTACCAAAGACGCCTCCACTCTCCAGTACGTCACCACCCTCGACCAGCGGACCCCTCTCGTCCCCATCAACCTTGTACTCGACCTCGGCGGTCAGTTCCTTTGGGTCGACTGTGACCAAAATTACACTTCCTCCACCTATCGTGCCGCTCGCTGCCGCTCCGCCGTCTGCTCGCTGGCCCGCTCCAACGGCTGCGGCGACTGCTTCTCCTCCCCAAGACCCGGATGCAACAACAACACCTGCGGCGTTTCCCCCGACAACACTATCACCCGCACTGCTACAGGCGGCGAGGTCGCTCAGGATGTTGTTTCTATCCAGTCCACGAACGGGTCGAATCCGGGTCGGTTTGAGAGTGACCCCAGATTCATATTCGCTTGTGCCCCAACTTCTCTTCTCGAAGGCTTAGCTTCCGGAGTCGTCGGCATGGCGGGTCTTGGACGAACCAGGATCGGGCTTCCGTCGCAATTCGCCGCTGCCTTTAGCTTCCAGCGGAAGTTCGCCATTTGTCTTGGTTCCAGGGGAGTGGTTTTCTTCGGAGATGGGCCCTACGTTTTCCTCCCCGGTATCGACGCGTCGCAGTCTCTGACTTATACTCCGCTTTTCGTCAACCCCGTCAGCACGGCCTCCGCTTTCTCTCAGGGCGAGCCCTCGTCGGAGTACTTCATCGGCGTGAAGTCAATCAAGGTGAACAACAAAACGGTGCCGTTAAACTCCTCGTTGCTCTCTATCGACGGTAACGGCGTCGGGGGCACGAAGATCAGCACCGTCAACCCGTACACCGTTCTGGAATCTTCCATCCATAAGGCCGTCACTAGCGCGTTCATCAAGGAGTCAGCGGCGAGGAACATCACAAGGGTCTTCCAAGTCGCGCCTTTCGATGTGTGCTTCGACGCTAAGACCGTGGTGAGCACGCGGCTGGGGGCAGCGGTGCCAGAGATCGACCTGATATTGCAGAACGAGAATGTGATTTGGCGCATTTTCGGGGCAAACTCGATGGTGCAAGTGAACGATGACGTGCTGTGCCTGGGGTTCGTGAACGGAGGCGCGAATCCGAGGACATCGATCGTGATTGGAGGGTACCAGCTGGAGAATAATCTGCTTCAGTTCGATCTGGCTACTTCCAGGCTGGGATTCAGCTCCACGCTTCTGGGTAGGCGGACGACTTGCGCCAACTTCAACTTCACTTCCATCGCCTGAACTCAACTCTTTGGATGATTATGCAATTGGCGAATAAATAATTGACACCCGGCTTCCTGGGGGTTATTTGGAATTCCGCCGCCATACGACCGCGGCGGCAAAGTACATGAGTTTTATTGTCTACAATAATGGTAACGCTACATGTGCCAAGATCTTTCTACTAAACCTCTGCAAACTCTTAGGTGTCAGAGATGGATTGGTTGTTGAAAAAACTAGCTTACATATTTTACATTATATATGGAGTTTTCAAATTATATTAAACTTGAGAAAATAATTTATATTTTAGTAAAAATAAATATTATTAAGAAAATTATTATCATTGAAGCTGAAATTTAAATAGTAACAAATTGATGCCAACATAACCTTGAGTATCATCAACAAATTTAACCATTAATATTAGATATTTATGTTAAAAATCACAAAAATTCAAGTGGACAAACTCTCATCTTCTACATATGTTGTTTGAGGTTAATAGGATGTTAATTTTCAAATAAAATTAATTTTAAAAAAGAATATGAAAGAATATAATTAGCTTTTGTTTTAGCCTATTACTCTATGCCTAGCAAATATAGCCTAAGGCTTAAAATTTTTATCCTACTTTCCTTGAGACCTTAACCATGGATTTGAAAAAAATTAAAGGAGCTTTGAGGCCATTTCACAAAACAATAAAGATCAATGGTTGAATCGTGGTTCTAAAAACCCTAAGAACATGGTCCATTGCCTAAGCTTATGCAAGAAGGCCCTCTTATTCTTCATGGGTTCATAAGCAGTGACACCTCTACCTCTTTGCTTGATCTTTTATTCACTACTAAAAAATATAGATTTTCCAACGACCTAATTTCTAACGGTTTGAAATTTTCAACGTGAAGGGTTGTTGGAAAAGGGGAGACAATTTTTCAATGACCTTATTGTTGGAAATTTATATCAACATTATTTCCAACGCATTGGGCCATTGGAAACATAATTATACATGTATTTTACCTATAATAATAATAATAATAATAATAATAATAATAATAATAATAAAAAAGTTTAATAAAGATACAAGGTTAGCAATAAATAAAAAAATGAAAAAATTAGAAAAATTATTTTCAAATAAAAGAGTCAAATCCCCAATTTCTAATTGAAAGTCAAGATGAAAGTATTAATTCTACAAAAATTAACATAGCTCAAATTGAAAATCGACTTCATAACTAGTTAATTCCCAAACAAGATCTTATTATTATTATTATTATTATTATTATTATGTATTATTATGTATGTATGTGTTATATATTGCAATGTATGTTTCATATATTAGAATATATGTGTTATATATTATAATGTATGTATCATAATGTATTATATATAATAATATATATTTAAAATATATATATATATTATATAATGTAATGTATCAATGTATCACAATGTATCATATATAATAATATATATATTAAAATATATCATATATATTATAATTTATAATAATAATAATAAAAAAAATAAAAAATATATATTTTAGAAAGTAAAGTATATTTTTAAAAACATTTTCTACAAATAATAATAAAAATAATTTAAAATGCATATTATCATATATAATAATTAATAATAAATAATAATAATACATAATAATAATAATAATAATAATATATTTATAATATATATTTAAAATATATCCTACATATTCATTGGGTCAAACCTAACCTAGATCATATATATTTATTTATTAGCCAAAGCTAACCTAGCCCAACCTAACCCTAGCTATAACAGCCAAAGCTAACCTTGCCTAACCTAACGCTAGCTATAACTACTCAGCCCTAACCCTCTCCCCACCCCGCCCCACAGCCTCCATAACTGCCTCTCCCTCGCCCTTTGATCCGCTCTCTACCAGCCACTTCTCTCATCCGCTCTGTCATCACCTCTGTATTTCTCGCCTTTCACATCTCTCAACTCTATCATCTGTTAACTAAATCCCTCTCATCCTTCTCGGTCATTTGCCTATCCTTCATTGTTCTCCTCCGTTCATCCGCTGTCCGAGTCATTCTCCACCGTTGATTCGCCTTCTGAGTTATTCTCCACCGTTCATCATTCTCCGCCATTCATATACTTTTCATCTGCTTCTTCCGTCCAAATCATTCTTCTCACTTTCCACTTCATCTGTCTGAATTGCCGCCTCCATCCGAATCACATCCTCACCTGAAGAGTAATATTTCATTTAGGATTCTAGTTCTTAAAGTTCAAGTATAAGTCTGTTTCGTTTACGTACATACATGCAATATAGGTCTAGGTCTACTTCTTTTATCAGGATTTACATACTTCTTTTATTCCATATAGGATTCTTATGTATTAGGCTATTTAAAGACAAGTTCTTTTGATCAATAAACAAGTTATTCTTTGGTTTGTTTTCCAAGTTTGATCTCTTAAGCATCCTGTTGATCAAATAATCTTAACAAAATGGTATCAGAGCAACCACTAGGTTTGATAATGAAAGCAGCAGACTTTCGAATAACTTCTCAACCAAGAAAGAGAGATGGCAAGTGAGAATAATGAGAGTTTTGTCTAGCTAGCCATATTGTGGTTCGATGGCCATTATGATCACTGGGGCATGTTAATGGAGAATTTCTTGAGATCCAAAGAATACTTGAACTTGGTGGAGAATGGATATGTGGAACTGGCAGAAGGTGAAGACCTCACAGAAGCACATGAAAAGAGGCTTGATGAATTAAAGCTCAAAGATCTAAAGGTAAAGAATTATATATTTCAAGCGATAGATAGAACTATACTTAAGACCATTTTGGAAAAGAATACATCCAAACAAATCTGGGACTCAATGAGGAAAAAGTTTGAAAAGAATGCACAAGTGAAACGATTCATCCTTCAAGCACAAAGAAAGGAGTTCAAGACTCTTAAGATGAAACAAAGAGAGATTATCGCCGATTACTTTGCAAAAGTAATGTATGCAGCCAACAAGATGAGGACATATGGCGAACAGTTGAGAGATGTGACAATTGTAGAGAAGATCTTCAGATCATTAACTGATAAGTTTAATTATATTATCTGCTCTATCAAAGAATCTAAGGATATTGACAGCCTGTTAATAGATGAGTTACAACGCTCATTAATTATGCATGAGCAGAAATTTCAAAAGGTGAGAAGTGAATAACAAGCCCTAAATGTGACCACTGGAAACAAATTCATTGGAAGAATGCGAGGTAGAGGTGGATATAGAGGAAGAGGAAGAGAAAGAGGTCATCAAGGTTCTAACAAAGCCATGGTAGAGTGTCTTAAGTGTCATAAATTGGTACACTTTCAATATAAGTGTCCTACGTGGGACAAAGAAGCAAACTACACAGAGTTTGAAAAAGAAGGCATGCTTTAATGACACATACTGACCTGTCTGAAGATGGAAAGAAAGATGTGTGGTTCTTGGATTCAGGGTGCTCGAATCACATGAGTGGGAATAGATCTTTGTTCAGAAACTTGGATGAAAGCTTCCAGCATACAGTAAAGCTAAGGAATAACATAAAGATGAATGTAACAAGAAAATGAAGCGTAAAGTTATTATTGAATGAAGTCAGCCACACTATATCAGAAGTATATTACATCCTAGATTTAAAGAATAACCTATTAAGCATTGGTCAATTGCAACAAAAGAGGGTGACTATTGTCATCAATGAAGGAAAGTGCAAAATTTACCATCCAGACAAGGGGCTAATCATTAAGTCCATCATGACAACTAACAGCATGTTTGCTTTATCAAGCAGATCACAGGCACATGAAGAAGCTTGCTTTAAAATTGAATCTCAGGAGCTAACTAAGCTTTGGCATCGGAGGTATGGACATCTAAGCCTCAAGGCTTAAAAATGTTACAAAATAAAGAAATAGTACATGGACTACCTCACTTTTCAGCATCAGAGGCTTCATGCACCAGCTGTCTAATTGGAAAACAGCATAGAAATCTCATTCCTAAAAAAACTTCATAGAGAGCAACACAAAAGATAAAGCTTATTCATGCAGATATATGTGGTCCTATAAACCCCATATCCAACAGCAAGAAAAGGCATTTTTTGTGTTTAATTGATGATTTTAGTAGGAAAGCATGGGTCTATTTCTTAGTAGAGAAATCAGATGCTCTACAAACTTTTCAAACTTTCAAGAAGCATGTGGAGAAGGAGACTGGAATGTATGTAAAGTACTTACACATTGACAGAGGGGGTGAGTTTAATTCAGAAGAATTTAAGAGGTTTTGTGATGAAACTGGTGTGAAAAGGCAACTTACTACAGCTTTCACTCTACAACAGAATGGTGTGGCAGAAAGAAAGAACATAATTGCAATGAACATGGTGAGAAGCATGCTTTCAGACAAGAAGATTCCTAAAACCTTTTGGCCAGAGGTAGTAAACTGGGTAATTTACATTTTGAATAGATGTCCCAATTTAGATGTTAAGAAGATAACTCCTCACGAAGCCTAGAGTGGAATTAAACCTACAGTAGAGCACATCAGAATCTTTGGAAGCTTATTTCATGTCCACGTGCCAGATGAAAAAAGAACTAAACTTGATGATAAAAGCTTCACCTATGTATTTTTGGGTGTCAATGAGGAATCAAAGGGATATAGACTATATAATCAAACTTCAAAGAAAATTGTGTCAGTAGAGATATGGTCTTTGAAGAAAAAAAATAATGGAATTGGAATGAAAGCTACGGAAAATAGGTTTTGATGGAACTTGAGTGGGAAGAAAGTGGATTTAATGAAAGCACAAATGAAGAATCAAGTGAAAACAATAACAATAATGGCAATACATAGGAGGTTGTACTAGAAGAAGTTAATGAAGAAAGAGAAGTAAGGGAAATAGGCAGAAGAATGAGACAACCTCCAGGATGGTTGCAAAACTATGAAAGTGGGACAGGACTTTCTGAACATGAAGTCAACATGGCAACTGTAGATCCTGTGTTTTTTGAAGAAGCTGTGAAAAATTACAAAAGGAGAAAAGCCATGGATGCTGAAATTGAATCAATAGAAAAGAATAACACTTGGACACTTACTGAGTTACCTTCAAGTGCTAAGAAAATAGGGGTGAAGTGGGTTTATAAAACAAAATACAATGAACAAGGAAAGATTGACAAGTGCAAAGCTCTACTAGTAGCTAAAGGTTACTCACAAGAGCATGGAATAGACTATATTGAAGTATATGCTCCTGTGGCCAGAATGGACACTGCTAGGATGATCATTGCCTTGGCAGCTCAAAGAAACTAGAAAATTTTCCAGTTATACGTAAAATCAGCCTTCCTTCATGGAAGTTTAAGTAAAGATGTCTTTGTTGAGCAACCAAAAGGATATGAAAAAAAGGGAGAAGAACACTTAGTGTACAAGTTACACAAAGCTCTATATGGTTTAAAGCAAGCTCCAAGAGCTTGGTTCAGTAGGATTGAGGCACACTTTCTGGAGCAAGGATTCCAAAGATGCAACAGTGAACAAACATTGTTCACTAAGAAGGGAAACGAAGGGAAGGTTTTATTTGTGAGCATATATGTTGATGATCTAATCTTTACTGGAGATGATAGAAATTCAATGAATTACTTCAAAGATTCTATGATGAAGGAATTTTATATGATTTAGGAAGAATGAGATTCTTTCTTGGAATTGAGGTGCTTCAAAGATCAGATGACATCTATATTTGTCAAAGAAGATATGCTTAGGAAGTATTGAAGAAATTTGGGATGACAGAAAGCAACTCAGTAGCCTGCCCTATTGTTCCTAGTTTCAAAATGGGCAAGGATATAAATGGAGAAAGAGTTGATAAAACCCACTACAAGCAAATTATTGGGAGTCTCATGTATCTTACTACATCTCGACTTGATATAATGTTTTCCATTAGCCTTGTCAGTAGATATATGGCTAGACTTACTGAGCTTCATTTACAAGCAGCAAAAAAGGCCATAAGGTATCTGAAAGGAACCATGAATTATGGAATTCAGTACAAAAGTGGAGAAGAGAATGATTTGATAGCTTTCAAAAATAGTGACTATGCTAGAGACTTTGAGGATAGGAAAAGTACTTTAGGATATGTGTTTCTAATGAACTCAGGAGCTGTTGTTTGGTCTTCGAAGAAACAACCAATAGTGACATTGTCTACCACTGAAGCTGAATTTGTGGACAGCAGGGTGTGCAGCTTAAGCTGTTTGGATGCGGAGAATCCTAAAGGATCTAGGACATGCTTAAGAGGACTGCACAACAATGATGTGTGATGACAGCTCAACAATCAAGTTCTCTAAGAACCCTATCATGCACGAACGAAGTAAACATATTGATGTACGTTTTCATTTTTTAAGAAAATTGGCTAAAGAAGGAGTTATTGAGTTAGAGCACTGTGCAAGTCAGAATCAAGTAGTTGATGTGATGACCAAACTATTAAAGCTTAAAGCCTTCCAAAGGCTACGAGAACAGCTGGGAGTCTGTGACATTTTCAGGAGTAAACTAAACGCCTATGGCAGATAGTTTAAGGAAGGGAATGAAGAGTAATACCTCATTTAGGATTCTAGTTCTTAAAGTTCCATTATAAGTCTGTTTCGTTTATGTACATGCATGCAACATAGGTCTAGGTCTACTTCTTTTATCAGGATTTACATCATTTATTCCATATAGGATTCTTATATATTAGGCCATTTAAAGACAAGTTCTCTTGATCAATAAACAAGATGTTCTTTGGTTTGTTTTGCAAGTTTGATATCTTGAGCATCCTGTTGATCAAATAATCTTAACATCACCGTCCGCCTCCTTGGGCTTGCTGTTTGATATCAGATTTGGTTTATGAATCTTGTAATTTTGTGGTTTATGATTTTGTAATTTTGTATATCTGGTGTTTGATTGTATATTTGGTTTATGAATATTATATATTTGGTTTTGAATCTTGTTGTATATCTAGTTTGATCGTATCTCTATTTTTTAAATCTTGTAATTTGGTGATTATATATTTGGTTCATGAATCTTTTATATTTGGTTTTTGAATTTTATAATTTTGTGATTTTTTATCTGGCTTTTGAATCTTATAAATTTTTTTGTTATAAATATATTATCAGGTTATATCTAAAATATATTATCGGGGTTATATATATTAGTGAATTTCAGTTTATTTTATTTTAGTAATATATTTTTACTGAATTTTAGTGGATAATTTTTTTTGAATATAAAATATAAAATATGGTTTTAGTAAACAAGAAATATAATTTTACTAATTATAAATTTAGTAATTATATAAAAATATAAGCTTAGTAATTAAATTTTTTTAATAAATAAAAATATAAATTTAGTAATTATATAAAATATATTTTCAAGTGTTATCTATATATTTTTTTTATCTTTCTAAAATAAATTTTCATCGACTTGAGTTGTTGGAAATTTTTAACAGCTCAATTTCCAACGTAAAACCAGTGAAAATACCAACAATCAATCCTTAAGCTGTTGAATTTTTTTTTTTCAAATGCTTTGTTTGCCAACAATCTCGTGTTAGAAAATTCAATTTTCTAGTGCGAGGATTTTGGAAAATGTCGTTGGAAAATTGTATTTTTTTAGTAGTGCTTTACTTATTGTCATTGCTTAGCATTCTCTCACCATGTCTACAATTTTTAATCACCAATTTTTTCAAAATTTAAAGTTATTCCTATGATTCCATCCAAAATCTTCCCTTACCAATGCCAAGGCACCAAAAAGAGGGAATTGATAGTAATATAACAATTACTTAAACTAGTGGATAATAATAATAATAATGATAATAATAGGTATATACTATAACCGACTCATATAAACTAAACTCATATACATGGAATTAAAATTATTTGATTTTAACTGTCATAAATACCATTGTTTGATACTTGTAAGGATATTTCTTTGATACTTTCATATAAAAAATAATTGCTTGATATTCAAAACTGGTAACTGGAACAAAAAAGCATTGATAGCTTAAGAATAGTCAGTTAATGAAATATTATATTTTACTTATAAGTAAAAAGATTTGATAAGAACATGATAAAAGCAAACAAAAAAAAACCTTAATTTGACTAAATATGAGAAAGTTCAGGAATTTAGAGCTCAGAGGTCCTAACCTAAACCACTTTATTCCTCATATAATGGCCTAATGCTGGTTAAGAGCCTTCACAGTCCTTCAATTCGGCTCATCTCGATTAATTGGAGAAAGAAGTTGAACACGTGGAAGCCAAGTTAAGCTGAATCTGAAGAATATAACCCACTAAGCAATTGTTTCTTACACGAGTCATTATTTATTTATTTATTTTAATTTAAACTCACGATTTAAATTTTAAACCATTTCTTCAGTGATTAGTTCCCCAACAATTTACCTGGAATTCAAACCAAAATTGAAATCCAATTAAAAAAAATTTAGCAACAACAATTTACATAATCGACTCTTTCCTTTGCATTTTGTTGTTTTGTTTATTATTGGGCAGACTCCTATTTCATGTTAAATGTTCTCAATATATTATAATGCTTTTTTCTTTCTTATGGATTCATATTTATTGTTTATCCTCTTTTCACGGTTCCATCAAAAGATCAAACTTGGGTAGTCGTTGTATTCGAGATAATTGATTTGAATGTGTAGATGGAAAAGAAGTGAAAGACTAATTTTGATTCTTCCACTTTATTGATGAAGAGACGGGTAACGACGCGGTTTCTGTGTAGCGCCCTGGACATCACTTCAGTTATTTTGGAATTCCCGCCATACAACCATGGCGGCAAAGTACATGGGTTTTTATTATCTTCAATAAGAGTAACGCTAGATATACTAAAATTTTTCTACTAAACCTCTGTAAACTTTTGGGTGTCATAGATTGATTCGTTATTGAAAAAATAAGAACTCCCTCTGTTCATAAAAGTTCTCATTTTTAATATTCACAGTAATTAATTTATAATTTTTTTTTAAAATTTATCATAAAAAAATAAACTTTTTACATAAAAATAAAAATTTAATTCAAGTCAAATTTTAATAAAAAAAAAATAAAAGAGACAGTTAATATGAAACAGAAGGAATATAATCTATTACCCTTTGTCTTATCTAATCAATTTTCACCACATAGATTTCTATAAGTTTTAGTTAAATTATTAGTACACTTTGCAAATTCTTTCGATAATCTGCCTGGTGTTGTTAATTACAGATGTATTACTTGTTGATATGTGCGTGTCATGCACACTGGTACGTATCTTATTATTATTTTTTATAAAAGGGTATTTCAACAACATTTTACAAACTAATGATATAAATTACTAAAAAAATAATAGGGATGTATGAACTAGCCATACAAAACTACGCATCATCTGTAATAGTAAGGCTCATACATTTGAACCGAAAACATTATTTTAACCACATATTGAGAGCTCATCTTTGTTGACATGGATAAAATGTTGGGTTTTTTCTTGTTTCGGGCCGAAATAGAGTGGTTGAAGATGTTACATTTTCAACTACTCAGTTTTCTTGGACTTTAAAATTTATGATGCCTGATACACCAACTGAATTGGGCTTTGACAAATGTTGCCCATCTGCCCTATATGTTTTCTTTCTCTAATAAACTTCCATTTGTTTTTTTTTTCTTCCTGCTGAAGTCGGATAAAATAATGGGGAGAGACCTAAATGGACACGTAACTCCCTAGTTCAACAGAAATTATTTCGGTTATGGCTCGAGAAGGTTTGAGCCCGTCAAAGGCCCAAGCATATGCAGACCAATCTGAACTAGGCTTCTAGTACTTGTTTCCCAGAACCAAGAGAAAAAAGAAAAAAGAACTCATATTGCTTTTTTCCTATAGTATAGTTATCCCACAATATATTGGCTACTGTCTTAGGCCTTAGCGAAAGTGGTTCCGGCTTAGGACACCCAGTTGAAACTTTCACAAAAATAAAATGTTAGTGATACTAGTTTGGTGACTTTTCAAATTCTGAAAAAGTAGATATTTTTACACACACACAATAGTTCTTAAACAATTAAATTTGGGGGGAGATTTCCATGTAATTTAGTTTTTAAGTTGATGTATGATCTCATTTTATAGAATTAATAATCCATCCATTCTATATTCTTTACTTGCACCATACACTATTTAGCTAACTAATATATGATTTGTTATCTTTAAATATTTTGGTATGTAAATGTAAAACTTCTATATAGAAATGATAAATAAAAATTTATAATTTCTAAATATAATTTTTTTAAACAAAAATTCTAAAAACATAATAACATAAATAATCTAATAAATGAAGCAAGAAAATGAGAGGGGGCAGTATTATTTTTTCTGCGTCAATAAAAGAGGCTAATAAAAACATTATATATACTATGTTTTAATTATATTGCCAAGTAAAAAAGATTGGCCTCATTCACTTACACCATACTTCACAATTAATACTCATATGACCTATCCTCAAGTAAGGAGAACATAACTCTTTCTCCCACCAATTAACACATGATTAACGTCCCATATTCGTATAGCCGCGGCATTCTAGTAATAACACTGATCTAAAAGGGCAAGAATTGAAAAGTGGTGGTGGATGCTGGGGATACATATATATATGGCGCTAGTTGGATCGAAAACTTGCAAGCTGACCAAGCTCATCCATCTCTTTGGCCAAGGCTTCCACCTTATGCGCCACCTCAGCCAGTGACCACAGGAGGCTGGCAATGGCGAAGGTGCCGCCGCCGTCCTCCACCTGGCCGAGTGAGGACGGGAGCATCACCAAGCTCAGTTGGAGCCTCATGGACTTCAACTTGGGCAAAATCGTCCCCTCATAGTCACATCTTCTCATCTTCAGAAAGCTGTCCCCGAGTTCCCTTAGCATCCATGCAAGTGATGGCCCCAGTGTCCCGCACGTTTCTTCTATTGCTTTCGCCACTTCACTTCTCATAGGCTGCGTACATTCAAATTTCATTCAACCTAGCTAGTAATGATTTTGTCAACAATACATATTTGAATTCTTAACCAGTCATCTAATGTTCATAATTAGGAGTATATTGCATGTGCGTGCATAAAATGTGTACCTTAGATGTAGATGGAAGTGTGCCACTAAGTAAAGAAATGGATGCCGCCAAGTCCCTTAGAACCTCTCCTACTTGTAAGTATTTCTTCCAAGGGTAGGAGTAGCCAAATCTTCCATGCCATGGTTCCCACCTCGCAAAGTTTACCTAGAAAATATGTATGTAGGATATATTGATTAAGGAATTAATGTACAGAAAACTATTTTGTAATATCTACAAAACAAGCTGATGGGATTAATTAGCATACGTTTTTAGGACTAGCCAAACAATGACGGACAGGTTTCCATAAAAAATTTGTGCACCCATATCCAACTGGTACACGTACGTACGACACCATTTTAACATATACGTTCAGTAGTTTTCATGAATGGAAGCAGATAAAATTAATACTATACCAGTTGTTCATCCCTGGCTTTTGAGTGAAGAATGGACTTGCAGTTTTTCACACTACATCCGAGCTGGCTCTCGTTCTCATTAAGGTTTTCAAAGCATCTCTCCAAGCAACCTATACCAAAACTTTAATATATACATACATATATATTTATTTATTTATCACACGACGGGTTCATTGATTTATAAGTTTTGACCTTGGATAGCTTCGGCGAGGACTTCAAATCGATTGGCGATGGAGATATGAACTTCATCGCCAGCCCAGATAGGGAAAAGAAGGAGGCTAATGAAGATGCAGATGGCGAAGCCCATAGCGACTGTGGAGAGGCGCCGGCGAGCTTGCTCCAGGATCTGTCCCCCGTGAAGCCCAGAGATCGCCAGCATGTTGAAGGTGAGTATGAATATCATGGCGCCATAGTCGTATCTCTTCTTGATGCTCTGACACTGCCGGCCATATGTTGCACCAGCCCCTGCAAATCTTTAATTATTTGCATCTGGGTACCTTTTATTTATTTATTCTGTTCGATCATCATCAATGTAGTTGATTACCGAATACGAAAATTGAAATTCCGACGAGGACGGTGCTGCCAGCCCCGTCGCCTAATGCCTGGGCGAAAGCAGCCGCTAGGCACCCCAGTCCACCTCCTATTATGGTTCCGATTCCACGATTTATGCCCTTGCTAAGTGTCGCACCTGATGAGACGATCGACCACGTTAGTTATTAGTTTGATTTGTTATGGTTAATCACTCCAAAGTTAAAGCTGCAGAGATAAGATTAAAATTAAATGTCGTTAAATATTATGGTAGCGAGTGAAGAAGCAACTACCGGCAGAGAATTCAAAGATGACGACAACGGTCATGATGGCCCAAATGGCATTTTCGCCAACTTGGTTGTAGAGAGGATTGACGAGATAGATAAGGGAAACCAGGACAAGAGCCACTCCCACCTTCACACTATGAATTGCCTTCCTCATCTCATACTTTCTTCCGCTCATTTCCTCGCGAAAACTGTGACCATACGGCAGCTTCCTCTTTACTTGTTTCCAGTCGTGATCAGCTCCTGGCCTCTCATCCCCTTCTGGAATTGCTATAACAGTCGAACCCATCTCCTACTTGTATTTATGTATGTACGAATATGCATAAGGCACCCAACACTATATCTATAGTGTTCTTCGTTTCTTTTTTAGCTCTCTACTTAGATGGTTGGAGTTCGGTGGCCCAAACGATGCATCAATATATATATGTCCGAAAATTATATTCTTTGATCTCATCATGCAGTTTTTGTCTAATTAGTGGCCACTTTTTGTTAGTTACATATTTTGTGGCCTAGGATATTGAAGACATGAAAAACCATATCTAGCTTTTTTTTGTTAATCTGGATAGTAAAATAAAAGAAAAAAACTAAAAAACAAAAAGCCGAGGTCTTAGGGAACCATGTATATCAAAACGAAAAGCTATGAACTTAGGTATAAGATCATATGCATTGGTTCCCTTCTCTTCATTATAGAGTTTTGGGAATTGGTGTCTCAAATCCAATAAATGAAGGGCTTGCTTTGTCATTAATCCATTCTTTATGAAATTGGGAAGTTGCCAAATCTTGTGGCATGATTTTGGCTTAACTGCTTGGAAGTAAAATCTGTCGATGTTGCATTCAGTTTGATAATAAATCAGCTTCTCCATGTGATGTCTTGCGGGAGCAAATCGAGATTATTAGGCTGTACGATTATATTCTTGTGTGGTGCAAATTATGGTTAGGTGTTATCCCTATAGGCATATTTTATAAGGACAAAAATCGGATAAGAGCAAAATCGGGAATTCGTGAGGAAATAAAATGTGAGGCGGTGGCTCAATGGGACTTATTCCGAGTAGGAGCAAGACATGTAGGTGGTATAGGCAAGTGACCTATGTGGTATGAGACTACCCTCATTACTTTGCACATGTGTAATATCTCGTCCGCCATAGTTGAGTGCATTTGCCTGAATGGGTCGTTATTGTAGGCTTATTGTAAAGAAGTCAAACCATGTAAAATATTGTATGTGTGTAGTTTGTGTGTGCTTGTGTTGTTTTGTTATGGGTGTGTGTGAATGGTATTAGAGCTTATGGTTTTTCCTAATAGATATGGAGCGTGTATCTCATTTATACTGAGGTAAATCCAATTCCATTTGTGGTGATTCTTTCGCAAGGTACAACATGGAGTAAAGACCCCTTGCCAAGGGAGACAAGGTAATGTGAAATAATTAATCGTGAGAGGCCGACAGCATAAAAAGACTAACATGAATGGTTAAATCATTTTTCACAGATTTGAAGATAGACCGATAGCTGAGCACCATGGCTATTGGTGACATGAATGTGGTGTGTGTTATGATGGATTTTCCTTCACTTCTATTTATGTACATTGCTTGTTTCCTACTAGCACTAGTCCTTGTGTAGGATATATCTATTGCTCTATAGTTTTAGTTATGCTCAAGCTTGTTGTAAACATTGTATAAGTATGTATACATTAATGAAAGCCATAGTGCATTATGGCGCAAAAAAATTTAGTTTACATTGGTATCAGAGCGTCATTTTTTATCCTTAGAAGCCTCTAAATTCTCCAACTATGGGGGATGACGACAAAAACAAAAACAAAGGAGGTGCTTCCGGATCAAGGGTGATAAACAGCACTGATCCTTCTTCACCCTTCTTCCTAAATGCCTCCGATAACCCTAGCATAACCCTTCTTATCTGTATCCTCAAAGGAGACAATTATCTAGCATGGTGAAAAACAATGCTCAATGCTTTTAGAGCTAAAAATAAAATCAACTTTTTGGTGACTCAATTAAGAAACCAAAAGATGATTTGAGTGACTTGCAGACCTGGCAAGAGGTTAACTCCATGGTGCTCTCATGGGTCTTCAATGTCCTAGCTCTTGAACTTCACAAGAGCATGGCTTACTTGGACTCAATGGAAGAGATGTGGTTTGATCTTCAAGAGTGATTCTCGTAAGGCAACGTATCAAGGATCCATGAGATAAAGAGAGATTATTCTCCTATAGCAGAACAACATGATAGTAACCGAGTATTTTACCAAGCTTAAAAAACTTTAAGATGAGCTATCCATTTACTCGAGTGTGCTTGCCTGCATATGTAGGACTGCCATAGCCTTGATGAATGAGAAGGAAGGTGAAAAACTCCATTAATTTCTTATAGGATTGACTGATGTTTTCGGCAATGTTAGATCTCAAATACTTAATATTGAGCCTTTGTCATCAACCAACAAAGCATATGCACTTGTTGTTAAGGAAGAAAAACAACAAAGTGTAGCTGTGATGAAGTCTTCCTCAACAGATGTTGTGGCCTTTACTGTAAAGTCGAAGCTTTGATCTTAAAAGGATCCCAACAAAAACAAGAGTCAATGTTACCATTGTGGAAAACTCGGGCATTGCATTGAGGACTGCTTTGAGGTAGTAGGGTACTAGGACTAGTGGCAGCAGAGAAATAAACTTGGAGGGAAGTAGAGCAAAATCAATACAGGCTTAAAACAAACTAAAGCCACAGCTAGCTTAGTGGTGTTTCAATTGAACCAATTGGCAACTTCATCAAATTTCAATCTCACTCAGGCTTAATACGATCAGTTCATCTATTTTCTTTCAACACAAAAACAGGATAACTTAATAAGTTTCACTAGTAAGGCTCCTGCTAATTTTTCTAAATGGATATTGGATAGTGGCATAATTGAGCACATGACTCCAAACTTATCATGTTTACCTGATGTGGAAGAAACTACTTCATATTCCTATATACAGCTTTCGAATGGAAACAACATGAAAATATAGTCCCTTGGCCATATAGCCATTAGCCCAAACTTGAAGCTAAACTAAGTTTTACATGTTTATTTATTCAATTGCAATCTTTTATCAGTTGGAAAGTTAACCCGATACCTAAATTATGCAATAACATTTTTTCCAACCTTTTGTACGCTACAAGACCTAAAGTCAAGGAAGCAAATTGACATGAGTGAATTTTATGATGGATTATATTACTTTAGAGATATTGAATCACATTCTACAGCTACAGTGAAAGTTGACCAGTCACCTTCTCTTTGGCATAAATGTTTAGGGCCTGTTCCTTTTGATAAGTTATTTCTTATTCCTCAATTGTCTTCTTTGTCATTTAAAGACATAAATAAATATTGTGATTCTTGTCTTTGAGCCAATGAAATGAAAAAGCCCTTTCCTCTCACTTATAATTGCTCAAAAAAAAAAAAACCTTTTGAACTTGTCCATATTGATGTCTGGGGTCTTTCTAGTACTCCTTCTTTATTAGGCGCTCATTATTTTTTTTTTTACTATTATAGATGATTATAATCGATGTACCTAGATTTATCTTCTCAATCACAAATTTGTCATGAAGAAATAATTCACCATCTTTTATGCCATGGTAAAAAATTAGTTTGACAAGGTCATTAATCTTGTTCGAAGTGACAATGCTCAAGAGTTTATGGCTGGACCAATGCTTGCATTCATTCAAGAAAATGATATAATCCTTTAAACTACATGTGTTGATACTCCTTAGAAAAATGACATCGTAGAGAGAAAACATCATCACCTTTTAGAGGTTACTAGGGCAATGTGTTTTCAGGCTAATATCCTTATCAAGTTCTTGGGCCGTGGGGGGGGGGGGGGCGGAGTGTGTGTTGACAGCTACTTATCTAATTACACTCCAACGACAAGCCTTAATGGTGCTAGCCTTTAATGAAAAATTGTTTTCCAAACTCAAGTTTCTTGATGACTTACAAGTGTTTGGTTGCTTTTACTACATACACAATAAAACCAAGGTGCGAGACAAGTTTGATACTCCTTAGAAAAATGACATCGTAGAGAGAAAACATCGTCACCTTTTAGAGCTTGCTAGGGCTATGGGTTTTTAGGCCAATCTCTCTATCAAGTTTTGGGGGGAGTGTGTGTTAACAGCTGCTTATCTAATCAATCACACTCCCACAGCAAACCTTAATGGTGCTAGCTCTTATGGAAAATTGTTTTCCAAACCCAAGTTTTTTGACAACTTGCATGTGTTTGGTTGCCTTTACTACACACACAATAAAACCAAAGTGTGAGACAAGTTTGATAACCGTTCAAAACTATGCTTTTTTGTTGGTTATCCAACTGGTCAAAAGGGCTACAAAATGTTTGATCTTGAGTCACAAAAGTTGCTTGTTTCCTGTGCTGTTGTTTTCTGTGAATAAATCTTTCCATTTCAAGAAAACAACAAGTCAAACAACCCTAGTCTAGCAAAGTTCAAAACCAGCATTTATGTTGATGAGCCTATAATTGGGAACCTAAATCCTGTCAATGTACTTGATCACAATGAACAAACAATTCCTGAGCTACACATTAGCGTTGAAACTTGTCCTTTTCACCCCACTTGACAATGCCATATTCCCACTCACTTGGAGGATTATGTATATGAGCTCCTTAAAGGAAGTGATCTATCACTACCTGCTATGAATCTGTCTTCCTTAGGTAAACCTCACCCTATTTCATTTCATTTATCATACTCACGAATTTCCCCTGGATACAAAGTTTTCCTTGCAGCCATTGATATGCAGTAAAAGCCAAAAAATATTAATGATGCATTAAGTGATCCAAAATGGTGTAAAGTAATGAAAAAGGAGATTAATGCTCTTAAGTTGAACAAAACTTGGACCATGGTGAAACCACCTCATAAAAAGAAAGCAATTGGCTCAAAGTGGATTTTTCACGTTAAACACAAGTTGGATGGAAGTGTTGAGAGATACAAAGTAAGATTAGTAGTTAAGGGTTTCAATCAGGTAGAAGGTATAGACTTAACCGAAACCTTTACCCCTGTAGTTAAGCTCACTACTATACATTGTTTATTGAACATAGCTGCAGTTAAAAACCGGGATCTTCAACAGTTGAATGTTAGAAATGCTTTTCTCCAAGGAGATTTCCATGAAGAAATTTACATGATGCCGCAACTTGGATTCTCTAGTAAGAATAATCACTGTATGGACTTAAGCAAGTACCTAGGCAGTGGTTTGAAAAAAATTTCACCTTTATGATTTGTTTTGGCTTCATAGAATCCAAGGCTAATTATTCCTCATTTACTCATACAGCTAATAAAAAATACATAGTTGTTCTTGTTTATGCAAATGACATCATTGTAGCTAGAAATGATCCAACATTCATAAAAGGCCTAAAGTGACATCTACATGATGAATTATACATAAAATATATAGGGAAGCTAAAGTATTTTCTTGGTCTTGGGGTTGCAAGATCACCTGAAGGCATATATTTGTCACAAAGAAAATATTGTCTTGATTTTTTTAGGGACACAAGTATGGAAGGTTGCAGGCCAGCAACATTTCCAGTTCAGCAACAACACAAGCTAGGTTTTGTCAAAAGTGAGTTGATGAAAGATCCTGGTCAAAATCAAAGGCTTGTTGAAAGACTGATCTACCTCACCATTACTCGTCTAGACATAACCTATGCCACCAATCTATTGCATTAGTTCATGAATGAACTTATAATGGCACATCATGAGGTAACAACACATGTGTTGTGATTCTTGAAAGGGACAACAATTAGAGGCATTTTCTTTCTATCAAATAATAGTATTACTTTGCATGCCTACGGTGATGTTGATTAGGTAGCTTGCCAAAAAACTAGAAGATCAACCTCTAGTTACATTATAAAACTTGGAGTGACACTTATATTATGGAAATCTAAGAAGCAAGTAACTGTTTCCAGGTCTTCTACTGAAGTCGAATATCATGCAATGGTTGATGCAACTAGTGAACTTATGTGGTTAAAACAATTGCTCAGTGATCTAATGATCACATGTTCCCAACTGATAATTCTTCTTTGTGACAATCAAGTTGTGCTTCATATTGCAAACAATCCTGTGTTTTATAAACGTACAAAGCACATCGAGATTGATAGTCACTTTATACATGAGAAAATTTTGTCCAAGGATCTAAGTACCCGGCATATTCGAAGCAAATCTCAACCTGCAGACATACTTACTAAGGCACTTGGAAAGGAGCAATTCCTGATTCTTACAAGCAAGTTGGGCATTATAGATCTTCATGCTCCAACTTGAGGGAGAGTGTTGTAAGGGATTTTCCTTCAGTTATATCTATGTACATTGTTTGTTTCCTGCTAGCACTAGTCCTTGTGTAGGATATAACTATTCCTCTACAGTTTTAATTATGCTCAAACTTGTTGTAAACATTGTATAAGCACGTATACGTCAATAAAAGCGGTAGTGCATTATTGCACAAAAAACCTTAGTTTACAGTGCAGTGTGCAGATGTGGTGAATAATGGTGATATAGCAGTTGTACTCATGTGTGAAGAGATGAATTGGTGACAAACTTGAGATGTTCAGAATTAGTGTCTATCCAATAAGTGAAGGACTTGCTTTTACGTTAAGCCAATTTGTTTCTTTTAGCAAGATTTCGGCTAATGGCTTGGAAATGTAATCGGTTGATGTTGCATGCAAATGGCAAAAAATCAGCTTCTCCATATGATGTCTTGGAGAGCAAAATGAGATAATTACGTTATATGATTATATTTCCTTCTCTTGTGTAAATTATGTCTTGCTAGGAAAAAAAATATAGGTGGGAGAAAAATTGTGGGAAACAAAATGTGAGGTGGGTGGTTGAGTGTGGCTTGTCTTGGTAGGGGAAGACATGCACGTGCTATAAGAAAAAGGCTTTTGTGATGGAAGAGTATCCGATTGAAAAACTCTTATACCCTAATTATTTTATATATCGTAATCCTTCACAATGGAACAAATTTGTTCAAAGAAGTTATAGATACAGCTTATTATGAAGAAGACGAACCAATATATAATATCGTATTATGCTCCCTAACATAGGACAAACTAATTAATGTTAAGTAAATCTATATTGATTTTTCTTTTATGATAATTATTTTTAAAAAAATTAAGTAAATCCTTCACAATGGAAACAAATTCGATATATTCTTGCAAACTTTAAGCAGCTTCAATGGTGTTTGTTTGTTTTAACGGAGCAATTAAGAAAAGGAAAGCACCTTTGAGATCACTATATTACAACTGGTAATTAAGAAATCTTGATGAAATAAAATATTCAAATGAGCAAGTAATACATCCATATAAACTAGTAAATGCGATCCTTTTTCGCAAGTTTCATTAAAAAAAAAAAACCTCTAACTTTCTTTTTTACAACATTGCAGCTTCAAAATCTTATCAAATTGGTTCTATCAAATAAAGAATGCATATGTCAAGCAATTAATTATTATGATAGAAAATTAAAAAAAATATATTGTGAGCAAAAGTTAAGAGAAAAAGTCAGCACAAATTGAAGAGTTTCTGTCAACACATCCTGTCAGCTCTACAACAATTTGATTTTAGCTGCCATCGGTCTCACTAGCTCTCAATATTCAAGCATTTATCTGCTTAGCAATTAATAACGAAATAATTAACGATTTGACGTTAATGTTGCATTGATTAAGGGAAAAACATTTTTTATACAAAAGAATATTCTTAATGAAATTTTAAAAAATCAATTTCTCAATCAATTTAAACAAATAAATTACGTTCGTGTGAAAATAAATTAAAAAGTAAAATGTCGTAATGACCAAATTGAAAACTCCAGCTACACAATTATTCAAGCAACTAGCATTGTGCATATTAAGCACCAAATTATTAACTATTTGACGGTAATATTGGTTTAAGGAAAAAGATTATTTTGTATTTACCAAATTATTTTCGTGAGGAATTAAAAAAACAAATGTTTAAGAAATTAAAGCAAATAAATCATATTGTTGGGAAAATGAATTACTTTTGGGAAATTATAAACGGGCAAACTATTTTTAGAAATGAAATTCATGTTTACATATGTCACATTTAATGATGAATTTACGTACAATTAAAATTATTAACTGATTTTACGTTAACTACTATATATATGAAACGGAAAATTTTGACAAGGGTATGTCATTTATTATTAAATAGCGATCGGGGATGATGGCAGAATTGGAAAGAGTAACTAATCATTAACTTCGAAGTTACTCACCCTGATAATTTCTTATCTTCAACCTATAAAAGTTGATGCAAGCTAATATACTTTAATCTGCTACTTTGAGATTCAAGAGTCAGTTTTTGAAAAACAGTTACCACATTACATTACCTTGCACTTAATTCTGTTATACCACTTTGTAATGCGATTTTTTTTCTTTCAAGAAAGCAACATCAACAGAAAAATAACTGGTAAACAACTTATTTCAATGTAATGTATCCACATTAGATAATAAAAAACAGGAATTGCTATTATCTTCAACTATATATTTTATCATTTCATGTAGAATACCATATCCTAATACATCTCTCCGTGGATCTGTTGAAAGGTAGCTGCATGAAAAAGGCATAACTAAGAGAAGAGAGAGAGGCATTTTAATTTATTACGAAGGAGAGAGGCCAGAGTGAGAGCTGTAGTTCTGGGATTCGGCAGGGAGTGAGAGCAGCGTGGGAAAGTTAGATTGTTCATTTGGGAGGAATGAGGCGATGGATACGCCCCTGAAGTTGATGACAACAACTCTGCTTTCTTAGTTTCATTATCCATTTTTGGTATTATTATTGTTTCTGCCTTCCAGTTTGGATGATACATATCTTTGGACATGAAAATTAACATATATGTAACTTATATTATTTTTTCATTTTTACCCTTGAAGCTAAAATAAAAAAAATCCCTTCTAGGGTTTTGTGTGATAAGAGTTTGAATGAAGATTATAAAAAGAAAAGGTTCTTTTTAGGGTTTTGTGCATGAAAAGTTTAAATGAGTATAGTAACATAGATTAAATACTAAAAACTTTCTAACAAGGGAAACAACTCATGTTTTTTTTAATAGCCCAAAAAGAAATATTTTTCATCTTTTTTTGGGACGGATGAAGTATCATTCATATAAATTTAAGCTATAATTTAAATTGTCAATCAACCATCTTTCAATTGTTCAATAATTTTCTACATGAACAATTTAAGTTATATATTAATTCAATGTTAATTTGGACTTAATAAAACTTATCATTGTTTGACTCAAATAATTCAAGTTGTCTTCCTATTTAAAGTGAACTCCAAATAGGTTATTTCTTTTCTTAATTTAGATTATTATGAATTCAATTTGGAATAAAAATCTTATTTTAAATATGAATATGCTAAATGGAGAGGCATAGGTAAGCCGGGTGTGATAAGTTTAAGTCGCACAATTTCTAAGACTTTGCAGATAAGGGCAGATTTGGATGACTACATTTGGGGAGGGTATAATATTTTTTAATATCCATAATTGTATCATTCACATAAATGCTTATATCTTGATCTAATTATTACATTTATTTCATTCAAATACTTATAACTCGTGGAAAAATTGAGGATAACAGTAGATAAAAGATTATACACATTTAAATTATAATTTAAATTGCGTCACAACTTTTTTAAATTGATAAATAATTTTTTATGTTTAAGTCAAATGATTCAAGTTATTTTCCCATTTCAAGTAAAATACTAATGGATTAATTCTTTTTTATTTACATTAAATTATGAATTTATTTTGGAATAAAAACCTTTTTTTAAAGATAAATGTACTAAATTGAAAGGGCACAGGTAAACTCAGATATGATAAGTTTAAGCCGCACAATCTCTAAGATTTTGCATATAAAGGTAGGTTTGGTGGCTTCATTTTGGGAAGGCAGGGTATAAGAATAGATGGAGGAGTAAACAACTTTAAATTATAATTTAAATTATCTGCCAACTATCTTTTAATTATTTATTAATTTTTTTACTGTTAATGAACAATTGAAGTTAGATATTAGTTTAGTATTTTGTAAAACTATTAGTTTAATATTTAAGTTATATATGTGAAACTATTTAATATGTTCTTGATTGTTTTTCTTATTCTGTGGCAATGCCAAATATTTAAACTAATTATACTAAAAGATCTTGCTTCAAATCGAGCTAAATGTAGATCACACAAAAACTTATGTATACACCAATCCAATTTTAATTGGGTTAAATCAATAGATCTATTGATACTGTTCAAGAAAATTCTTTATTCATGAGTTTTCATTAGAAGAGATTATGACCAAGTTGTTCAATGAATTGTCACTTGGTATCACAAGAGAAATTCTGAATAAATAAATTATCCTCATTCTAGAATAATTGATATCCATACATACATACATACACATATATGTGTGTGTATAAGTTAATTCGTATATATGAAAAATGATAGTATATGGTTGTTCATTTCTAATGTGCAAGATCAGCGTCGTATTTTTAGCTACGTTGCACAATCAAAAGAATGAACACGGAATTCATTAATAAAGTAATTATCATTTGCTAAATAGTATTGTAACTTTACAGGGCAAATTAGTTCTCCATTTCATGACATAGGAATGAAAATGAGCCGGGCCCAGCTTGACTCAATTTTGTTATTCAGTACTACTCAGATTTGAGTTTGAATTGCTCAAGCCCAATTTCTTAGGCTCAAGGTCAGTTCAAGGTGGGCTCAACCTTAGTTGGAAAGTTCACCTGGCTTGAATAACCACTACAAGATAAAAACATAGAAGTAACTATAATTTCAGTTGCAGTTAGTCGCAAAAGTTGGCTGAAAGAATCAAGTCATTTTTTTCCTAGTTGCTATTGGAAAGTGACTGACTGAACGACTAACTGAGCAACTGGAAATAGTGACCGATTTAGTAGCTGAACTTTCATTGCTATTTAAAGTGACTGAAAAGTCAGTGTCTTTTCTATTTTTTTAATTATATAAATTATATTATATAAATCAGTAATTGTGATACATATTTTTATTTTTTAATTATTTTCTGTCTTTTCTTAATTGTCTTTTGCAACATTACCTCTTGAACTATTTTTTCTAACTCCTCCAATGACTCTTTAGTGTGAAATCCGATAATGATGTACTTGTTATAGAGTCCGATAATATAGTTTTCTAGCAGAACAGGAAGAAAAGAATGGTGATTATGAGATTGAGTAGCTTGAACATGAAAATTAGGTGATTGAACAACAGATTTGATTCTTGGAGAAAGTGAGTGGCGGTGTTGACAGCACTGAAGAAGCTTTGCCTAGAAAGCAAGGAGGTGGTAACTTAACTGTGAAATAGAAAAGGAGAAGGAGAACAAGAGGAGAAGAAAAAGAAGAACAATAGGAGAAGGAGAAGGGGAACAATGGAGTGTGAAGGAGTGTGATGAAGTTGGAAAAGGAGAACAAGAGAGTGCGATATGGAGAAGGAGAAGCAGGATTTGGTGGGAGAGATGTGATTCTAAGGTATATGGGGGTTTTTCTTTCTTTTTTTTTTTTTGGAAAAAATTGGTTTGCAAGTTAATAGCGACTGACTGGTTTAAATTAGCGACTGACTTCTTCAGTTGCTATTCAGTAGCTTTTTACACAATTGATTTAAATTAACGACTGATAACGACTAACTTACTTGTGATTGGTATTTTCAGTTGCTATTCAATAGCGACTGATTGTAAGGTAGATGGATTTTTTTAAGGAAAAAATAATGAATAAACCCCTAATGTTTTTGTGCTGGCCCGATTCACCCACTAATGTGTTTTTTTACCGAATAAACCATTGACATTTTTTAGTCGGCTCAAAACAACTACTTTTGTAACTTTTTTTCATTAAGTCTAACGGAATCTTAGCATGAAATACCAAATTTAGTCCCTACATGTTATGCTTCTACTCCCAATGTATCTGAAGTTTATCAATATAACATTTAAACAACTTTCTTAAAGCTGACATCGATCTTTAGACTCCGTTGATGGGTAGTAATTAAGATCCTCTTGAACTTGCTGATAGTGACCACAATGTTCTTTTTTTTACTCTACCTCATATTACACCATAATCTTGCATTAAACACTAATATGAGCGAGACACTGTTCGGAAGTGGCAAGTATAGGGCCAGAGGCATCCTGTCTTGGGCAATGAAGATGGTATACTTTTAAGGAGTTAGAAGTGGCAACGAATAGACTGTGCCAAAAAAATGAAATTGTGGAAGGTGATTATGGAATTTTATAAATGGTGAAGGTAGCATATTTGAATTATTTTAAATCAAGTGGAGTTATTTTGTTAATTTTAAAAAGTTAATGCTGGAGTTTTGTAATATTTCAAGAGTCGAGTGTGTAAATTGGCCTATTTAAATAATGTTAGTGGTTTATTTGGCTATTTTGAATAACATTAGTAGTTTATTCAGCACAAAAAAAAACATTAATGGCTTATTTGTCATTTTTGCCTTTTTTAAAATATTGGTTAGCGAGTTAATAACGACTGTCTGGTTTAAATTAGTGACCAACTTCTTCAGTTGGTATTCAATAGATTTTTACATGACTGATTTAAATTAGTGACTAATAACGACTAACTTATTTACGACTGATATTTTCAATTGCTATTTAGTCACTTTTTCCCCATGGCCCATATACGAGTGACTGAACAACTACTGGATGTAGTTCTAACTGAACTTCAGTTATAATTTTCAATTGATTTTATGCATTTATCTTGTAGTGGACACATAAATCTTTAGTACCATAATTATAACTTAGATGAAAGATTGGGACTAAATCTACAATTTTCTATATAGTTAACCAGAGAAGGGAAAATTAGAGAACCTATCCTGAACTTTCTAGTACTTTGTTGTTCCACCTTGATTTTGTGGGCTTCACAAATGAGTCATCATCTTCATCGCCTCGATTGTGGAGCTGCCATAGTTAGTCCTCTGCTGGCTGTTATGTTGATTTCTGGGCTACCGTAGTCAAACTCATAAGAGATTCATCATAGCACACTATAAATCAAGAACACAACAAGATAAACCATGAACATCCAAATATCAAAAAAATGAAATTCCTAGGTGAAATCTGAAACCAAAATTGATAGAATCTGCTGACACAAGCAAGGTGAATGAGATCAACAGGAGTAAGAAAATCTAGAATGTCGTAGATGATCTCGTCAAAGAGGAAATCTAGATCTATGATCAAGCTATAGTGAAGCTTCAAGCTAATTAGAAATCTCCATTAGAGGCTGAGAAGAAATCTAAGAGAAATTTGAGAAAATTCCATTCAAGGCTCATCAAGCCCGATTGAGAATCTGAGAAATTTGTGATCTAAAAAAAAAGTGAAGAAGTCAAAAGAAATATGAGAAGAAAAGGTTGAAGCTAGCCGGTCAAAAATCTAAGGAGGAGAACGAAGAAGTGAGAAATCAAGATTTCTCAATACTAGGTGAGACTTACGAGTTGGGGCTGGAGGCTTGAGATGGCATCTACTTGGGGCATCAAGTGTAGGTTGGCCACCATCTGCTTGGGGCGTCAATTTAGGGCTGTGGCTGGAATATGTATCATCGAGTAAAAAAGGCTAAACCTTGGGTGGGGCTATTGTCAATAGTAGTCTTGATCAATCTTGGGCCTGTCGCCGTCATTGTGCTTTCACTCTTTGGTCAGGTGGGACTGGCTGACTGGGTGGGCGGGAGAAATCATCAAGTAAGGGCCGTAAGGCTAAGGCATAAAGGGGACAGGGGTTAGGACTTAGGACTACTATAGGTTTAGGATTAAGGTAACGCCATAACGGAATGGACGGAGAAGGGAGAAAGAGTTAGGCCCATCATGATGGGAGAAAAAAACCTAACCTGATCAAGTTGAAGTTGATTAGCCCTCTCCAACTGACACTTTTGTAAGTGTGGCAAATTCATATGATCAGTTTTACATTAATTATTTGTCAAAAATCTTATGTGTTAATCACAATTTTGGCCCTTAAAATTTAGATGAAATCACAGTTTATCCATTCTTATTTTGAAAATCAATGTTTCACTTATAAAATGTTACAGTTTTTGTTATAGTGTCTAATATTAACTTTTTAAATTATAATATAAACTTATATATGTATTAATTGTCTTCTAGTATATTTAAATTATTTAATAACATCTTGACAATTAGTTAACAATTTCGAGATAAATTTTATTCATTGCATCTTTTCACACGCTACCTTCTCCAAGTTCTCTCATAGTCTTACCTTCACTTGAAAAATTGATATACTTAAGCGTTGGAAGCCTCTCCCATTAAAAAAAAAAAAAAAAGAGAGAGAGCGACAGTAGGAGTAGGGGCTCCAGACGCTTTCTTTGCAAGTCGTTGTTTTATCCTAACAACCACTTGTTTTATCCTAACAACCACTTTTAAGGTGCTTCTACACTACTTTGAACCTAGGTATGTGCGTCTACAATTAACTTCATATTGGCAATAATTCTCCTAGGAAATGATTTTTCGATTCAGCCATTTTGTTACTAATATTTATATGGCGCACCATATTGTTATCCTTGAGGCAATGCGCGTCCAAGCAACAAAGAAACAATCCCAACACACATTAAATACCCCTACGCCTATCTCACTAATATAATGAGTAATGACTCATCATGTTGAACTAAGACTCAGCAATTGGTGGGTTATTTCAGAACCCACCCTAACCAATAAATTGCTTGCAAAGTCCGTCCCACGGGCATCATCGGTACGTACAACCCCTTGACCTGCAGCTTCGTTCCTACTTGGACGCACTTTCGTTTTCCAAATTTCACCTACTTAACTCGGTTCCTTCTCGTGATATTTGAAATGTTATTACTAACACTCTTTATACTAGATAGCCTCACAAATAATAAATTAAAATTAAAGCAATGTAGTTCTAATTTCATTTATATTAAGGGGAAAACAATTGTTACGCTTAAAAATTAACAATTTAATACACTCATCACCTGTAAGAACTACTCCCTCCGTCCTAATTTAGATAAAATATTTTTCTTTTTTGGTTGTCCCAAAAAGGTTGAAACGTTTCCCCTTTTAAAAATTTTTAAACAATTAATTTACCATTTTATCCTCAACTTAAACTCTATTTTCATACAAAATCCCTAACCATCCTCCTAGTTCCCAAAATAAGAAGCTCGATTAAACGGAGATCGATTTCATTGTCCGAAGTCCGGATTAAGGCCATCGTCTGCAAAATCCAGCATTGATGGTGTTGTTGAACGGAGATCAAGGTCAAGCAAATGGAGATTGACGCAAACAGATGAAGTAGACGGAGATCGACACGAACAGACGAAGCGGATGGATGATCGAGGTGAAGCAAACGAACGAAGATCAACCTGATGACGGACGGAGATCAACACGATCCATGTGGCGACAGAAGCAAATCAACATGATGAACGGTCAGAGATTAGCATGATCAATGTTATCAATGCGGCGGATGATCAGAAATCAACACAGTCGACGCAATGATCAGACAGAGATTGATACGACAGACGGTTATCGAAGCAATGCAAACAAGACGAGGTGACGGCGTTAGGGAGGTCAGGGAAGGAAGCAAGGAGGCATTGACGGGAAGCTTTTGGGAAGTGAACCGAAGGGCAAAATGGGAAAAAAAAGAGACAAAAAATGAAAACCTTAAAAATTGTGCCCGAAGAAATGTTTTAACTAAAACGAGACGAAGGGAGTATTAAGTTCATGATATATCATATTGCAAAAAAAAAATGTCACATTCAAAAGGCAATAAGTGTTATTTTATTGGCCATAATTATTATATTTCTTTGGGTTACTTATAATTTATCATATAAGGTTTAGGTGAAATTACACTTTACTTCTGCTATTTAAAAAATATACACTTTACCTCTACATTTTTAATAAAGTCCGACAACAACCTCTAAAATCCTAATTTAGATATTATGGTAGTCATTTTCCATTAATTTCAATTTATATAGTATTTTTTTATAGTTAATATAAAGGGAAAGTTACAATTACCGCTTTGAGGTTTACCTTAACCTACAGTTTTTCCCATTTATTTTTTAAAACTTACATTTTGCCCCTTAGTTTTTTTATACTGCTTGATAACAACTTCTGAAACTGTAATTTAAATTGTACAATAGCTATCTTCCAATAATGTCGATCTCTTTGATATTCTTTTTATAGCTAATAGAAATGTTAAATTATCAGTTGTTCATTTTTATAAATACATGTCAGTATTTTTTAAAAGTCTGTTATCTATGAAAAAAATATAAAAAATCTTAAAATTACTAGAACATGATTATCAGACAGTTTAATTTAGGGTTTCAAAAGTTATTGTTGGATACTGTAAAGAAAATAAGGGGTAAAGTATAAGTTTTTTAAAATAGAGGAAGCAATGTGTAGGTTAGATCAATTCACAGAGGCCTTTTGTAATTTACCCCATTTTTAAATGTTAATTAACTATAAAAAAGTGCCATGTAGATGGAAATTACATGAAGATGACTACTGTATAATCTAAATTAAAATTTCAGAAGTTAATGTCTGAATGTATTAAAAATGTAAGGGCAAAATGTATATTCCTAAAACCGGAGGGATAAAGTATAATATCACCTAAATCTCATGAGATAAATTGTAATTATCCCAATGTCTTTTACTTGACTCTTTCGTTAATGAGCATCAACCATCAGATCCCATCTTGTAGAAGGCCAATTTAAGTATGAGCTAGCAAAAGTAAATTGGTAAATAGCACCCATCATCCCTGAACTAAGACTTATGTTACGTATTCATCTTAGAACTATAAAATGTAACATTGTTTGTCCTCTAACTATAAAAATGTTACATCATTCATCTTGCCATTTGATTGGGCCATTTGGAAGTAACGAAATGAGCATTTGGTGGGGGAAAGAAGTACACAGTCAGTGCTAAACCTAATAAATTTTTTTACTAAGTCCTAAAACTTTACTATTTCTAGTTTAGTCTTAAATTGCCACCCTTTTGCTTTCACCTCCCTTTATAGCTTATTCACCAGAACCTCATATAGCGCCACCTCCTCCTTAACCATTTTTCGTTCCCTCTTCTGCCTTTTTTACCATTGACCCACCCACCTCATCCCCACGTTGCTTCCCTTAGCCTGCAACACCAAACTTACCCCAAACAAGATGCCTAAAATGTTCTTTCCCTGTATAAATGCCAATAAAACTTTGTCCATTGCTTGCTTTCTTTGCTTCTTTGCCCTCCCTCTCCCTTATTCTCTATATTTCTTCACCTACCTCCCTTCACCCCATAGAGTGTTTTTACACCATGCCTTCTCCCCCTCCCCATCCCCTCACGCCCAAGTTTCTCTCAATTGCTTTATTGCAAATTGATTTGTAGACCAAATCCCAAAAGCCAAACATGGCTAAGTTCTTGATGGAAGTAATTTGCCTACCTTTTAAGGCCCTCATCTGGTTTAAGGCTTTGTCCAAACCTTTTCACTCTTTAATTGACGCCCCTATATCATTCAAGCCTACTTTTATTGGGTCTTGCTAGACCTACTTGAATCTCAATCTTGCTAAACCTACTCAAATCTCAATCTCAATCTTAACCTCAATCTCAATTTCTTTGATCAGCCCTCCAAGTGATGATTCCTTACCTTTCAATGAATTCATAGAGTGAATGTGGGATAAACTAACTGGATGAGGGGTGGCAAGGGTGGCGGAAAAAGGGTGGGGGTTTCACTAAGGAGAATGGGGAAAAGAATAAAAATAAAAATATATACATTTCATAGTTTTAGAATGGAACTAGAAAACAGTAAAGTTTTACGATTCAAAGAAAATTTTTTACTAAGTTTAAGATTGATTATGCATTTTTCTCCCACTAAATACTCATTTTGTTACTTCTTAACAACCCGACCTAAAGGCATGACGAATGATATAATATTTTCATAATTAGAAGATGAACGATGTAACATTTTATAGTTTCTGAAGAATCCGCAACATGAGTCTTACTTCAGGGACAATGGGTGCTATTTACTCAAAGCAAGTTGTACATATACATCAATTCATCTGTGCGTAAAATCCATTCACAGTTCCTTAACTTTTACAGTTGTCCTAAGGTGAACCTTTTTTAAAATTTGCCATAATAAAGTCTCTTAACACTTATATCGTGTCCTAATTGTAGTCATTATGTTAGTTTCAGCATTAATTTAAACGAAAATGGTGATGTGGTAGTCTTAAAAGTTCTGGGACTCAAAAATGCTGATGTGGCTTCTTCTTTAACTATAATAGATGACCATATTGTATATAAATAAAAATTTTGACTCTAACTAACACAAACATATAATTTCAGTGAATTAAAACACAAATTTCTCCCTATACACAGTCTTTTTCTTGAATTTCTGTTATATCTTTTTCTTTTAACCTTCCGACATCGACCGTCCAGCATCACTAGCCACCCGCTGTGAAAATCGGGATTGGGATGGGCTGTCCTCATCCTCAGTCATTAAGCACAGCCTCTACTCATCTCAAATGCAAATGACACAAAAGGAGGCCATCCAATTGCAACGGACCAACTAAAGTGCTTTTTAGTTTCAGAGGTCAAAGATAAGTGTATTTTGTAACAGTCAAAGTTGTTGACTTTTTCGTGACTTTAATTATCAATTTCTATCTTGTCATACTACATTTTTTAGTATTTCTTACTTTATTTTCTCTTTATGTAGGTCGGAGTGCATTGTGGATGTGTCAAAATGAAACGGGGTCAAGTGGAGTAAAAGTTGGTCGTGCATGGGTCAAAGCTGGAAAAGGTCGTTGGTAACATATCACCAATGGCGAGGATGCATTGCCAATGATATCAATTTGCTGACATTTTTGCGCCATTATTGGCAATGCATTGTGCGTCGCTGCAATTTGATAATGTAGTGACGTGTCACCACCAGTTCTTCTATTTTGGCGACACATTGGCTCAATTTTTGAATATTTGTGGTTCCCTACTTCATTTTTTGATCCAAGCTCTCCATTGGCTAGGGGATTTTATCTTTTAAGTTAGGTGGAGCATAAGACAAGGTTTTGAAGGGATTTTGGACAAGAACTTCTCCAAAAAAGGTTTCATTGTTCATCCATTCACCATACTCTTCTTTTCTTCTTCTCTTGGAGTCACCATTTGAGACTTGAGCTTGGAGCTTGGTTTGAAAGTGCCAAAGGAATTGTTGGAGCACAAAGAAGCTTGAGCTACTATGGGTTTTTCATTTGGTTCTTTCATTCATTTTTTTCTTTGTATTTGCACTTTGATGTTTGGATTAAACTCTAGTATTTTGTCTATGGATGTTTTAGCTATGGAGTAGATTTCTTTATGTCTCTTTAGGATAAAACTCTTGATACTTGTTATCTGATGTCTATTTGAGGTTTTTCATGGGTATTGATTATCTTGTGTTGCCTACTCTTGTATTTAATGATTGTGTGTTGATTGGCTACTATACATACTTCACAATCTCATTTTTTTCTTGAAAAAGAAATGATAGATGGGGAAATGAGAAGTAGAGTATGATGGGTCTTATAGATTAGAGGTAATCCATACCATTAGGTGATTGAAATGAGGTTAGGTCTTAATCTATCCTAGATTAATATATGAGAGTTAATCGTAGGTGAGTAAATTTTGGTCTTGAGAAATGAGGTTTTGACGATTGAATCCTTACACCATATAGGAAGTTAATATCCTTGGAACTTCATTTGACTTAGCTAACAAGTGAAATAGTGAAATCCTAAGAAGATAGTCTTCTCAACCATATTACTTCATTAGTAGTTTAGCTAATTCTAGATAGTTCTCTCATTTAGTTGTACCTTTGTTTTCACTAGTGGCCATTGTATTCATTCAACATAACATTTTAGATTTTATTGGATAGTTAGTAGCTTCATTCATGCTAGTTCAATTCTTTTTATATGCGCATTCACCTAGCCAACTTTAGTCTTTACTTAATTCAATAGGTTTTTCTCATTATAGATTCGATGGTTGAGCATCTAGGACTTTAATTTCATTGTGATTTCACGACTTTCCTTTTGGACGATACCTATATTCACCATTTACATACAATAGCACAATTCACTTACGAGTGGATAAGAGTTATAAATTATAAACTCTTGTTTTCACAATAGTCAACCTCTATGATTGCATTTCCATGAGGAAGAACAGTTGAGGGAAGAGCTCCAGTAGGTAGAAACGATGTTGGATTTCTGAAATTGGCCGTAATAAAAGAATCGGAGACTTGGGATTTGGGAAATCAATTGTAATCAGAGATTTTGAGATTAACGAATCAATGACTTATTAGCAAAGCTAGACATAATCAATGATGGATGAGCTAGTGCTTTCCTTGTTCATTACTTCAATCAGGAGTTCACTAACAAACTAATGTTGAAGCTAGATGACTGAAACAAGGAGCTTGGGGAAGGGTTGACCTGGTGAGGCAAAGAGAGTGGCAGTAGTCGATGGGTTAGTTAGCGACCTGGACTAATGTCGACCTAACGAGAGATTTGGGGATGCTCAAACCTGGACTAAGGTCGAACTTAGGTTAGAATTGCAAGGATGCTTTCGTAAGGTGGTAGTCACATGGTGGTGGCCACGATGCTGGTGAAAACCAAGAGAAGATTAGGGGAAAAAATGCAAAGTTTGGGTTAGTCTACATCTTAAGTCACTAAGATTGTGTGTTTATGTCAAATTTAACTTGTATTTTTTGTTCTTCCATTATAATCACTTAGCCTTATGAAAAGAATGCCACGTGACATTATGAGGTCCCAGTAGGACCTTTAAGATCACTACACCAACATTTCTATTAAAGTTAATGCTGAAATCAATGGAAAGACCACAATTAGAACATGATATACGTATTAGGGGACTTTAAGAGGACAAAATTGAGTTAAGAGACTACATTAAGATGACCGTTATAATTAGGGGACTATATATGAATTTTACCCATTCATCCCGTTAACTTCTTTACTCGAAAGGAAACTTGAAGAGTGCAGATGCACGACTTTTTCAAGGGAAGATAATTCATCAATCAAAGTTTAGATGTCATTTTGTGCTCCTCCATTTGTTTATGCTTTGGTAGCTAGGCACGCTTACTTTGTGTGCTAATGCACTAACATCAAATTAACTTTAGTTGATGTGAAATTCTTCTTAAGTCTTATAATAATGCTGAATGAAAAATAATAATAATAATAATAAATTGATTTGGCTGAATTTTTCTCATTGTAATTTTTTTTTGGAAAACATTATTTAGAAAATAAAAGGTTCTGTGTAGTATTTCCATAAATTCCCTTTGTGTATATTATTTTTAAAAAAAAATATCAAGTCAAACTTACTTTTTAAAAGTCAAAAAGTGAGAAATTTTATAGAACTTTATCATGTTTCTAGCTTAGTTGACAATGCAACGGAATAATCCAAGTAGAAGATTTCGTGTAGTAGACATTTTACCCTATAACTTTTATATAAATCTTTTTAACTCTTGTAACTTTTGTACTTCTAAAGATTCTAAATACAAAAAAAAAATTATAGGACCAATAAGTGGTTAAAATTACTTTTGAATATTATCCCCTTTTCCTCATAAAAGATAATATATACAAAATGAAAAATAAAAGAGATATTACAAAATTCAATTGTTTTTAAACTCTGTAAAGGAAACTAATACAAGTAAAATGTGAACAAAAAAAAAAAGCAAAGGAAAACTTTACTTGATTTGTCGCTTTTTACTTATGACCATGCACATCCGATGAGTTTTATCTAGGCCACTGTATTCTTCAATAATTTAAAAAGCTAAAAAAATATGTGCTACTGCTGCCTAGTATTCCACTACCGAGGTAGCGTAGTTACTTTTTTACACCCACAGTTCTTATCTCAAGCTTCCTCTGATTCTTGAATTTTCCTCCTCGGTCAGTCCCGGATCCAAAATTTCTTACTGCAAAGTTGTCATCCTTGGTAATGCTTACAATTAAGGAGATTGTAAAGCGACCGACCATGGAGCAACCGGTGACGGTTGCAAGAATATATATAACGGAGTCGTATGGAATGAGATTATGGGAGTAAGACGTGTCCCTTACGATACATTTTGAACAATATCTCTCACAAATTTTGAACGATATCTTAAAGTAAGAGACCCTTAGTTTTAAATATCCAATTGGATAGTGTGATATTTGTCTAATGGTACTGTACAATATTGGTATCATATTATACTATTTTGGATATATGTCTTAAATAATGTAGGAATACATGTATATAAGAAGATAAATATAACATATTAACATATAGAACAAACTAAAATTTGAATTTGTAAAAGTATGAAATGTAAGTTACATGTATGTAGATTAATTAAGAATTTTTTTCATATAAACTATTCCATTAATATAAAAAAACCATATTTTTAATCTATGAAAAGGATATAAATACAAGTTTTCTTTCAAATATCAGTAAATGCTTGTTATAAAATTAATCAATTATACAAACCTATAATATATTTTATTTAAAAATATCAACACTTGAAAAATAAAATAAAAAATTTCATTTGGTCGATTCCGGGATGGCATGGCCAGTGTAGCGTGAGGTCATTGATACATTAGGTATCGGTTAATACACCTCGGCATAAAGGACAACCATTGTCTTAACTGTCGAATATGTGAGTGTGTTTTGTAGAGAACGAGCGGGCAACACATGATTACATTAGGAAGCAGCTCGGCTTTTGGGCTTTCAATTTCCCCGTCCTTCACCCAAACATGATGAGTTCATGAGTCGTACCCATAAAATATTCCCCAAAGCCACCGAGCTTTGATATTTTCAAACAAGAAGCAAGAAGATTATTATTAATTAAGATGAAAAATGAATATAGACCCAGACTTCAGCAGGGAGTTGAAAGTGTAAACCAAGTTACATCAGATTGGAATCACAAGCCCTAATCACATCCATATTAGCTCAACCAATTTGCAATAGTGCTAGCTAGAACAAGGTTATGACACCATTCAAACAATGAATAAATAATGTAAGTTATTGGACTTATTCCTAATGCAGTTATATGAAAGAATTTGGATATCCGAAAAGGTTTTCGATTTGTTGCCCGATCTATAATTGTTTGTTCCTCATAGACTTTTTATTATTGACTAAATTAAAATTTTTTGTATAAATATTGGAATAAACATCGTGATAAAAGTTCCTCCAAAAGACAATTTGACCCCTTTCTACATTTAAGAAGAAAAAAAAAGAGGAAAATTACCTAGACCCCTTGAGGTATAAACATCTACACTTGTGTCCTTCCTGTTTTTAATTCATATACTTACCATAGTAAAGGAAAAATATCTGACTTTGCCCTCCTAGTCTTTATCCACATAAACATTCCCCCTCAACTTTTGCATCTAAAAAAGAAAACTCATAAACAAAAATGGAACCTATGAATTGGTACTTAAAACTAAAATCTCAAACTAGAAGAACAAAAAAAATGGGGCTCAAATTTGAAGACCTAGGAAGATGGTTTGATGTGATGATGAAGCAAGACCCAATGAAGCTTTAGAAAAACCAAAAATCCTGCAAAAATCAAACCCAGCGAATCCCTGCCAAGATCCGAAAAACATGAATTAAATAGAATAGATCTATCTATTTTCCTAAACTAGATCTGCTGCAAACACCCCTATTGCTATTCCTAAAGCATAGATTCGATCAATTTGAATTCACCACCATGCCTTTGTTGGTGTTATTACCTAAATACGCCTCATTCTTATTGTCGGAGGAACAAAAGTCATAGAGGAACAAACACCTAGATTCACTCAGTGGTAGGGACAAGTTGCCTTGACACGCTGATTGAGGAATGGTTTTGTACATGCATCTAAGTTTCAGGCTAATGACTGTCGGCAGTCATGGCGATGGCAAAGAAGGAGTACAAAGGATAAAAGTGTCAATTGGGATCTCCTTGACCTCAGTCTCCTTAAACTCAGGTCTACGTTCATGAAGCTTGAAATGATTGATACTACTGGACGAACGGAACTTGCTAATTTCAAAATTGTCAAAAAATCAGAATACATCCTTACTGGTTTCCACAATGAGTCCTGCCTTAGATTTGGATAGGTGCTGCTAATCCTCTTTAACCTTCCAATGTCAGTCATTGGAAGTTCACCGTTTGGAGCTTTGAGCTCGATGACATTCAAAGGATTGTTTGCAACAACATTAACATTAGCGGCAACTGAGGCTGATCCATCGTCATTTCCTTTAGAGAAAACAATGTAAAGAATAGCAAATGTGATGAGGAGGAATTGGGATTAAGGGATGAGTAAGACGGAATCAAAGAGTTGAAGATGGAGCCCATAAATGAGGCTGATTAGGATTGACAATTAGGAAAGATAAGCTAGAGGGGGGGAGATTTCGATTTTTTGGTTCAAATTCTTATATTCCACTTTTTTTTTATGGGTTTTGTTTTTCTTTATATGATGAAGTTGAGAACTAAAGTTTCTATGGATGAAGGCTAGGAGGACAAAGTCAGGTGTTTTCCCTTTTTTGTTGTGATAGTGAAGGATAGAGTTAACCTTCGAAAGGGGTAATTGTAGGCATTTGAAATAAGGAGGACATAAGTATAGGTTTACCTATACGTCGGGCAGTTTGGTGATTTTTCCATAAAAAAAACAATTAATATATCGATTATGGAGAAAGTTAATTTGGTTGCAACATATATAAATATGTATGTATGTATGAATGTGTGTGTGTGTGTGTGTGTGTGTGTGTGTGCGCGCGTGTTTGCGCGCGCGCATGTGTGTATGTTGTGTGTGTGTGTGTGTGTGTGTGCGCGCGTGTTTGCGCGCGCGCATGTGTGTATGTAGTTTTAAGGGTAAACTCCACCATAGGTCCCCTAACTTATTTTCTTGTCCTATACAGTTCACATAATTTGATTTTGTCCCAGCGAGGCCCCTTAACTCATATTTTATGTCTTGTTTGGGTTATTTCCGTTAGTTTGGCTATTAATTTTAACATATTCTTGGTGAAAATAATTACTTCAATCCCTAGACTTTATTGATCATACTCCTAGAACTCTAGACTTTATTCATCATGTTTCTAACACCCTAAAAATTATAAATCTAACACATCAAACACTTCTCTCCCTCACACACCAACCACTTATTGCGATTGCAACCCCTCAACGTACACTCTGCCAAAGCTGACATTTCTTTCCCAACACCCTTTTGTATCCCACAACCCAGACAAATCACAAATGGAGTGCAAGTCTTAAAATCTTAAACATAAGCTTAGAAGAAATTGAAAAAAAAAAACAAATTAGATCTACCAATGAAGAAACCAAAAAAAAAATCAGATCTATCAATGTTCACACCGTCATGTTTCTCCATAAGCCCGGTGACTTTTTCCATTGCAGGTTAAACCTTGACAGTAGAGAGGGAGCTCTCTCCACGGCTATCACAAAGAACTCTATTCCAAGGTGTAAAAATCCTCTAATTCGGTCAAAATTAAGAGCACGATGACGAAGCAGAATGGTCAAATCCTTCGATTCGGTCAAAGTAGATTCAATCAAATCCTTCTCCTACAAAGTGCCGCCACACCCAAACCCATTTTCACTACCTATGACGTTATCATGCTTGCCAATGGCCGTGCCTACTCAGCCCAGATGGGATGTCATGCCACTCATCTAAAAAATGAATCAGATCTGGTACATAAACTTGATGTAGCTTAGAGCACAATGATGAAAATAAGGAGGCATCGATGCTTGGGAGATCTCCATAGGGTGGGTCAAATTAATGAGGACAAAAAGGATTTGTGCAGGCCTATCTTGTTTTTTTTTTTTTTGGTATTTTGTATTTTACACTACTTCATAATTTATGAATATATTTCTAATAGAATTATGAAAAATTGAATTTTCAAAGCATTGTTTGCTCAAAGAATTTAGTGGATATGAGGAGCAAGAGAAAATGTTGCTTGGATTAAGATGAGGATGATGGTTGAGTTGTTAGATTCATAAGTTTTAAGGTTTAAAGAATAGGGTGAATGAAACTAAGGACTAGAGTTGTCATTTTTCACCAAGATTCCATTCAAATTAACAGTCTGTTGGGTTTCGGGAGCCAAACAGCGCAGCGGAATTTAACCGAAACCCTCCAGGATCCAAGTGAAATGGGTAAACCGAGTGTTCGAAAATTTTCATACCTAATTTTCGGTTGAGATCTCTCACTCAACTGTAGAGTCGAATCACAAAACCTGAACAGTTGACGTGTTCAGGCTCTCTATGGTATCCATACGAGCCTCTCGGGATCACCACGCTTCCACCATGTCCCGGCAGATTCGTTTCTCTTGCGCTCGCAGTGTTAGTTTGCGTCCTCCAAGGAATTGCAAGAGAAGAGTGTGGCTGTCATTTTGGGAGGTTAGGGCAAGGAGACCTGCGAATTTCTCACTTAAAAGTTGTATTTATAGTGAGACTCAACTTCCAGGCCTAATGGGTTTTAAAGCCCTAATCCAATTAGGATTTAATTTCGGGCTTAATAATGGCTCAACTCTTGGGCCCATTATTAATACGAAATTAAAGTGAAACCATAACCCAAATAATTAGCCCATGCACTTTAATGATCCAAATAGCTCTATGTGTGCGACCCAATAGGCTCTTGCCATGTTGGCAATGATCATAAATCACATTTATGATCATAAGCAATGAGCGGTGTCTAGCAACACATCATTGCTACCCAAGTGACAAGATTGTCGGTGAATCGACTAAACCTTTATGATCATCACCGATATATGCCATTGTCCCTTTGTCCAAGATATCAAGACTAAGCACGAGACATGGAATGTGTCACTCTCGTATAGCCCAATCTTTGGTTTCTTGATTACCGAGTAGACCAACTTAAACTGATGACATTGATATCATATATCAACTCATCCGAGCATGGCCATGCATTTTCTAAGTCTCACTCTATCAAGGGGCCCGAAGATATCACTCCTATTACATAGGAGGGACAAATCCCATCTTGATCATACAAATCCCTCCGCATGATATGTGACATACCTAATGACCTCCTTCAAGTTCACTCAGTTACGAGCAACAAAGGAAAGTATCAAAGTATGTGACTCACATGTAGGGAACCTTAATGATCTTAGGTCGAAGGACTAGATATACCATGATCACTATGAGAATCACTTATGACACTCATATAACGATCCATGTAGTGTTCTCATGGTGGGTCGGTCCAGTACACAAGTTCTCCAACTTGTACCCATATGTAGACTACATATCTCATATTAGTCTCCACATATGCTAGTCGTTATGTATTATTGCAACCCGTTCCACAATAATATTAGACCAGGGACGTTTAAGAATATCATTATTCTAGGGTTACAATTATGTTTGTTAAGTTACGCAGAAACAAAACAACAAACATAATTGATGGATTAATACCTTAATAAAATATCATGACTCAATGTGAAAAAATAAAATCATCTCATATTGGCTTTTGAGCACAACACTAACACAGTCAAACTGACGAAAAGGACTCAAACAAAATGCAAAATATGAGTTAAGAAACCTTGCTATGATAAAATGGAGTTATTTGACTCAGATAGGACAAAAAAATAAGTTAGGGGACCACGGTTGAGTTTACCCATAGTTTTAAGTTTTAGCTTTGAAATTTATGAAGAGAAATTTTCATACCAAACATTTGAGTTGTTTAAATGTCATACAAATTTTATTATGTTAGTACAAATTTATCACCTAGCCATTAAAGTGGCAGTGGATGGAGTAATACTGTCAAATAAGAACAAAAGAAGAGAATGGATGCTTAAAGGTCACTGATCATCATCATACACATTCTACTAGACAATTTCACCCAAAAATTCATTAATTTCAAGAAAAAAATTTAGGGTTTATGAAACCTAGATTTTAGTTCGAAACTAAATTTTGACAAAATGAAGCAAAATTAAACCCTTAAGCCATAGAACTATTTTTCTTCAACTTGTACACTATAGAACCGAGCAATCCATTGGAGATTTTTATGGACAGTGATGGCTCAAGGGCCATCAAAGTGAATTAGCCTTCATAAGTTCCTCTTGTTCTAGGAACCAAAATTTTTTGTTCTTATTCTAGGCTTTGTTATGATATAGTTATGTGCATGTTACCATAACATATGAACATACATTAGACAGCAGCAGGGATGGCAACAAAGTGGTAGTGGTTGGCCATAAGGGTGTAAGCAAACAGAACGTTCGGTGAACTGTTTGTGAATCATTCGGTGAGAGTTCGTTTATGTTCATTTATTAAGCTAAACGAACGAACACGAACACAATTTTCTGTTCGTTTATTTAAACGAATGAACACGAACAAGCCTATATTCGTTCGTTTATGTTCACGAACAGTTTGATTATTGTTCGTTTGTGTGTATGTGTGTGTGTGTGTGTGTGTGTTCGTTCGTTTACGTTCGTTCATTTATGTTCGTTTAAATCGCTCACGAACATATTCTATACATTGTTCATGAACATGTTCATGTTCGTATATTGCCGTTCATGAACGAGTTCATTCGTTTGGTTCGTTTATTGCTATTCACAAACATAAACGAATGAACACGAACAACCGTTTTACACTAAACAAACGAACGAACACAAACAATGCTTGTTCGTGTTCGTGTTCGTTAAAAACTTAAACAAACGAACACGAATAGCTCTTATTCGTGTTTGTTCGGTTCATTTACAGCCCTAGTTGGCCATTAAGTCATGGTGGTGAAGGAATGGAATATGTTGTTTTTTAATGGAATATTTCATTCGTTAGTCTTATTTGTACCAATGAAAACATTGGTTGTCAAATTGCTCTTCATTCAATAGTCCAGTATGACATTTAGGCTGCTCAAAAGTTTGGTGCAAAATTTGCAATTTTCACATAAGTATATTAGAAAATTAGGTATTTAAGCCATTTATAAAAGTGGGGGCTCTAACCAGACAAAGTGATGATTGATGGTTATAACTTGCAACATGTTTTCTAGAGTGATGGGTTATTTCATGTTTGGCTCAAATTATGAAGTTTGAGGACTTCTTGTGTAATTAAGTCATTAATGGGGTAATTATTTTTTGACGATTGCCAAGACTTGATTGTATGTTGAAAGTGCTAAAACTTGAGGACCAAGTTGTAACGGCGAGAATGTGTGTGCCTTTGTGCCTTGGTTTGTTTAAATATTTGGAAAGCAATAGTTTGTCTGATATTTGGTTTTAGTTTTTCTATTTTGTTTAAGATTTGTATGTAGCCTATAAAAAATATTTGAAAATTTTCAAAAGGGAGTGAAGTCTGAAAATAGGGAGAATAAGGAAGAAAAGCATTTTGTGATTCTTATCAAAGTTCATAAAACTGTACCATTCAACCAACCATTAGAGCGTCCAGGCCTTGGTCAAACCGGTTCAACCGGTTAAATTGTCATGTCAATGCCTTTTCCATAGTTTTGTTGGTCCATGGCTATGGAGTGATGAAGGACTTTATTGTTCATTTTGAAATTAATGGAGCAAAACTAACAAGTGTAGTAAATATGAGGACTAGATTTGGGGTTCACTTAATATAACTTCTTCCAAAAACCTAATTCTTAGGAATAGAAACTGGGCGAATCGGGCGCAGATATCTTCTACCCGTCATCCATGCCTGCGGTTGTTTTAGTACCTATAACTTCACAAACAGCCGCAAGTTGGTGAAAAATTTCACCTACGCCCAAGACTCACAGATAATCAATACGTACGAGTAAACCATAGTTTAAATTGTGTTTTATTAATTTCATAAAAATAAAATATGAAAAACAAATCATTGTCCACATATAATATAATAAAATCATAAAATATACAAAAAAAAATATACATACAAAAAAATATTTGATGAGAATTAGTATAAAATATTAGCTAAGTGCTTGTGTTGCATCTCATTATTATTAATGAATCAGAAATTTAAACTCATGAGTTTTACGAGTAGGTGGAGTAGATTTATTTATGATGGATACCTCTTACACGTCATCTGACTGTATCCACTAGATGAGTGTGATTTGCTGTCTATGTCCACCCTATCACAAACATTTTTACCTTTTTTTTTACCCATCATAGATGAATATCCACAAATCACGAATTTTAAATACTCAATTAACATTCTTACTAATTTTAGAACATAATTTCTGTTCTTCGGTGCCGCTCTGCACGAAGTCACTCTTTCCTTCCTATTTTTTTTCCCCCTATTGACTTGCTTTTTCGTTCTTCCTTTTCTATTTTTACTGGCTTAATTATCTTCTGTTATAGATATAATAATTACTTTATGAACTCTAATCGGTATATCCCTCAAGCGTTGCACTTTGGTTCTCTTTTGACAGCCATCAAGCTTTATCAGTTTCTTCAGCAAAGAAAACACTCCTATTATGCCAAAAAGCTCGTTAATCAAGTTCTAAAAGGCTCCTCAAATTTTTGATCCATTATTTATGAAAATTGCAATAAATTGGACATGTCTGTTCAAGCCGCGGTTCAAATCAGCTTCTGGGTCGCCGAATATGAACGGTTTCAAGCCATTTTTAATTGTTTTGACTGATTCTTAACTTCTTCACAAATAAGCTGAAAAACTTGACGATAAAGGCAACAATTTATGGTTGAACTAGTAAAATAAAATGATTCATTTTAGTCCTAACAACTATAATTCTTATACTTTGTAATTATATCGGGACAACATATTGAAGTTGTTAGTAATATACATAGAATTCATAGTCTAACATAAGCAATGAAAGAATACTTCTATGATAATCTCTATATTTTATATGAGTTAATTTATCTTACCTATAAATTTAGAGTAGTTAAAAGTCAAACTATAATAAATCTGTATTACTTATTTTATCATATTTATGGTGCCGTTAGACGTCATGTGTGATTCAAAAAAAAAAATCCTAACACTGAATTTTTTTTTTCCAAAATTTCAAGTCAGTAAGTCTTGAATCGTCTGTCGGGGAAAAAATATGAAAGTTGATGACTAGGCCTATATTTATACTTCTTAAAACTATGAGGAGACAATAATAATGAATTGAAATAACTAGTGGAGTGAGCACTTGCACCCAATTCTCATGGCAACTGAAAATCTGCTAGGAGCACAGAAAAGAAAACTTGCACTTGCGACAACAACTAGAATCTAATTGAAAATTGGCAACAATATAATCAGAAAATCTAGGAAAAATTTATATAACAACCTGCTCAAAATTTGTATATGTGACAAAAATTAAGTGGATGTAAAAAAAATTAGAAAGCCCATTTATTTTTCTAATTACGAATCAAATTATACCACATAGAATTTTATAAAATTTTGATACAAACTTTTTAGTATGTATGATACTAATCATGTAAATTAGTGAACTGACTTTAGTTTCTGTGGTGCGCCTCGAAACAGCCGTGTCCAAGAAAAAGATCCTTTAAATATGCAATAGTACAAGACACCTTCCAATCAGAATGCTGAAATGGATTAGGTAAATCCAACGTCTCAGCCACGGCCACTACTAACTGTCGACACTAGTCCCCGGCCCCAGTCCTTGTTTGGTTGATTCATATTTTTTAGATGTTTCAAAAGAATAAATAGTTTTTTCAAATGATAGCAATTTATTATTGAAATTTCTATTTTATTCCAAAAATACTCATGTATTAAAGGTAATGGTTACTTTTTAAAAAGTAAAATTTGATAATAGCTAAAAAGTAGAAAATTGTTTGAAGTTTATGAAAAAAATTTGAATTGATTAATGAAATTGAGACAGGAAGGAAGAAGTATATGTTTATAGTCTAATGTCAATAGGTAACGGAGGCATATTTACCACTAAACTATAAAGGTAGAGTAATTCTGTCACTAAACTTATTTTAAAGATAAATTTGTCATTAACATTTTCATTGTTGGCAATTTTATCACCTGCTATTAAATAGTATGAATATTTCATTTATTTAGAGAATATGTAATGGCACAATTCTTAAATTAATCTCCGAAAATTTTCTTCTTAACCCTTACCTACCAAAACATTTCACAATATCTACATGAGTCAAAACCCTGTATTTGCCAACATACCTCTCATTAATGAGTCTTCTTAATTTCACATTCCTTATTATCGTTGAGCAACCCTCCGCTACTACCATTGATCCTTTACTGTAGGACTGCAGCGCCTCAAGATTTAGTCTCACTTACATTAATTAAATCATATTTGATCAGGATTTGTTTTAAAAAAACGTTTCTGGGAGCATTGTTGGGATGAGTGGAAGAGTATAGGTATTGCCTATGGCGAAAAAGGTGGAATGTGGAGAAGGATACAAGAGTTTGTTAAAGCAAAGATAATGAGAAAGATACAGAGGTTGTTAAAGCGAAGATAATAATGAAAATGATAAATTTAGAAATACAGGAGCTAGAGTGTTAGGTAAATGAAACTTGAAATTGAAACTTGAATTTTTTTTTATTACTTTTTTCACTTTTGCTACATTAAGCAATTTAACTGTCGATGGCAAAGTTACTCCCAATCAAAATATTAATCGCAAATTTACACATTTCAAAAAAATTAATAATAAATATACCTATAAAAAACTTTAATAGCAAGATTACTTTATCCCTATGGTTTAATAACAAATTTGTCGCTTTTGCCAATGCCAATACATACCATTTATGGGTCTGTGAATTTATTATTTATTGTTTTTTAGTACATTAGAGAATGAACAAAACGACGAACCAAGCACGAATGAAGGGGACTCCTCGACATAGGTCTATGAATTTATAATTAACCCGCCAGAGGATAATCAAGTGACTTGACGCCACTTGTTCTTGTGTCTCATCCAGTGAACAAAGTGGGCACTATTTACCCATCTCTTCTATTTCTACTTCATTACTGGCTATTACAATTTACACGCATGTCCAATTAATTTTAGTAAACGGCATGCACGACGGATATTTCAATCTTTACTTTTGCTAGAATCATCCTCATTGATGGTTAATGTAAATTGGGAAGATATTTTGCAGTTCGCTGGACTCTGAAACACAAGACCTTTATTGTGTGTTATGTCATCCTTGACTGGTGAGGAGAGTAGAAGAAATCTTACTCACCATAACAAAGAAACCACCAAAATGAAATGTAAGACCTTTTGTACAATTGGCCTTGCTTAAAGAAAAAAAACATACCTCCGTTTCATATTACATATCCCTTTTATTTTTTTTTATTAAAGTTTGACTTAAACATATTTATATTAATATGAATTGAAAAAAATTCTAAAAAATGATATTTAGAAACTATAATATTTAAATTTTCATTTTTATCTAAAAATTTCATATTTTTATGATAAATTTTTTTAAAAAATAAAATTATAAATTAATTATTATGAATAGTAAAAAAAAATAGTTTTTATTAGCCAGATGCCCAGAGGAAGTAGAATTTTACTTTCCTATTTCTCACCCTCAATGGTGGGCCATAAAGAGCTAATGCTCCGAGTTGTCCATTTACTGTGTAGAAGTACTGTCTGATCCAATAGCGAATTGATAATCGTCCGTTTGGAAATTCTTGGGCCCTGTTGATCAGCGGTAAACTAAATCCCAAAGTGTGATGTTTGGGCTTCTCATGAATAAACTGTGGGTTTGGAACATATACGTAAACAGGCCAGCGGCCAACACCATTGTGTAATTTCAGTTTGCCTCCCAAGATTTAGATGGAATTACAGTTTGCTCTCTCTTGTTTTAAAAGTATACATTTTACCTCCATCGTTTTTGCACTTATGATAGTAAGTTCTGAAAACTCAATTTAAACTATACTGTAGTTATCATTTAATAATTTATATTTATATGATAATTTTTACAATTAATTGAAAATTTAAATTTATAGAGAGAAAAAAAATAATAACTTAAAATGTCAATTAAATGAAAAAAAAGAATAAAAATATGGGAAAACTACCAAAAATCCCCCATGAGGTTTAAACCAACAGTTGTGTGCCCTATTTTTTAAAAACCTACAATTACCCCTCTGAAAACTTAACTCCGTCAAAGACCGTTACCATAGAAAAGGAAAACTAGCTGACTTAGCCCCTCTGAACTTTTTCGATAAAAAGTTTGGACCCCAGCTTTTCCATCTAACGATTTACCCACCGACCCATGCCACCGAAGCATGTCCGCCTCTGTTTGAATCCCACCTCGATTCCACCCTCCCTCCTCTCTGCTTCCTCTCCGCCTCCTCCCTCCTCCCGTCGCCATTCTCCGGTCCCTCCTCCCTCCTCTCCTACTTCTTCCCAAAGATAGCCGATAGTGCATCCTCTTCTCAGATGCTTTCCCCGATGGCCACACTTTCCCGAACCACACCACCCTCGTCGCCCGAACCAGTCCGCACCAGACCGCCCTCGTCGCCCCAGCCGCGATTCGACTTCGCCACCCCAACAATGATTTGCCATCGTCCTCGCCTACCCCAGCCGCGATTTGACTTCGTCGCTCCAGTGGCGATTAAGTCCGATTAATTGGCTGTTGCAAGTTCCTGGTTAATCTGTAGTTTTTTGCTAATCCTATTAATTGGCTCTGCTCCGGGTTTGTTCTAGCCGTTGGGTTTGTTCCGTCGGCTGGAACGCATCTGGGTATGTTCCCGACCAGGGTTCGCACGATTTGGGTGTTTTTCGGCCATGGTTCTCGCAAGAAGACAGAGCATGGAGCAGCGGCGGTGGCAACATGCCTGATTGGCGCCTGCTCACCTCCATGTCACTCCCGATTTCGTCGCACCTCTGATCGAGGGCCGCTACACCTCACCTCAATCAAACTTGCATCTTAATCGGCAACAGTGGTGACATGCCAGACGGTGCCTGTTGTCTTGAGGAATCGGCGCCAAATTCTGGTGCCAAGGCGGATTGTGTGAGTTGTGTCAGCCACGAGCAGAGATAAAGAGGAAAGAGAGATAAATGTTAAATCATTAGAAACAGGGGGCAAAGTTTTAAAGAAGGAAAGTAAGGAGGGCAAAGTCGAACAGTTTCTCTTTTCTTCAATAACTGACATTAACTGAGTTAAGTGTTGAGGGGAATAACTGTAGGTATCTTAAAAATAAGGGACACAACTGTCGGTTACCCCAAACCTAAGGGGGATTTGGTAGGTTTTCCTAAAAATATTGAATGGATCAAAATTAATCGAATCGGAGGGGAAAACTAATGCATAGATTAAGTTAGAATATCAAAGTTTGTGGTTGGATAGTATTAAAGAAAATGGGGCAAAGTCTAAATTTCTAAAATAAGAGGGCGAAACCATAATTTCACCTAAATTTGATTGGTAAACTGTGTTAGCCCTTACATTATTTCCCTGGTTGAGGGAAGAATGGCTGAGCAACTAACATTCTCCTTATTACCAAAATAATAATAAAATAATAATAATAATAATAATTCTCCTTGCTGCCACCTTCAATCGCCAACTAGTTTCATAACCCGTCTAACGGACGGGTCAGTAGTTCATAACAAAATGTGACTTTTTTTAAAGGGGTCTTATCTAACGTAGATTTCTTTTGATAGAGTTTACCTATGATGTTAAACTTTAAATTTTAAAAAAAACATGTAATGCCTTCAATTTTGCACATTATATGATGAATAAAGTAAGCAATAGATATTGTTGGTTTGCAATATAGTTACAACATTTGTTACTAAAAAATAACATAATAAAATTAAAAAATAATATAATAATTTACCATAAACAATATGATAACGATCAGATACTAAAAGATTGTAGTTTAAAATCCTATAGGCTTCATAATGGACTAAAAAGGACGGAATGAGTAAAAATCGGTAAGCCCAGTACATGACTAAAATGTAAAAGGACTAAGGAGTAAGGAGTGCCTAAAATGTAAGTTGGATAAGGTTGGGGATTATATAGAAGCATATAAGAATATGAGGGGGTGTAGTGACAATCGGAACGAAGAACAGGGACTTTGTTATTATTTTGCTACATAAATACCAAAAATATCCAAACGGCTCATTTGAGCCCTCTTCTCTCTCTCTCTGCGCCAGCTGCTGTATCTTCTCTCTGAATTTCCTGGCGGCAATGCCGTCCGGGAAATTTTTTTTTTCCAGTTTTTGCAACACATGACACCGTTTCTCTTAGATCCGACCTTGTCTGTCACTTTGCCTGAAACAGTTTTCGTAAAAGACTTCCGGTTTTGTCTAGATCGGGTTTCAAACAATCCGGCCATGTATTTTTCGTATAAAACAATAGATCAGCAGGGGTTTTGATTATTTTTCTCTCCTTCCTAACCTTAGCCCACCTGATTTGATGATAAATGAAAAGCTGTTAAAAAAATGTTTGATACTTCGATAAACCCTAGTTTAATTTTTTGTTCCTACGTTCCTCCTTCAGCTATATTAGCATCGATAAAGATTCCGGATTCTGTTCCCTCCGAAAAGCGAGCTTTGGCTTTCTTTCAACCGGTAAGCTCCCTAAACCTTTGACAAGGTCCGACAGTGTAACCTTGAAGAACACTGGGTAGACGTTCCTCCCATTCATGGAGCCCTCGTCGTCAATATAGCCCACATGTTAAGGCATGTGTTTTCCACATGATTAATTTCATAAAATATCCGTCACGATCCGATATAACTGGTGCGCCCCTTTATGTCTATGTAATCTGTGGTGGCGACCGTGATTGGAAACCTCATCAAACTCATCTCTCTCTCCGGATTAATATGTATGTTACCTGTTAGTATTTCAAAACTGTATCTGGGAATTTATGAAGAAAAGATCAGAATTTGAACAACCACTGGGAATATTAAACTGTTTTGTTGGAACTTCACTTCTCATTTGGGAATAATTTTTAGGTTTTGATTTAATAGCGTTAGAGTTACCTTTTCTAGTAAGAAGTTTGTTCAAAAAAGTAAAATCTGATACTGATTTTGTGGAATGGGAACTGTACTCCAGATTCCAATCATTCCACTTTTCTGTGGTTACCTTGAAGTAGGATTTAAATTGGATAACCGGTGTGTTGAGTAATGTGACGCTGGGTGGAAGATTGCATAAAGCAAGGGAACCATGTATCGGAAAGCCTTAATGCTAGAGGTGCTGTATTATAAAAAACTCTCCTCTTGTATCCCTAGGACAGGAGGAACTTGTTTTCTGTTTTATGAATTACATGGTAATCGAGAGGCATGTGAACAAAATGAGGGATTTGATGAAAGAAGACTGGCAGTGGGGACAGAAAATGCACGAAAAGATAAGTATTTGATACATTTTAATAAAAAATGAAGTATTATTTTGTCTAGATGAATGATTTGTTATTTTGTCTGGATGAATGATTTGCATGTCTGTCACTGGTTTTGAAAGAATTAAGCGTCTGTATGGGAGTTAGTGTGTGAAAACCAGTAATGGATAAAAATCAATATTTGCATAAATAAACTTAAATGCTGAAGCTAAAATAGTATTATTAGAATAGATACCAGTAATGCTGAAGCTAAAAAGTGATAGTTAACAATTAACAAAGCAGGTAACATAGTAATAAAACATTGTCCTGAAAACATAGAAAAGTGAATAACTCATTCAATAATCACGGTCCTAAGAGGAAAGCTTAACTACTTAATAGCCCCTAGTTTAAAAAGCCAGTAGTGGGAACAGAAATAATGGGAAAATAAGTATTTGATACATTTTAATGAAAAACCAAGTATTATTTTGTCTGGATGAATGATTTGCATGTCTGTCACTGGTTTTGAAAGAATAAGAGTTTGTATGAAAGTTAGAGTGTGAAAACCAGTTCTGAGTAAAAAACAAAATTTGCGTAAATAAAATTAAAGGCTGAAGCTAACATGGAATGTGGTTCTAGGTTCTGTAACTTTGTAGGAAAGGAAAAAAGTGACAGTAGTTAACAATTAACAAAGCAGGTAACATAGTAATAAAACACTATCCTGAAAGCATATAAAAGTGAATAAGTCATTCACTAATCACGATCCTAAGAGGAAAGCTTAACTACTTAATAACCCCTAGTTAAAAAAGCCAGTAGAAGGAGACCCATCCTCTGATGGGTCACTGTCAATGGGTGTGTCATTAGACCCTTCATAGGAAGATAACTTCCCCTTGAGATCAGCAACCTTTTCCTCCAACTCCCGAATCTGGTCAAGATAGACATTCCTCATGCACGTCTGGTTGAACCTCACCAATTGTAACTCATAGTTGAGTCCTTCATTCTCCCCCTCCAGCTATGTGAGTCGCTCCTTAACCTCAACATAATCCTCAAAATTTACATCATGGATGTAATAGTTCTTGAATAACTTAAGGCGTTTAATCCCGTCTGCTGCAACTCCATTGCAGTGTCCAGCTTCCTAGCCATTGATCCCTCCACTTTTAGAAAGTTTCTCTCCCCCCCATCAGACTGATCTAGTTCAATTTGAACGAAGCACCTTATCTTCCCCCCCTCAGCCACAGTAGTGTAAGTAGGCTTAGTCTTCCTAAGCTTCTCACAAATATGGTCAAGTGATTTCACAAATGGAATGGAGACAACCTCTATGACATCCATTATAGCTGGAAATTATAGCTGGAAAATTGTTGGTGTTAAAAGGGTTGGACTGTTAAACAGAAAATTTTTGAGCAATTGGGTGTCAAAAACCTGTGCAACTTAATGGGGAAGGAAATATTTGGAGAAAATGACTAATTTAGTTGAACAAATTTGAGGATTGACCCTGAGGAAACACAACAGACCTTACATAAAACCCTCCAGAAAATGTTATTATATGAAACGACTCTATGATGTTTGCTAGTATTGTAAATAACCATTGCATATATCAACCAGCATACATGAGCGCATATATCAAGCAGCATACATGAGAACACAAGAAAACATGCATCAATGGCAATAGAGAAAACAAAGAACCTGATTTGGCATATAAATCCCTTGTTCCACTAACTGAAATTCCTGACCCGAACTGGTTTAGTGATCTGCTGGAAAATACATAACATAAGATTGTCAATAACAACAAATAGTGCACTGCTTCTGGGATAAAAAAAAAATCACAACTTATTCTTTAACTTACTGTTTATATTAAATCAGAGAAGAATTACTGCAAATTGTCCCTGTTATTTGAAGAAATAACTAATTTGTTTGGATAATGGAACCTTTACTGCCAATATTTGTTCTGTTATTTGAATAAAGAAGTAATATGTTAGTGGATAGTGTAACCATTGTACGACATATAAGAAATGAGGAATTGTAAACCAACAACTCCTGCAGCTGAACTTTTTCCCCCAATTATTCTTTAACTTACTGTTTATATTAATTCAGAAAAGATGTTTCTTTGCTATGAATGTGCCCTCCTTGACAGTTGTGCTGGAAAAATAGTTGTAAGACTGTTAATAACATCACAACCTAAGTTGATAGTTTCTATTTTCTACTGCGAATGTGATTAATCCCTGTTATTTGAATAAAGAAGTTAATATGTTAGTGGATTTGTATGACATATAAGAAATGAGTAATTGTAGAACCAACAACTCCTGCAGGTGAAATTTTTCCTCCAATCTGAACGTTGGTTGTTGCTCACAGCTTGTTGATTGAATGATATTGAGGGACAAATGATGACGGCCAGAGTGTTCTGCTGCTCACTGCTTCAGAAAGCAGAAGGAATGTGCTTGAGAACATGGTTGCAGTGAAATCCAGTGGGAACGAAAATGCACGGAAAGGTGTAGCTGTAAAATGTATAGAATTTATACTTGTTGTGTATGAAACAGTTAAATTTGTGCTGGATCATGGGCTGTAAATGCGTGTGTAACTGCACAGAATTAGTAATTGTCTCTGCACGTTTAATAAGTTAGTGGGTAGTGGCGAAAGAAACTGTGGATAGTTAAGTGAAAATGAATGTCCATGTGTACAATTTAATAAATTCACTGTTACACGTGTATTATTTTAGGGGTAATATAGGAAATTGCCACATGTAGCATATTAGCATTTCAAAATAACATGTGTCATCTCCAGGAATTATTTTAAAATTATGTAAAATGTGTAAAGACTATTGTGCCAATTATCCTGCTTTCATATCTATTAATAGATTTAAGTATTTAGGGTACAGTTAAAAAGGCAGCCAATTCACTGCTTACACGTGTATTATTTGAGGGGTAATATGGGAAATCGCCACATGTCAGCATATTAGCATTTCAAAATAACATGTGTCATCTCCAGGAATTATTTTAAAATTATGTAAAATGTGTAAAGACTATTGTGCCAATTATCCTGCTTTCATATCTATTAATAGATATCCGATTCTTCACTGTTTAGCGATATTCTCTGTTCCCTTTCTTTGGCTTTTAAGCTTTTTGAAGGTTGTAACTTGACATGATTAATTATAAAATATATATTTGCCCCCTTTAAGTAATTATTAAGGATTAATATGTATGATTAGTATTTCAATGTCAAACTTTCAATTATTTTTTGTTATTTATTTCCAAATGATTGGATGGTTGAGTAATTGACAAGTAGAATAAAAAACTCTCATATCCCAGGAGGAAAATATCATCCGATAGGAGAAAACTTCTCCTCTTTCGCACATGTGGTATAACAGGGCGTTATAACATTTGTGGACATTATATATTACACTATATTCTAAAAATGAACATAGCTACTGTTGGATGAATAGTAGTAATTGTTTTAGGTTAGTTGAGCCCGTTGGTTTTGGGTCATGGTTTAGCAGATTTTTTATTTTTTTACTTTTTACTTTTTTTTTTTCATTTGCTTTTTTAAGGATGCAATTTGCTCTTTTTTTAGTTTTATCTCATTTCATAAGGCGCTTGTCTTTATGAGGGCCTAAGTTGTAATTTTTTTTGTTTTTGTCTGGCTCACATTTTTTCGGTTAAAACGTGATTTCATTCCCTAACTTTCTAATTTTTTTCTTTTTTGGACCTGAGTTACAACCTTGTTACATTTTAGTCTCTGAATTGTATAATTATTTAATTAAATCTTCTATTTGTTCTTTTGTCCCTCAGGTTTTTCTTTTTATTGTTTTTTAGGTACTACATTCTAAAATAGGACATTGGTGATGATAATTGTTTACTTTTTAGTTAAACCATTTTTTTTATCTTCATTAAGTCAATTATTAAATCCTTAATGCCTAAAATTTTTCCATTTTTTTGTCTTGATCCTAACTTTTTTTTATTGATTTTCTTAATTATTGTTTTCTTAAATGAAGCTTTAATAATTATTTCTATCATTGTTCTTTCATTATTGCTTATTAAGATTTGTAACATCAATTATTTATTTTAAGCTCTATAGTTTAATAAACCAATTTGTTCCATAATTGTTAAATTTGAGAGTAAATTTTTTTAGATAAATTTTTCATTGATATTATAAATTAGATTTTGTGTTAATAGGAGATGAAAAATTTTATTGAATTGTTTTGATTAATAGACAAAATATGAATTGTTTCAAAGCACGTAATGTGTTTTGTATCGCACTGCTATTGTTAAAAATTATTACAAAAAATATCTACTACAATGTGCAGGTCACCAAACCTCTTCATTTGTTCTCTTGGTCTATAATTTTTTTGTCATTTTTTTATTGTCTTCTAAAGTAAACATTGGTAACCATGATTTTTTTTTTCTTATGTTTCTGATAGGAGTATTTTTTCCTCCTGCCTCAACCTAGAAGGGTGTGAATATTATTTTGTTTTAAAATTACAATGACTGAAATTTGAAAGCATATTTTTTTTGTTATATCAAATCTCTACATCTTTTCACAAATTTATGTAATGATCATATAAACCGCCGCAATGCGCGGCATCCATGCACCTCGTATATACTAAAACACAATCGCATTTTATTGTAGATCTACAGAATTTTTTTTTTTTACTTTTTCCTATGTAATAACATAACCTTTTCTTTCAGCCTATGTAGATTTTCTTTCCTATTTTTTAGTCCTTGACTTTTATATGTTTGTCATTTTGGTCCTTTTTCTCTTTTCTTTTCTTTTCTTTTTTTTTCGTGCAAATTCAATGGTAACCCCCTACTAACTATAAGGGTGAAGTTATGATTTTGTAAAATAAGAATTATCCATGTCAGTACACAACAAATCTATCAAATGTTGACTAAATAACACATTGTTCTTATACTTTTGTAAGTCATAGTTTTGATGAACGAAACTCTTAGTCCCATCTTAGGCAGCGAAACTCATCTGAAATGCTAATCTTTCAAGTGGTGGCTGCCCCTATTTTAACATACAAGCTGATATTAATTATGCTAACCTCCAATCACCAAATGTGCAAGTATTATCTTCATAAGATGACATTCATTTGGGATTAAGGGATGTAGTGGAGAATAAAGTTTTTAATAATTTTATTTTTTTGGTGAAATTTTTAAAAAGTTCATGCTTTGAAAAAATCATTGAGAGGGAAGAAATAATATATCTATAATGAGCTTTGATAGCACAAAGGGCCAAAGAAAAGTATTTTTCCTAAATTTATATTTAAAATTGTTTTAATTTTAATTTTTTTGTGTCAATAGTAAAACACCATTTTTAGTTCTTAAAATTTTTCTCTTTACCGTATTAATTTTGAAACTTTATTGTATAAAGACTATACTTGATTTTATGTAATCCCTAAATCTCAATTTTTTTCATCGAGAAGTTTATTTTATAAATAGTTAAACTCACTTTTAATTACTAGAACTCTAAATTTTCCTCTTTTTAACTCCAAAATTTATTATTTAATAAATAATTTACTATATTTATATTAAATGCTAGTGCATATTGAATCACTGTAACTTCAGAATTTTGCACTTTCCCTTTTTGGTCGGCAAACTTTTCTTTTGAACAATTGACCCTCTGTTTGAGTTTTTAAAATATCATTATATGTCTTCCTAAGTCATAAACTCTGGTTATTTATAATCAAATGTCATAACAATAAATTGCTGCTGCAACACACGACCCAATTCACCTAGTTCACTACTAAAGGTAAGACTAGTGGTATTATGTAGTTATTATTAAGGTGGGGGGGGTAACCATTTCAAATTAATATTTGTAATTATGAGGTAGATAAGGTAGTTGTTATTAAGGGAGTGAGTTGTCACTTTAAACAAATATTTGTAATCATGTAAGAAATAATGTTTAAGATTTTAATTATTTTGGTAAAAAAAAAATCTTACATTTTAAAGTAAAAATGCTAGCATCATTGTAATTTATTGTATAGTGTATGTGGAATTGGTATCATATATTGCCTGATATGGTGTTAAGAATTGTTGTTTTGGTGTCTAGACCTATTGTTCTAGTGTCTAGTTTTGTTTTTCTGATGTATAATTATGTTATATTAGTGTATACATCAGTTACTGTAGTATCTAGGTGATAAATGTTAATTTTGTGGTCAAACATGTTGACTTTTTGTCAACTTTGACCGTAATTTTGTATTTTATCACTCAATATTTTTGGCCGACTCTTGCTTTGATCCTTTATTTTATAGGTTGGAGAAGTGGACCGTAGAATTGGAATGACATCGGGATGAGTGGAATGAAAAATGAGCATGCAAAAGGCAAGGGAAAAATGAGCATGCAAAAGGCAAGGGAATTTATAACTGTGAGGCCTAGGTGCCACAGTTCAAAAGCTCACTGCCTGAAAAATGCACCCTGAAGGCTTAGGTGTCCAAGCACATCATTCTAGGGCCTAAGCGCCAGAGTACCCTCGAGCTTGGAGGCTTAGGCGCCCAAGCACCCCCTCCTGGGGCTTAGGCACCAGAGCACCCTCGAGCTTGGAGGCATGGGCGCCCAAGCACCCCCTCCTAAGGCCTAGGCACTAGGCACCCAGGAAAGTGGTCCTCTACCTCAAATTTGAACTCAAGCTTACTATTGCCCAAGGATTTCTATCCAAATGGTTTGGTGAGTGAAAGGGACACCTCCAAGGGGCAGAAGAACCTGGAACCTAGCAAAAGAAAGGACTCTTCATCTTCATCTTCTTATTTTAGACTTAGTTTTTTTATCACGATTTCTTGCATTTTTTCATCTTCATTGGGAGCCTTGTGGATTCTTGTTTGGAGAAGGTTTGGAAGACTTGAAGACTTGTAGGAGCCTTAAGGAATCAAGCATCTAGAGTCTATTGGGTTCCTTCTTTCCTTCTTTTATCTTGTATTTAGACATGGATGCTCTTTTATGTATTTTCATGTTTATATTTAGTTTGATTATGGAGTAGTTTTCTCTACACTTTTTATGATTGTAGCTATTTGAATTGGTTATGTTGGTTGGATTAATGGCTATTTGACTTTGGTTTTCCTCCGTTGCTTGTTTACTCTTCTTCTTAAGCTTATTGTTGTGTTGATTGATTAAGGGTCATAGTCAATTGTATATTGGATTTCTTTTAAACTCTTAGAAAAAATTAAAAGGAATTAGAATTAGGAGAAGAGTGTAGTGGCCATGGGGTTGTTGGGGGATTAGTCTAGGATACTAGGTGAAGGTAAATTGAACTTTTTATGCCCCTCTTGAACTAGCAATTTGGATAGGAGTCCATTCTAGTATAATCCATTCTAGTATAAGATTGGGAGAGTGATCTTTTCACTTGAGAGAATAAGAGCCTAATTAGTTAACTTCACAAACAAGTAGAAAATCAAAATATTAGCCTTAATTCACTAGCTAACCAAGTCAACTAGTGAAAACCATAGGAAGTGTGCTTTGTTAATTCATTTGAAAACTCCTAATTTGCATTGTGTTTATTGTTCTTGTTTAGTAGTAATTTAAATAGAGTTGCAAACTTAGTTATTTTCATAGTGAGTAAATCATCAACTGTTGCTCATTTAGCTAAAGTAAGTCTCAAGGTAGTGGTAATTAGCAAATAATACAAATCAATCCTTGTGGGAATGATATATTATTCACCCTATTTACACACGTCCCGTGCGCTTGCAGATTAGGGTTGGAAAACTCACAACACTAGGACTGTTATTCTAGTGTCTAATTATATTAAGTTGTTGTATAAATTAATTAGTCTCATTGTTGGTTGATGTCAACTAGAGTCTTAAAATTTTAGCTCCAAAATTGAGAAATTATAATTGATTTTGATCCCTTAACAATATGAATAATTAAAAAGATTTTTATTCTATAAAATATCCAAAAAAATATTATAATTATTCCCCAATTAATGACATAATCTGAAATTAAAAAATTGCCTTAACTATCTATTTCCACACCTCCTAACTATTAACACCATCAACTTTTCATCCTATGATGGATGTCCACCAGGTGAATGCAAGAAGTTCATAGTATAACCATGAACCACTTAATTTGAAAAATTAATTTTTTTATTTTTTAATAAAAATTTAAATTTTTTTATCTACTTTACTTATAAAATGTTACATGTAGAAGTAAAATGCACTACAAGATTAAAGCATAAAAGTGACTAAATATACTACCGCAGTCAGTTGCCCTGACCAACTGAATTGCTCAGTCATATAAACCCTAGTCACATATCAAGAGTAACTAAGGAGCCACCACCACTAACGACTGAAACATGGAATAGCTGTATTTATAGGGACTCCTTAAATGAGTCAGTCCCTCACATAGGCAACTAAGCATCAGTTGCTCACTTGTTTTGGTTTTTTTTTATTTTAATTGACAATATACAATTTGGGGGAAAAAAAGGCAATTTTACTATTAAAGTATAGGGTGGAGAGTAATTTTTTCAGTAAAATATTTTTCAGAGAAATTTGCAATTAATGTTTTTAAAATAAACATATTTGTCACTGTCGTTAGTGACATGTCAAGATATGCTGATAGAGTAATGACATGACAATATTTTGTTGATTTTGGAGCTAACATGAAGGCACAGGTGGACATGGTAAAAAGAAAAAATTATTATACAATCACTCAAGTTATATTTCTTTCCTATTTTTCACCTTAATCTTTCATCTTCAACACCAAAGTCACAATTTCCAACTTGTCTTTCTCAACACATTAGAAATGGAAGGCTAGAGAAGTGCACTGATGAATTCTTCTACCACGATTTCTCTTCATCTTACTTATATAACCACTGCAGTTTCAACACCAACCTTTGCCCTAACTGCAGCAACCCAAATACATGGATTTGCTTAACTTTAGCTATGGTAATTACTGGGCAATTGTTGCTTGTCATGTCTTGTACATAATCTGCAACCATTGAACAACCCCTCACTTCATTCTCACTTCCTGGATCTTACTACCGTCACCAATGTCAAAACTTAATAGCAAATATGTTGGTTATAAAAACATTGAAGGCAAATATGTCACATATTGGCTAACGTTGCCGGTGGAATATCCAACCCACCCTCATCTTAAATGGAATTTTCTTTGTGATAACGAAATATTTTCACCTTTAACTACCAAAGTGGAAAATATCCCTTGATTCAAAACAATGATAGCAAATATGCCCATTTTGAAAATATTAGTGACAAATTTCTCAACAAAAATATTTTAGTCGTAAAATTACTCTCCATCCTATACTTTAATAGCAAAATTGTCGCTTCTACCTATAAAATTTTAATAAAATTAATTATTTTAATTATTTTAATTAGTTTAATAATTTAATGAAGCCAAAAATTGGAATGAAAATAATTTATAACTACTAACATAAAAGTCAATTTAATGCCATTTTTTAGATAAAAATCTCAAATCTAACTTTTAAGGAATGAGGTTTAACACAACTAAAATTTATTCACTATTAAGATAAATCAAAAAAAGTAAAATACAATCCAAATTCTTTCATTTCTTAACTATCCAACTTGGACAAATGGATAATCAAAGATTTCCAAATCGAGACATATTGTGCATATACAATAATTGCAGATCATTGCAGTTACTTTATATACATACTATTTTTCACCAGATCAAAAATCATTGATAGATACTTTATGGTTTAACTAGATGCATATGTACATAAACTTAATTTGTTTCACAATAATAATAAGATACTTATCATTTACTACAAATTCTTGAAAACAAATACAAGTTGCTTTTATATTGATGATTGTGGAGAGCGAAGATGTTGTGCGGTGCGTGAGGAAAGTGGAGGAGTTGGAAAGGATAAGGAAAAAAGAAAGAGTGTATAATTTTTTATTATAGGAATGACTAACTGGGAAAACTTTTTGGCCATGAATGCCTGAAGGGCGACTAACCACCTAAGTTACACAAAACATCTCAAAAGTGGGAAACGGGAAGAGAGAGTGAGTGTAGGAAAGTGATAACAAGAGCAGTAGTTGAGAGCTAAAGCGGGAACGCAAGAACGAGAACAGTGACCTAAAATAAAAGAATTATGCAACTTAACTATCCACGTGGTGATTGAGCAATGTTTGTTGTCCTTCAGTTGCTCATGATGTAAGCCCCACAATGGTAGAAATGACGGAGAACCGACTGACTCACCAATGCGACTGAAAGTCAATCGCCCTTTAGTTACTTTTCATAATTTCTATTGTAGTGCGAAGTTCCATTTATGTAGAGTGAAATATTGTCCTTCCCAATAATACGCTATTGAAAAAATTCATAATAAAATTGATCTGAAAACTAATATACCTCTATTATTTGTTGGCATCATTTCATTAAATAAAAAGAGTCTTACAAAAACTTCAGAGAATCATTTTTCTCGATATTTATACAGTTATCAAAGGTTTAAGTTTTGGTTTCTACAAGGAATTTCTTTCTTTTGTAGCTAATTGAAGGATTTTGACTAGTAAAGTAGAATTGGTAAGGGCGTGTTGGATTTTGTGATACTCCCTGCTTCCCATATTTATTAAATCCTTTGGTTTTGGTATGGATATTAAAAAAAATGAGAAAATTTTGTAGGCTGTCTCCATTTTTGCCCTATATTTTTTACACATAAATTGAAACAATTGGAAAAGATGAAAATCAAAATGATAGTTTAAAACAAAGTATAGTAAAGTTAAATGTAGTAAATGTTTGAGATTGGCCAAAATGGAATATGTTGCAACAGTTTTAAAACGGATATAGTTTTTTTTTTGTAACCATTCTTCTATAAAGCTTTCAAGTATAAAAAATACCAATTAAACAAACATGAAAATATGGCAATTGTTTTGATTTCAAGTACTATATATTTTTATCTAGTTTATTATATCTATCTTTGACATTAAATTATAATAGGGAAACTTACAATTACTCCCCTACGGCTTGCCCATTCCATTTTTAAAAACCTACACTTTGCCCCTTATTTTTTTACACTATCTAATAACAATTTTTGAAACTGTATTCAAACTATACGATAGTTATCTTCTAGTAATTTTTATCTCTCTAATTTTTTATAGTTAATGGATATTTCAAATTATCAGTTTTTCATTTTTGTAAATATATTTCATATTTATAAATATATATAATTATTTTTTAAAGATCAGTTAGCTATAAAAAATTATCAAAAATCTTAAAATTACTGGAACATGGTTATCAGATAGTTTAAATCATGGTCTCAGAAGTTATTGTCAAACACTATAAATGAAGCTTGAGGGGGGTTATAGGTTTTTCAAAATAGAGGGGACAAAGTATAAGTTAGACTAAACCACAATGGGGATTTTTGTAATTTTCCCATTATAATATGTGTAGATCATAAGTAGCGAGAATATTTGACGAACTAAGCATGATTAAAGCCAAGAATTGTTTGAGGCTGGAAGTTAATATGACAAATGTTGATTATCTGTAATTGAGTCATTAATCACTTGCATTTATCCAACAAAACAATTAGCTTAGCACAAGGTGACGAAGATGAATTCATCGAGTTTACAATGACTTGAGAATTAATCCATCTCAATTAGCAGAGGATGTAGACAAAGCTGGAAGGCCAAGTCAACGTTCATGCCTGATCTGTCCTTAAGCTATCAACTTAATTGTTGCTTTGTATTGTAACCAAACATTTCTATCTTTTTCAAAATTTTGAATTAAATGCTTTAACAGTTATGGCAGTAAATTATTTTATTAGAACAAGAATTCATTCACATTAGTACTAGGGTTGATAAATCATATGTTATAATTTAACCATTAAATTCAATGTTCCTTTTTTCTTTTATATGAAGCATATTATTATTGAAGAAGCATTACACCAAGTCTTTGCAATAAGATCATTAAGCTGGGAAGGGAGATCTCCTATCCATAAGAGGTAATGATCACAAGATAGCCTTAATTGGGCTAGATAATGAGTTGTGTGATTATTTTCTATCAGTGAAACACACTCACCAGGCATGAAGCTTTCCTAGGTGCCTGTAAACCTCCTTTTATGTAGGAATGGCTTGGACTATAACATTTATGTCCATTTCAAGTTCCAGCATTTATGCTCCAAAGTCTGCCACTAGTTTCATCCCCTCTAAGGCCACTAAACTCTCTTGAAAAAATAATTCGGCAACCTTTCCATTTTCACTGCCAAAGCCATTACCACCACCCCCCTCATGTACACAAAGGACTACCCTTATACCAAGGCCATCATTTTCGCCTATTGCAATGTCGGTATCTAGCTTCAACCAGTCCTTCGCAAGCTATGTCCAACCCCGATTAGACCCAACTGACATGGGCAACAACAATCTTATTGATTAGGAGGGGTTTGCCTTGGTCACCCATAACACTCTCCAAATGCACCAATTCCTGACCGTGAACGAAACAATTCTTATTTTTCCAAAGGTTATAGTGACCAAAGCAAACCCCACATAATCTTGTTGATTGCAGCCATTACTTGCATCATGGAGCCAATCCTTTATCGACCTTTCCGGAATCAAGAGAAGAAAAATAGGCGCTACCCTTACCAAATTTCTTTTGCATAATCGTAATCATAGAGGATGTGCAAAGCTTTTTCAAGGGCCTTCAAACATATAGGGCACAACAAATCTACCTCCATCTTCCGCTATAAAAGGTTGTCTCATGTCGGAAGACAATTGTGACTCAATCACCACAGAAAGAACTTGACTTTGGGCTTTCATTGGGATTTTCACATTGCATGCGACATAATTTCTCCCATTGTGTTCTGTCTCCTCATTATTTCTTTGGATCATATAGTAAGTTGATAATCTTATCTCGAGCCACCGTCGGATCCAAAGGAATACTATGATGAATTGGACCTCCGAGTAGGTGAAAACCTCTTGTAGTAAGCTAAGGTTCGAGGTCCATGATTGGAAAAGAAAGACTTGGGAGACCATAGCTTTTTAGCCAATAACCTTAGGAGGTGAATATGGCTTGAAATGGTTGGCACCTGGAATCCAACCATCACCTAAAATTTTAATATTGGCCTCAGAACCAACCTACCATCGAATTCCTTTTTCAAGCACCATTTGACCAGCAAGAATACTCTAGCATGTATAAGATGACTTTTTCTTCTCCTCAGCCTATAAAAAGGAAGACGAGGGATAATGTTTTGCTTTCAGGACTCAGGTGCTTAGTGATAGGTCATTACATACTAATCCTCAGCCTTGCTTTGCAAGCATCACCAAATTAAAAGTGAAGAGGTCCTGAAATCGTAAGTCTTCCTCCTCCTTTGAACGACTAAGGTGCACTTACCTGATCCAGTTAATGCCTCGATTATTCTTGCCTTGATTTCACAAAAACTTTTTTGCTGCCACTTTGAGCTCTTGACACACACCTCCTAAAAATAAAAAGACACTTATGGCATATGTGGGAATCGACTATGCCATGGCCTTAATAAGAATCTCCTTCCCTGCTTTCGATAACATTTTTACCCCCCATCTAGAAATTTGCTTACAAAGGTGTTCTTTCAGAAAACCTAATGCTCCCTTCTTTTTACATCCTACACAAGCTATAAATCTTAAGTTTTTTTCAATGTTACAGTATTTAGGCACCCCGAAGATAGACATAAATTGGCTTCTCTTATCCTCTGTAGCATTAGGACTAAAGAATAAACCAGAATTGGAAAAATTGACCTACTGACTAGAGATCACCTCATAAACTTGCAAAGTATTTTTTAGTTTTTTGCCTTCTTCCTTTGTGGGCTTACAAAAGATCAGACTGTCATCTGTAAAAAGAAGGTGAGAAACTTATGATTCCTTGTAACTTATAGCCATTCTCGACAATCACCTTTCTACCACTTGATTTTTTAGAAGCATTGAAATCCCTTCTGCACATAATATAAACAAGTAGGGAGAAAGTGGGCCCCTTTGTCAGAGAACCTTACCTAGGTGAATAGTACCATGCTTCTGATCACTCAGCAAAATCAAGTAAGTGACTAAAGAGTTGCAATCTATGACAATATTAATGATGTTTTCTGGAAATCCCATTTTCTCCATCATTATATACATAAAGTTACATTTAACCTGATTATACGTTTTGGACATATCCAACTTCAAGGCGTAAACACTCTTCTTCCCTTTATATCTGCCTTGGATATTGTGTAACAACTCATAAACAACTAAGATGTTATCTGATATAAGTCATCCTTTCAGAAAAGCACATTATTCCTCATTAATAACTCCCACCAGTGCTGCTTTAAGATGATTCGCAACTGCCTTCAAAATGATTTTATAAATCACATTATATAGATTGATTGGTCCAAGTTACGTCATTTCTTCCGGGCCTTCACTCTAAGGATGAGCACAATATTTGTATGATTAACATCCTACACTAAATAACTATGATTTAATACATTCAGGCTATATAGAAAAATATCACTTTTAACCTAATGCCAAATTTTTTTTTTATAAAATAGTGCAGGAAGACCATCCGGTCCTGAGGCCTTTGTTGGATGCATGTCCATTACTGCTTGGTAAACCTCTTACGCAATGAACGGTGGCTCCAACTCTGTTCGCACCTCTTCAGCAACAGTAACATGAGGCAAGGCTGCAATGTCACCCACATTACTCCTAGTTGTAGAGGTGAATAGCTTTTCAAAGTAATGAGCCGCTATCTTAATCATTTCTTTTTTTTTTCCCATCAACTCACCATCCTCATTGCAAAGGTGCATGATTTTTTTATTTTTTTCATTTAGCCGACATGTATGCATGCAAGAACTTGGAATTGGAATCTCCCTCCTTTAACTAATAGAGTTAAGATCTCTGCTTCCACATAACCTTTTTCCTGATACTACCATTCAAATAATTTTCACTTTGCTTGTTGTTCTTATTGAAAATTTTCCAGAGTAGCTTCACCCGTCCCTAAATCACAAACTAATTTTTCTAATCGTTGAACCTCTTTTTGAACATTGCCAAATTCAATTTCATTCCAAATCTTAAGGGCGCTAGTAACATGCTTAATCTTTTGTGGAAGGGACATGCCATTTCTGCCCGGCTCACAACTTGACCAAACTTCCTCTACCACTGATGGAAAACCTTCTAATCTCACCCACATTTCTTTAAATCAGAAAGGTTGCTGAAATTTCTCCCTTCTAGCTGGTTACCATAAGTTCAATACTAACGCCATTTGATCAAAAAAGGTGGTTGATTAGTGCTGGATTGATGCCTCTGGAAACACCTTTGTCCAACTAACCGACACTGTCACCCTATCCAACCGACACCATATTGTGTCCCCTTCCATTCCTGACTCTTGACCAAGTAAATTCTGAACCCGAGTAGGCTAGGCCTTCCAGCTGGCAATCATTCAAGTAGTCCCAGAAGCACTGCATCAATCGATTATCCTTTAGCTCACCTTGTAGCTTTTCATCTTGATAGAGGATTTCATTGAAATCACCCTTGTAAACCTAAGGCAAGGTAGAGGCACCCCTGAAAGAACATAGCAATTGCCAAGTCTCCTCCATTTTTGATTGGTTTGCCACTCCATATACTCATGTACATCACCATTTATTGGTTTTGCCAGTTACCTTAACCTTCACATCGATGTAATGCTTAGAAAATGACAATAGCATTATCTGAAAATCTAGGTGCCACATAAGAGCTAAGCCTCCAGAGCGCCTTGCACTATTAACTTCAAACATATGCTTAAAGCCACATCCTAATCACACCGACTCCTTTCATTCCTTAGACAACCCTGTTTTGAACAAAAAGGCCAGCCTTGCTCGATATCTCTGTAAAAGTTTTCTCAACTTTTGAACTGCCCAAGGGTTTCCCAAATTTCGATAGTTCACAAATACTAGATTCATGGTGACTAATGAGCCTAATCTACAAGCTTCGATGATAAATTATCCACTTCAATGTTCCTTTTTCTATTACAGTTAACACCTCCACCATGCTCCCCACTTCTCTTCTTGGCTCTATTCTTAGATAACATACCAACCACTCTATCTCTTTCTTGGTTGGTCAATGTAGTTTTTCGTGCTAGCCTCTTCCAGTGAGTGACCTTTTTTACATTGGCCATTTTTTCATCGTTTAACCATAATGATACTTCGGCAACCCTTTGGGCGATGTCCTCCAAAGTTTCAGAATTTTCAACGGCATTTTAAGTGCTCAACATGTTTGCCTTCACTGTATCAAAGCTTCAAGTTTGGCTTTAAGAATTTTTGACTTTAGTGAGTTCAGTTCAAACCTCTCCACCTCCGCATTAACTGGCACCAACCCTTTGCCATTATTTGAATGGATTTTACCACTTCTAGTAGATTTTTCATGTGACCATTCATCCATGATTTCAGCATTCTCTCTTACCATTTTAGGATTTACTCTCTTCACACTTTCACCTAACTCTTTTTTTTGCTTCCCCAACGGCTTCGTCCAAACCAATTGTCACCTCGCATTGCCTATTGATGAAACTTCAACACCGTCACTAGACCATTGTTGTGAACCAGAGTCTCATGTTATAAATGTTATACTAGTGCCCCAACATAACCTTTTGCTTGACATTCTTCAAAATTGATTATTCAAAGGTAAAGCCTTCATCCACTCACCATATTGTGGAGGCCCTTCCTGAGACTCACAATCTTTATCCATGTGACCAAGCCTACCTTATTGAAAATAGAAATGTTAGAGCCTTTTGTATGTGAATTGAATCATGGTCTTTTCTCTATGTTTTAGTTGGTAAAAACAAACTTTTAGCAGCGGCTTCCGTACATCTATTTCCACCTTAAAGCACAAAAATCAACCCTTCAGCCCACCATTTTTCATACTGCTTCACTTGTCATATACTTCCATAACCTTTTCAATCAACTCACCCAGCTTTTTACCAATCTCGGTTTGCATAAATTCAATAAAAATGTTATTTCCCCAGAGCCAAAATGGTGAGGTTACGATCTCAACTTATCTAGGTTTTTTATCTTTTGCAATTTCTTTCAAAAGAAGAACGTGTTTATCAAACAGCCAAGACACGCTGTCCATAACCCTAGCCACATCCCCCCTGGTCTTAAACATGAAAATGAATTTATTATTATCAATCATCTTTGCTACCATGCCTCCAAATGGTCTCCATATAGCCTGTATCGTATTTATGAGTGCCTCATTGTTGAATAGTCTAATCAAACAAAGTGTACCTGCAGTATAATATTTTATCACCCTCGTCACACCTAGATCTAACGTGGCCTCCAAATCAAGACTAATCTGTTCTTTTTCTGTTAGTGAAAGGTTTCACCACTATTCTATCCCACTATCCACTGATCCATCTACCATGATTCCTCCAGCCATCAAGACGACAACCTTCTTACACATGAAACCTTTTTTCACTTCAAAAGAGATACACAACCCTTACCAAAAGAAGACCATATGGTTGGCTATAAGTCAATATTCTAATCGTATAGAAATTCCATAATTTTTTATGGTCATTTATTGCATATTTTTTTGAAATTGCTTAACTAAATCTTAATGGTTGAAATCTCTAGTTAAAAATGTGCTCTTTTTAGATGAAATTTTTATAAAAATCCAATTAATTTAACAACTGACCACCATAATTTCTATGAATAGATTCTTACATTAGATCCAATAATCAGCTTAACATATAATTCTCATTATAATACTACTTAACTTTGATTAATTTAAAATGAATTATTTTCATGTTCACGGCTTTATTTATGAGGCCAATATTATTGGAAATTTAATACTATATAAATTTTATAATATATTGAATAAAGTTTGTTTATAATGCGAGTAAATTTAATTGAATTATAAATTTTTTATTGTGATAGTAAATAATTCATAAGAAATTAATTAAATTATAAAAAAATGTCATCCAATTGATCATTATAATTATATAATATTAATTTTTAAATAACATTTGATTTAGACAAATAAATTTGTAAAAATAACAATAAACTTGGATTTGGCATGAAGATTAAAAAATTGTGTTATTGTCTCTTTTATCCTTTGTTTTATACTTGAATCTAGAAAAGTAGAAAAAATAAATATTAAAATAATAATTTTAATTTAATTAACATAACAAAATTTAAAATAATAATTTTTTTAAGAAATGATGAATTCATTGATCATTTAGAAAAAAGTAAAACCCAGCCACAATAGGTACGAATGAAATGGACAAATACAATTAACAATAGAGAATCCAACATAGGCAACAGATGCACAGAAGTGCTTAGAAAATGAGATATACAAGTAAAATAATAAAATGTTGATAAGAAGTTGGACAAACTTAAAGTATTCAGTCTCAAAAAATGACTTTGGGGAATGCAACATGACATTGCCATCAAAGAAGGCCAAATGTACACTAGTGAACAAGTTGGGTTCTTGATAGGGTCCGAATTCCGACGTTGACCCTCAATTTATTATTTGGCCTAAATGCACAATTCATTTTTGAACTTAGATGACTTGTACGAGTTCGTCATTTAAGTTTAACTCAATATGACTTAATCCTCTAAGTTTTAAATTTTATGCGAGTTAGTCCTTCTTGTAACAAAGTTAGAAACAATGTTAGCTTGTTTGTCTACTGCCTTAACTCCTTCCTTAGTTTTTGGGCAAACAACCAGCACATATCCACACTTAGATCCATTGCCTCCACCATTGTTGCTTACACTGTTGTGTCATTTGTGCAACTTAGATGATATAGCTCACCCAAGCTTAACTTTTGACTTGCTCGGGCAGATTCATTGGCTGATCCACATGGTATTACTAGAAAGATCAAGGGTCCACAGAGGCAACCATGACATCTCCAAAAAACAAATTTCAACGAAATAATTTGATCCCAAATGGAGTACTAGTTAAGAGAACTAACAAGTATTTGACCGACACATATCAAACAACAACCTATATAAATCTAGTCTTTGATTTATCTAAACACAAAATAAACCTAAAAACACTTATTCCCCTATAATCTTATGAGCTAACTGGATGTCCTTTAGCATGATCGTCACCCTCTTGGTGTGGATGGCATACAAGATGATGTCCCCAAAGAGACCAACCACACACCATTATTACCTCTTGAAGGACCAGCATGACATGGTTTTGTAATTAGAAGTCAATCTTGAAATCTTAGGCAATGTCACAAACATGCCTCCTGGAACGGGTTCTTGATTAGACGTTCAATGCCCTTCTGGTACTTGTGAATTTCATGAAGAGCAGTTCCCTCCTCCCCCCCTCGTGCGGTAATGATGGGGCTTTTTGACTCCCTTGGTGGTTGGGGTAGGTTTACAGCTAGTGTGTTTCATGCACACAGTGGAGTTTTATGACAATCTTGATCTTGACATTGTCATGGAATTAGGAGGGAAAGCTGGAAAAATTGATCTCTGGTCATGGAATCAAAGGCACAAATTGGGCAAATGATAAGTGGTGGAGTGAATACATAAAAGAAGTTTATGATTTTGTCACATAAAAACTAATATAATTTTTAATTCTGTTACACAAAGGACTGACTCACAAAATTTCTAAAACTTAGAGGATTAATTCATATTGAGTCAAACTTAAATGATGAACTCATGAGAGTCGCCAAAGTTCAAGGATGAATGGTGCATTTAGGTCTTTTTATTTCTCTAGGCTGGTCCATATAAGTAAAAGCCAATGCCTTTGTCCCTTCATTTCTCCATTTATTTTTCTCCAAATAATGTCTAAAATAATGTCTATTGGAATAAGCTTATTTTTATTTTTACATCTTATTTTTTTGGGATCAATTTCATTTGAAATCTAATATTATTTATGTATGATAATTTATTAACTATAATTTTTTATGATATTTTTTTTAATTTTTTCAAATTTTTTATGTATTAAAAAAAATGAAAAACTCATAAAAATTTATTAACATAATAAAAAACTCATTTTGAATGGATTATTACACATACATAATATTAGATTTAAAATAAAATTTATTTTAGATAAAAAAATATATAAATAAAAATAAATTATTTTAAATTAATTTTACTTGAATTAAAATGAATTAGCTCTAAATTCTTTTCACGATTGAAGAAAAAAAATCCGTATTACTAAGTTCTGTCTATATTCATCTCTACAGCTTTATGAATAAAATAAGAAAAGTTTATAAGGACAGCAAAGCATGTAAGAAATGGAGGTTCTAAAGTTACAATAGCTATTATTAATAGAAGGAAAAATTGCACCTAGAAAAACAAAAATAAAAAATAAAGATAAATTCTATCTTCCGTTCCATATTCTTTGCACAATTTTTTATTTTGGTCATCTCAAATTCTTTATACTATTTCCTCTTTTAATAAGTTATATCCATTAAGTTTACCATTATACCATTCCTTCAACCCTTTTTTTTTTTTAGTCCCTTGACTTCTTGATTTTCTCTCCAAGTCCAATATCATCATCAAAGGCAGAGCCACTTTCTTGCTACATAGGGTGAGAAGTTTAAGCAGCCTTCACCATCCAACCCCATTAGTAGTTCCGGAGGGAAAATAGTCAGCCGTCGTACTTCTCATCATTTGTAGATGTACTTCTTGACTTCTCTAGTGGAGAGGTCCAACTTTGCAAAATTCTAAAACCCATGGCGAGATACGCAAATTGGGTCTTAGGATTTAGTTTGATTTCTGATAGGATGCTTTCAATTTTTCATCAAATTTGTTGAAAATAGAGCCCGACAGGGCCATGTAGTGAGCCAATGACGATGACCTCATCAATCTCCAGCTTTTCCAAGGCATTCCATAGATGGAAACAAAAGCAATCCAATGTTTCGACCCATCGGATTTTGGAAGTGTTCATCGCATCTTTCTCTAGAATCCCTAACCTCGACATCAAGTCAAGGATTGATGATGGATCAAAAGAGAGTATGACAAAGTTCAAGATTGGAATAAAATGGTTTGCAAGAGGGAGATGGCATGAGGTGGGGACAAAGGCATCATATGTGAGTAGGCAGTGAAGTAGAAAGGAAGTGCCATGAGTAAAACTAGAAACAATAGACATAATTTAAGTTTTTCTTAAACTTCGTGCAGATTGAAATTGTGCAAACATAATGAAATGAAGGGATTAATAATTATCACCTGATTTGTTAGTAGAATAAAGCAGGATGGATGATTTTTTATTTTATCATGGATATTTATCTTATGTTTGGTTCTACTGATGGAATAATGAGTTAAGTCAGATGGATACATGTTTCGCGTGCCACCGTGGTGGTTACCCAGACACACAGTGGGAAGAGGGGGTGGGAGTTACCCCTTTTAGCTTTTGAAAAGCTTTGATTATGTATGTCTATAATTAATAAATATAAATTCTTGATATGCAATTTATTCCCTCAAAATCTTTTAATTTTTTGGAACCTTAAGACACTCATGTATTCATATGTATTCATATTCTGAGTATGGGTTCTTAATTTACAATTTACTCGCTCTATAAAGGACTAACTATATGTAAAAAGTTGAGCATATTACTTATAATTTCACCGTAAGTCAACCACTAAAGTACTTTTACTGACAAATAAGCCCCTAATTTCTTTTAGAGTGGGTGAACATAAGACATTAACAGCTTGCTTGGATTGAGGGAAATGATTGAAAAGGTAATTACCTTTTCTCCTTTTAAATAATTTTTAGTGTCAAAATCAACTGCTACCTATTTATCGTTTAATGGTTATCCCGGAACTTGGCCTCAGGCCACCAACTTAATTATCGGCGGTTTTGGGAATCGGGTCGGGTCATCGGAATGGGCCTGGTTATTGTCTTAGAACCACAAGCTGTAATACTACACGACATCAACCAAACCGGTTTGCTTTCCCCCACGATTTACTTGATGATTACGGCTGGTTATTCGTTCTCAAGCGTCCATTTTGCTGTGTTCATCAACATTTTCAGCCTGCAGCAGTGATTTGTCCAACTCTTAGCAGGGGGACGCATTGAACGTGCAGAGCAAACCCAGAAAGGACAGAAGATGGGGCCGAGTTTAGGTGTCCGATACTCCTCTCCTTTTTGGCCGATGTCGACACATCACCTTCGGTCAAGCCTGGAAACGATTGCCAACCCAGACTTGAGCCGTCCTACTGCAAATCCGTCCGACAATCCTTGTCCCAATCCACAAAGTTCCTAACTTGATCAAAGAATATCTCAACAGGTATTGTTCATCTCTGCCGTCGCCGGTGATCAGAGCTCTTGCAGATATTAGGATTTTATTTACGGTTAAATCTATTGAAAGAAAATAAAAGGACTGCAATGGGGACGGTGTATTCAGATTGCCATCAAGATGGTGGAGAGTCCAATGGTTGCTACGTGAGTCGAACCGAGTTCCCGAGGAAAGCAAGCCACATGCGCTGCCACCATGCCCACCAAGCCTTATCGGGAAAATGGTGGTGGAGGCTTTACGCCTTGTGGAGGAGAGTTATTGATGTCTTTAAGGCGAGGAAGGGGCCCTTCCAGGGGAGCTGTCAGTACGAAAGTTGGGGGAACAGTTTAGCAATCTAGGGCTACAATTATCTAGCTCTTTCCATTCGAAGTTAGGTAGTGGGGTGGAGATTTGATTCTGGAAGTACAGGGCATACCCAGAAATTCAACCTAGGGCCGGCATGGGGCCTTGGTATAGGACAGATTGTCATCATGTATAAATTTACAATCAATAATATAAAATATTAAATAATATTAAATGAAGTAAGTTCAATTTATAAAGTAAAAATGGTTATTTGAATTTTTTATTAATTATAAAAAAATTATTATAAAAGTTTAATTTATTATATAACACTTACCAAATAGTTCAAATTATGATCTAAAAAATTATTATTAGACAAATACTTTGAGTTACCATATTTCATGCAATGTAACCAAAATGAAAACATTTTTAATAGGATTAGGACTAAAATGAAATAATAATTAAAGATTAGGGACTATCACGCAATTTACTCAATAAGAAAATGAGTGAGACCTTAAAAGGATAAAATATACTAGAGTCTCTTATTGATTACAAAACTTACAGATAGGTACCTAACTTTAGTTTTTCTACAATTTTATCACATATCTGCCAATAATTTTTTTTAAAAATTCTAGGAAGGGCGGTTGCCCCTTCCCGCCCCTAAGAAGCTATGCCCTTGTGGAAGGATATTTGGGCTCACAATGAATCTCTTGAGAAGAGGTTCATCAGACTACTTGGGTTGGAAAGGTTCAAGAAGGATGGCAAAGTATGTGAGAAGGGTGTGTGAAAAGGGATGAGATGGGAGTGGTTATGGAGCAGCAGTAGGGTGCTCCGGGGAAGGGAATATGGAGATTTTTCCTCATTTTTGGAGGTGTGTGAACACATTGCTTCTACATCTTGATAGTTGCTGCTATACTATTTGCCAAGATGGTGCCTACTCAGTTAAGGAGATTAGTGCTGTTGGATTTGTTCCACTCATGACTTATATTTATTTAATTTTGATAATAAAAAATATATTTGTTTTATGTGCTTTAAGGCTTTATTTAAAAATTCATACTTTGGTCTCTTGTTTATAAAGTTTTGATCTTTGGAAGAAAAATTGTTTCTAAAGTATATTTAAAATATTTTTGGTGATTCAAGTATTGCTTATGAATGAAGAAATCCTTTTGGTGAAAGATATGTTAAAGTTTGGAGGTTTGGAAGTAAGAAAAATACCTTGAGCTATAGTTTTAACAGGGTGAAAATGTTTCAACGTGTTGAAACTAGAACAATTTTTTGAACCCGAGAGCATTTTACTTCTGGACAAAAAATCATTCAAGTGAAAATTTTTCAACGTGTTGAAACTGAAACAATTTTTTGAACCCGAGAGCATTTTACTTATGGATAAGAAAATCATTGAAGTAAAAATTTTTCAACGTGTTGAAACTGAAGCGATTTTCCAAACCCGAGAACATTTTCATTTTGGACAAAAATTTCATTCGAATGAAAAATTTTCAACCACGTGAAACGTGGACTCTAAACATGCGCGCGAGTTCTCGGTTTGAAAATTCTTTAAAAATTCATTCTAAATTCATGCCACGTCAGATTTCCATGTGTGTTAGGCGCTAAGAGTTCATTAATTAGCAATATAGCCGTTGGAGATCAAACCTTGAATTAAGTTATGAGACAGAAATTTCAACCGAGTGAAAGTTTTTCACCTTGGTGAAACTGGGCAATAGAGTCAATTTTTTTGTCAAATTTGATAGCAACGTTTACCAGTTTTCAAGGGGACTTTTCTAATCATTAAAACGGTCTTCAACGTCTCTTTTGCATCTATTCGAGTACAAAAACATCAAAAATCATCAGTGAAAGCTCTCTTGGCAACCAGCAGAAAGATATTATCCTAAATTATCATCAAGAGCTTGAACTTGAAATTTGCTAAGAATTTGTGCTTTTATTTGCTTATCTAGCATTGAGTGCTTTCATTGTTCTTATCACCTTGTAACCGCGAAATTACTGAATTTGTGTTGAGTGTTTAAGTGTTTTCCTTGTAAGGGAAAGAAAGTTAAAAAGGTTTCTAGTTAGCTTTTGGTAAAACTAGTAATTGGTTGGGTTAAGAGAACCACCAAAGGAGTGTGCTCTCCTATATGATATTTGTGTACTCTTGTGTTTTATAGTAAAGAAGAAAACTCTCAAGTGATAAACTTGGAGAGAAGAGTAGACTCTCAAGATGAGAGACTGAACCTCTATAAAAATTTCCTTGCAAGCTTCTTTCACTCTATATACTTGATTCTTGGTTGGTGTTTTATGCTCATTTTCTCGGTTGAACTTGTTTGTTTTCAAACATACTTCAAAGATAGTTTTCAAAGCAAAGTTTAGGTGAATTGTGATAGTCATTTTCTGGTTAGAATAGAGTTATTTATTGCTTCTTGAATTGAATTTTAGCTTAAGGGTTTAAGAACTCATTTCCAATTTAACTTGGAGTTTAACCAATTCACCTCATCTTGGTTGTGTTAAGTATATTTTATCAACAGAGGATCAAGAACTCTTATAATTGGAGGGATGACATACTTCTTATTAGACTGACCTTGCCTTGCTTTTATAGCTTGTTGCATAATAAACCTAATAGGAGTAGATTACCTAAACCTAATTGATCTAGAATACTTAAAGAAACACGTTTACATGTAGTCATGCGCACAAAAACTAGTCTTGATCGAACTAAACTACTTTCCAGAAGTCCTAACTGGACTTTCTTTATCATTCCCCACTTTAAACTAACTACTAGTAGTTAGTTTATGTTGGTAGTATCAACAACTCCCAGCTCCTTGTGCAACTTCTGAAATGCTTCAAGCTTTAGAGGTTTAGTCATAATGTCCGCCACCTGGTCTTCACTCTTGCAATACACTAATTCAACCTCTTCCTTTCTAGCAAACTCTCTCAGAAAATGAAAACGTACGTCAATGTGTTTTGCTTCGACCATGCATAACATGATTTTTTTAAAGTTTAATCGTTGAACTGTTGTCACACTTTATTGTAGTGCAGTTTTCTTGAATGTGTCCCAGATCTTTCAGAATTCTCCTCATCCAAATAGCTTGTGAAGCACATCCTGCTGCTGCCACAAATTCTGCTTCAGTAGTTGATAACGCTACTATGGGCTGTTTCTTTGAAGACCACGCTATTGTTCCTGAGCTCATAAAAAACATATACCCAGATGTACTCTTCCTGTCTTCTGCATCTCCAGCATAATCACTATCTGTGTAAGCCAAAACTTCACCATTTCCTCCTTTTTTATATTGGATCCCATAGTTTATTGTCCCTTTTAGATACCTCAGAACCCTTTTAACTGCCTGGATATGAAGTTTAGTAGGCATTCCCATATATCTACTGATGAGACTTGTAACAAACATTATGTCTGGTCGTGTTGCAATGAGGTACATAAGGCTTCCAACAATCTTCTTGAAGTAAGTTTCATCAGTGCCTATTCCCTCAATGTCTTTGCTTAGTTTGCAACCTGGAACAATTAGACTGGTGGCTGAGTTGCTTTCCATCATTCCAAATCTTTTTAATACTTCTTGAGCATATCTCCTTTGACAAATGTAGATGCTGTCATGTTGTTGAAATACTTCAATGCCAAGGAAGAATCTCATTCTTCCTACATCAGTCATGTTGAATTCTTTCATCATTGATCTTTTAAAACCATCCATCAAATCTTCACCATCTCTAGTGTAAATTAAATCATCTACATATATACTTACAATCAAAACCTTCCCTTATCTATTTCTTTTGATGAACAAAGTTTGTTCACTGCTACACCTTGTAAAGCCTTCATTTAGAAAATGTGCCTCAATCCTACTAAACCAGGTCCTAGGTGCTTGTTTTAGTCCATACAACGCTTTATGTAGTTTATAAACCAGATGTTCACTTCCCTTTTTCTCATACCCCGTTGGTTGTTCAATGAATACATCTTCATTTAAGTTCCCATGAAGAAAGGCTGGCTTTACGTCCATCTGAAAGATTTCCCATTCCTTTTGTGTTGCCAACGCAATGATCATTCTAACTGTGTCCATTTTGGCCACTGGAGCATATACCTCAGTGAAATCAACTCTATGTTTTTTAGAGTATCCTTTAGCAACTAAAGGTGCCTTGAACTTATCAACTTCTCCTTTTTCATTGAATTTTGTTTTGTAAACACACTTCACTCCAATCTTTTTTGCACCATCAGGCAACTCAGTGAGACTCCAAGTATTGTTTTTCTCCATGGACTCTATCTCAGCATCCATAGCTTTTCTACATTTGAGACTTTTCACAGCATCTTCAAAGATCGCAGGATCAATCTGCACCAGGTTAGCTTCATTTTCAGAAAATTTTGCTCTATTGTCATACTCTTGCATCCATCTAGGAGGTTGTCTTCTTCTTTCACTTTGTCTTACATCTGGTCTATTTTCAGTATTGTCATTGTTATTTTCGTCTTTATTCTCCCCCTTATCAGTTTTTGAGTCTGTTTCATTTTCATCACATTCCAGTTCCATTGAGATATGGTTTTCATGGTTCTGCTCTCATTTCCATTGCCCTTCTTCTTCAAAGAGCACATCTCTGCTCCCGATAATTCTTTTTGCTGTAGGATCATACAGTCTATATCCCTTAGACTTTTCACTAACTCCTAAAAAGATGCAAGTGAAACTCTTATCATCAAGCTTAATTCTTTTTGCATCTGGTACATGAACATAAGCTATACTCCCAAAGATCTTGAGGTGCTCTACTGATGGTTTAACTCCACTCCAAGCTTCTTGAGGAGTCATGTTCTTGACAGCTAATGTGGGACATCTATTTAGAATGTAGACTGCCCAATTTACTGCTTCAAGCCAGAAAGTTTTAGGTAGTTTCTTGTCTGAGAGCATGGATCGAACCATGTTCCTTATTGTTCTATTTTTCCTCTCTGCCACCCCATTTTGTTGTAGGGTAAAGGCTGTAGTCAGCTGTCTCTTTACTCCAGTTTCTTCACAAAACTTCTTAAACTCTTCCGAGTTAAACTCTCTTCCTCTATCAGCTTGTAGACATTTAACAAACATTCCAGTCTCCTTTTCAACAAGTGTTTTAAAAGTTTTGAATACTTGTAGGGCATCTGAATTCTCTGTCAAAAAATAAACCCATGCTTTCCTACTGTAGTCATCAATAAGGCTTAGAAAGTACTTTTTCTTACTGTTGGATGAAGGATTAATGGCTCCACATATGTCTGCATGAATGAGTTCCAGCTTTTGTTTTGCTCTCCATGTGCTTTTTTTAGGAATAGGATTTTTATGTTGTTTCCCTATTAGGTAGTTTGTGCATGTGATGTTTGAGGCTAATAGTTGAGGAAGTCCACATACCATATCCTTGGATTGCAAGATTTTGAGACCCTTGTAGCTCAGATGTCCATATCTTTGATGCCAAAGCTGATTTAAGTTTTGAGTTCTTGTGTGAAGACAATTGCTTTCTTGAGTTTGTACTTTGTTCATCAGGACAAACATTCTGTTTGATGTCATGCTGGTTTCAGTGATCAAGCCTTTCTCTGGATGATAGATCTTGCATTTATCTTCTTTGAACACAATAGTCAGACTTTTCTTTTGAAGCTACCCTATGCTCAACAAGTTATTCTTCAATTCTTGGACATAGTACACGTCTGTAATTGTGTGTGTAACATTGTTTAGAGCTAACTTCACACTACCCTTTTCTGTGACATTCATTCTTGTATTATTTCCCAGTTTCACAATATGCTTAAACTTTTCATCCATGTTGCTGAATACTGATGAATTTCCACTCATATGATTTGAGCATCCTGAATCCAGAAACCATGCTTCTTCCTTTCCAGCTTCAAACATATCAACATGTGCCATCAAGAGCATCCCTTCTTCTTCAAATTCTGTGAAGTTTGCTTATCTCTCCCATACAGGACACTCATATTGAAAGTGTCCCAGTTTGTGACACTTAAAGCACTCTACACCAGGTTTATTAAAGCCTAGTCGACCCCTTCCTCTTCCTTTAAAGCTTCCTCTTCCTCTTCCTCCAGTTTTATTCTCTGTTGTTACTTTTAAGGCTTGTTTTTCACTATTTGCTTTCTAAAACTTTTGCTCATGCACAATAAAGGAGCTCTGCAATTCATCTGTTGAGAGTATGTCTATATCCTTTGATTCTTCAATAAAGCAAACAATGTAGTTGAACTTATCTGTCAACGATTTAAGAATCTTCTCTACTATGGTGACATCATTCATTCATTCACTATAGGTTCTCATCTTATTAGCTATTGTCATTACTTTGGCAAAATGTTCAGAGATAGTTTCTCCTGGTTTCATCTCAAGAGTTTCAAACTCTTTTCTTTGTGCTTGAAGAATTGATCTCTTTATTCTTGCATTCCCTTCGAATTTTCTCCTCATAGAGTCCCAAAATTGTTTGGATGTATTCTTTTCCAGAATAGTCTCAAGGATAGTTTTATCTATAGCTTGAAACATATAGTTTTTACCTTTAAATCCTTCAGCTTTAATTCGTCGAGCTTCTTTTGTTGGGCTTCTGCGAGCACAACTCCTTCAGCTGGTTGCTCATATCCTGTTTTTACCAGCCACTAATATTCTTTGGATCTCATAAAGTTTTCCATCAACATGCTCTAATGATCATAATGACCATCAAAACGAGGTATTGTTGGTTGAACAAAACTTCCATTGCCTTCGCTCGCCATCTTATTTAATCACAAGTCACCAGAAAAAGCTGCTGCTTTTGGTTTATCAGGCCCAGTGCGAGCTTTGATACCAATTGTTAAGTATATTTGATCAACAGAGGATCAAGAACTCTTATAATTGGAGGAATGACATACTTTTTATTAGACTGACTTTGCCTTGCTTTTATAGCTTGTTACACAAGAAACCTAATAGGAGTAGATTACCTAAACCTAATTGATCTAGAATACTTAAAGAAACACGTTTACATGTAGTCATGCACACAAAAACTAGTCTTGATCGAACTAAACTACTTTCCAGAAGTCCTAACTGGACTTTGTTTATCAGGTTGTACTTGGAACAACAAGTGCCAAGCTGGACTCTACCTTGCTGGTGGTTTCTATACTTGTGGAAGCCTGGAAGGGGCCCTCCTGGACAGGTAAACTACTAGAGCTAATCTTCCCGCTGGAGGAGAGTCTTTGCCGGATGATTTGTATCCGGTCTGTGGCAGCTCGTGAGAGAATGCAGTTCGCATTTTAGTCGGGTGCAGTTCATCTGCTCTTATTTGGAGGCTGGTTCTTTCATGGTAGCAGCTAGATACAGGAATTGAAACCGACTTTCTGGATTCGATGTCATGAAAGCTCCGTCTACATTCACAATGACGAAGGAACAGAAAAAGGGTCTTGGAAGCTAATTGCGCAATTACTGCTTGGCCAATTTGCGAATGAAGGAAACGATCTGATTAATCTCTAATTTTTTGGACCTTTCACGCTATACTCTTTGTATTATTTGCTTTAACATTGATAGATTTCCGCTGGCCGCTCAAAAGAAAAAAAAAAAAAAAGATGGCGGGAGAATCAAAGACGATCCCTCTCTAACAAAAAAAGCCTCCCACTTCAATCCGTAAATTAGATGTTTTGGTGTTGTAATGTGGCATTATTTTGTTGGCGGTACATGCGGTGGAATAGAGAAGGACAGAAGATTTGGATTGGCGAAGGTGGACTCAATCCTTTTTCAAAAAATTAATTAGTGGGTTTAATTTGACTAGGGAGTAAAGATAGTGGTTTGTTTGGTTTTTTTTTTTGTGAGTACTTGCGATGGTGGTGGTGGTTAGGGGTGAAAAAGGGACGAGTGTTTTTTCTAGTAGCTCGAGTTCAAGCTCGAGTTGAGGCTTTTCGATCCAGGGCAATTCAAGTTTGAGTTCAAGCTTGAGCTTGAGCCAAAAAATAGGCTCAGACTCTTTTAGGGCCAAGCTTGAGCCTAAAGAAACTCGGCCCTTTGGGCTCGCGAGCCTAACGAGCCTAACCTATTGGCTCTTTCTCACCAGGTCCGATTCCTAAACCCTAGTGCCCCTACCCCTTGCGCTCATGAGTTTCGATCTTAGCCTTCGCAACTCTAGGCTCCCAATCGGCCACCACCAGATGGTGAAATCACAATGTTGATGAGAGCCCTCTGAGCCACAGTCAATGATGATTAGTGTTTGTGATTGGTTAATCTTTGCTACATCTTTTCTTTGCTTCTCTGTCATTGTTTCTGCCGGTCACAATAAGCTTAAACCTTCAACTCTCATTCAATCATTGAAATCGGAGGCCTTCAGTCATTGGTTGGAGGTCGAATCCTTGGGTTCGATTCATTAAAAATGGGTTCAATTTGTTTGGTTAATGAATTCTCCCATGCAAATTTCCCTAAACCGCAAAATCAGTACAATTCTTTATTGCCAAAGTGCCTCGAGCAGATGATTGCCAAGGCATTCAATGATCGCCACCCTTTGCAACCTGGCTGTTTAAGGAAGAATATGGCTCTTTTGCAAAGTTTATGAAATCAGGGTAAAGTAGCAAAATGATTAGAAAGTTTGGGGTAATATTTATAATTTTCCCTCCCTTAGTTGTTTAAGTACAAAGTTACAAATTTAGTCTCCACATTTCATCTAAGTTATAGTTCTGAGACTAAAGATTTGTATGCGTCATTTGAGCCTGGCAAGCCCTTAGCCACAGCTTGAGCTTGTCTTGAGCTGAGCTTGAACCTAAAAAATTGGGCTCGAGCAATTCGAGCTCGAGCTTAAGTAGTACCAATTAGGTTCGGGCTCGGCCCAACCTATTTTCACCTTTAGTGGCGGTTGATTTTCATTTTTCACCCATCAGAAGCATTTTTAAATTTAGCCATTGACATTTATCCTAAATGACATTTTATCCCTCTTATTTTAGAAGCCTCTTAAAAGTTTCCTAGGGTTTTAAGAAACTAACACTTACCCCTGTAATTTTTTTTTTATGAGTAAATTGCATAAATGATCTATAACCTTTAACTATTGTTTTGTTTTAGTCCCTAATCTATTGAATGTTCTATTTTGGTCCTAAACCTATTAAAAAGTCACTGAATGAAATATATTAAATTAAAATATTCGTATGATAAAAAAATTTTAAATTATAATTTAAACTATTTAGTAACTATCTTACAATAAATTTAATCTATATAATAATTTTTATAGTTAAAAAAAATTCAAATCATCTTTTTTTTTTCTTTCTGTTAATTAAACTTATTTTATTCAGAAAGAATAAATTATTAATTTAAATGTTTATTTGCTATAAAAAAATATTAAACTGCTTAAATTTACTAGAACATAGTTATCAAATATTTAAATTAAAATTTTAAAAGTTTATGTTAGAAAGTTATTTTGAGTTAATGAATTTCATCTGCTAAGGGACCAAAATCGAACAATTTTAGTAGGTTAAGGACCAAAACAGAATATTCAACAGGTTAGGAACTAAAATGAAATGACAATTAAAGGTTAATGACTATTTACGCAATTTACTCTTTTTTTGAATATTAAAACCAATGGATTAATTACACTTTGAAACCTTAAGTCTAGTTTTTGTTTAAGTTTTCTCCTTAATATATAAATTATTTCACTGCTTGTCTTTTTCAAATAATATAATATAACACACTTTTATATATATAGTTCCTTTCAGCTTACCATCTCCTAATAATTTTTTTCTTATGATTCTGCTTTATTTACTTTTCATCATCTATAATTTTTTTATCTCTATATCTTTTATTTTTAAAATATGTCTAATAAAGAATGTCATTTTTATTTTAATATTTTATTTTATTTATTTATTTTTATTTAGAATCTTTACAAGTGTCCTCCTCATTTTGTTTCCAAAATTATTATGAAAAAATCTAAAATTGAAGAAATAATAAGATTGATATTTAAAATAATATAAAAATTCTAAAATTTCTTTCATTTTAATTAATACATAATTAGTTTTTTTGTTGTAACTTTAGCCGTATATATTTATTATTAATTATTTTCTGAGAAGGTATCATTCAACAAAATGCTTATTGATTATTTATCAATTTCTCATATGCTTAGATGATTTCTAGTCATAATTCTTTGACTTCATCCTTGATGTTGAGTAAAATTGAGATAGCTAAGAAATTACTATTTTGTGGATTATAATGCACCAACCTTTCACATTTGTTTTCTTTCAAAAATCTTTTTTGTCATTATTCTCACTTAAGAGACGGTATTTTTTTAATAAATGACACTAATCTTTTTTGTTGTATTCCATCTTCTAGCCGTAACCATTACTCCAAGGTCTAGTCTATTTTTTAGTCAAGGAAGTCAAGAAATATTTTTCTAAATGAGATCTTCTTAAAAAATAATTAATCAATCAATAAATATATGAAACTAAAATTATATTAAAATGACCAAATATTGCATTAACTTGAACAAGGTAAATTTTAAAGTTTCCATATTATTATAAAATGAGTGTTATCACTTCTTTAATTTTTTCTTAATTAGTTACTACTATTATAGGTTTTGAAAAAAAGTGAGGGATAGAAAGTAACAACTAATTTAAAAACCAAAATGAAAATATTAATTAGAGGTGATTAAAAAATTAACAAATACAGAAAAGTACACACAATAGTAAAAAGTAAATACAAACTGAATTTTAGTAAAAAATAATAGAGTATGTAAAAAAGAACAATAAATATAAATATATTATGTCATTTGGAAGAAAAAACAAATAATGAAGTAATTTATATATTGAGCAGAAAACTTAAGAAAGAATTAAAAGTTGTAGTCTCGAAGTATAATTAATTCATTGATTTTAAATTCCAAAAGAGACAGTAGGGGCATAGATGTAGGTTTTTTAAAATCCAAGGGAATTTTAAGAGATTTCTGAAATAGGAGGGGTAAAGTGTAATTTAGGGTAATCAGGGGACAAATTGTAATTCACCCTTTTATTTTTTGGCCAAATACCCATTAGAAACGTTAGGGGCTTATTTGCTCATAAAAATATTTCAGTGACCAGTTTGCCTTATGAGATCAACTTTAGCAGCATACGTGCCTTTGTTGCCGTTGTATAAAGAACGTAACTTTTAAATTAGGAAAAATTACAAAACCCCCCCTATAGTTTGGTCTAACTAACATTTCGCCCCTCTATTTTAAAAACCACACATTACCCCTTGTTTGCTTTATAGTGTCCGACAACAATTTCTGAAATCTTAATTTAAACTATATGATAATAATATTTTACTAATTTCAAGATTTTTAATATTTTTTTTACAGGCAACCGACTTTTAAAAAATACCCATATGTATTTATAGGGAGAAAAATATATTTACAAAAAGAAAAAGCTAATAATTTAAAATATCTATTAACGGCCACTCCCTTCGGCGGCTTGGCCTTGGTAATTCCTGTACCTCACCTTCGCTCATTCCGATTCTGTCTCGCCTCTGACGGACTGACGCTTCCACTTTGCGACGCTGACGCTTCACGGCTTCAGAATCAGCACCACGCACAGCACAATCGGTTGTCGACGCTAGTCGGCTCCGGCTCGTCGCACATGGTATTTAATTTTTATTTACGATTTTCGTATAAAATTTTTTGTTCTTAATTTGTTTCTTGCTTTCCTGTAATGTTGCTTACATTGGTTGTCCTCTAATTTGACACTTAGAAAAGAGCTGAGTTATGATATGTTGTCATACTTGTTTTGCATTGGGTTCTCACTTCTCAGTTGGCATCGGGTTCTCAGTTGAAATGGTGTTTTTGCATCGGGTTCTCAGTTGACACTTAGTTTTGACGTTGCTTCTGCTTTAAAATTAGCTGAAGTTTTGTGTTTGTGACTTCGTCTGTTGGTTGTTTTTGTGTGTGGGTGTGTTCTGCTGCTAATTGATGCCAATTTCTGGAAAATACCTCAGGCTCACTGTCTACTAAACCAGGACCTATAAGAGACGATATATATTAGTGATATGCTTTTGCTGTAAAGGACTGTACCAAGGTTGTTTTTGTGTATTACTGTTGTAGCAATCTGGTGCCTGTGTACTGGAGATTTTCTGTGCGTATATACCTTGGAAGAGTCACTTGCCAGTAGACTCTTAATGTTTATATGTTAGCTAAAATGCTTACTGGTCTGAGGATTGTTTTCGTAACATCCAAGGTTAATAAAGTACTTATGTATGGCCTTTAGCATCAAGAAACATAACTGCAAGATTTAGCAGTCATTGGCTCGGCTAAATGTTGACCAAGACATTGACTTTTTGTTCTAACAAGTTAATGGCTGTTTATACATTTCACACAAGTCATTTGATGTTAATAGAACTTTCTGGAATGATTGATTTGCTCATGTTAGCCCGGATTGCATTATGACTGTCTTAACTGGAAGTTTTGAACATAAACACACTAACTAGCAGCAGTAGTTCTGGACAGCAGAGTATATCTGTCCTCAAGGACTTATGTGTATAATTCTTATGAGCTTACAGGATAATTTATAGACCTCTGGTTCAAGACATGTATATAAGAATATATATGATGAAAATAGAGGTTCGTAAGTGTATATTACAGTTTCTGATATCAGACCTATACGTGCGATTTTTTTTTCTGCAGTAAAACCATGGTGCTTATGTTGACCTTTGAGTTGACTTTAATTTGAACCAAAGAATGAGAAGCCTTAAATATGTTTCCTGCAGGTTCTAAATGGTTATTTGAGCCTGCCTAGATGTGCATTTAGCTTGAATTTGCGCAGAATTTCAGATTTTTTTATCAAAATTAAGGATATATTTCAGATTTTTTTTAACTCATATTTGTATTCGAGCCTCGAACATTTTCGAGCCGAGCTCGAGCCCAAAAAAAGGGGCTCGAGCAACTCGAGCTCGAGCTCGAGTAGTACCGAATTGTGATAGGGCCGAGCTCGAGCCTGGCGGCTCGGGCTCGGCCCGGCCCATTTTCAGCCCAACCCTAATTCCATCAAATGTCAATTTCGCCGCATTCGACTCTCGAGCTGGGCCAATTACACTACCAGTAACTTGCAAACAAATATATAAATAAATAAATAATTGTCCTCAAAAGTCATTGTCTCTATTTCCTTCTCAATTTGTGTGATCACGTGTTGGTTTCCCATGTACGTTCTCTTCAACACCCTACAGTTTCGTTCTCTGTCCCTCTTTGATTTCCTCTTCACCTTACCAAACCATCACTAGTTTCTTCTTCCTCCACTCCCTTACTCTCTATCTATCTCTGCGCTGATAATTCTTTCTTTTTAGGCTTTTTTTTTCCCCTTTTTCTTTCCCGGTTTATATTATTTTAATTATCTTGAACCAGCTATAGCTAGCTAGCTGTGAACTAAAAGAATGGCTGCGGCGCCGGCGAGTGGCCGGCTCCAGAGTCTGTTACAGAAGGCGGTGCAATCTGTCAAATGGACTTACAGTCTCTATTGGGAATTCTGTCAACAACAAGGGTAATTAGTTAATGTTAGCAAGATCTGGTTAATTTTATTAGTAATACAAATGAATCCATAGCTTGTTCTTACTTAAGGTGATGTTGATTATGGTTAGGGTTCTGGTATGGGCGGAGGGGTACTACAACGGAGCAATAAAGACAAGGAAGACGGTGCAACCGATGGAAGTGAGCGCGGAGGAGGCGACCCTGCAGAGAAGCCAGCAGCTGAGAGAGCTCTATGACTCTTTGTCGGCCGGAGAGGGCAAGCAGCCGGCGAAGCGGCCTTGCGCCGCGCTGTTGCCAGAGGACCTAACCGAGTCTGAGTGGTTCTACTTGATCTGCGTCTCCTTCACTTTTCCTCCAGGGGTCGGGTAAGTAACTAAAACGTACTACTAAGTTTCGTGTATATATTCATGATCTCTAGCTAGTTAACTATATATAGTTACTACTACGGCAAGAAATTGCGTTCTTGTTATATCAAGTTGGGTGCAACAATACTCTAGGAGTGTGTTTGAGAAAGATTAAATAGTGGGTTCTTTAATTTAGTATTTTCAAATTTATTTGCTTTTCCACTTTGAAAACTTACAATTTAAGAAACGTAAAAAATAATTTTAAAATGTTTTTTTAGAAACTTTAGTATTCTTTATTAAATTTTATTTTTTTAGTTGGGTAGTGAAAAAATATCATAAAAAGTTTATTAAAATGATTTTAATTATGGACATTTGAAATATTGACTTTGATCAGATGTATAAGTTTTAAGAAAAGAAAATAATAAAATTTTAATGAGTTCTTGAATTAACTGGAAAAAACGGAGCTAGATCTCTATCTATCTAGGTAGCTAGCTGTTTGTTAGAGGGCTTTAATTGGTTGTCAGTTATATTTGGCAGAAAATAAATTTCCTTTTGCTGGTGCAGCCATTCCAAATGCGAATCTATATATATATATATGTATAGAATTAATACAGCGCCATGAATTAGAGGAGGTCGTAGCTAGCGAATTTATTGCTGGGTAAGAAAGAGGCAATTCAGTGTTTCCCAGTTTCTAGATCAGAGAAGGCCCATCTGGATCGGGAAAAGATTAGAGAGAGAGGAATGATTACATATTAAATGAGGCTGTAAATTAAAAACTTATGGTTGAGGTGAGGGTGTAATAAATGGACCATTAATCGAAGACTCACATGACATCTCTGTACTGTAGGTACATGGGCTAATTTAGACGACATGTGGCGTATAGGTATAGCAGGAGATTGCTAGCTAGGTAGGGAATTAATCGATCCTAGCACGCATGCAGCTGTCCTGTCGACATGGTGTTTTTATTTATTTATTTACATGCTACAGAACTAGCTCTGCTTTGTGTGTGACACTGCTTGTTTTCTACATGGAACAACTCTTATCTCTATCTTAGTATATATATAATGTATTTCACAATCACCCTGCATGCTGCATGCATGCATGCTTAATTTAATGTCTGTAGGTTGCCAGGAAAGGCATACGCCAGGCGCCACCATCTCTGGCTTACCGGTGCCAACGAGGTCGACAGCAAATCTTTCTCTAGGGCTATCCTTGCCAAGGTGTGTGCCTGCGTGCCTGTCTATATATATATATATATATATATATATTAACACACACATATTCTTTAATTTATATCTAGGTTTCTGTCTTATGTTTAGCTTTCGGAAATACTAGCTCTTAATTTTTTACACACAAAGCCGGAAGAGAAAAATAAAATAAAAAAAGGTGTTATGCATGTGATTACTGACTTCCCTTAGTCTTGTTTCTTTCCGGGCCCACTGCTGCTTGCACTTGCATCTGCTCTCCAGAGTGCTGGCGTCAAGGTAATTCTTAGAAAACTTTGTTCTACTTTTCAGAACTGCGTAAAAGTCGATACGTAAATTAACGGGCCAAACTTTTTATATTTGTCAGACCGTCTTATGTATTCCTCTCCTACACGGGGTCGTCGAACTGGGCACCCTTGATAAGGTACGCACCTACACCAACCAAAACACATCTTTTTAGTTAGTTAAGTTCCCCCTATACATCATTAGTATTAGTATTAGTATTAGTATTAGCAGCGAGTATTATTCAACCATCCATTGCACGTTTTAGCTTGTACCAGCATTATCAAATTTGTTGGTAATTATATATATATATATATATATATATATATATTCAGATTCAAGAAGATATAGCGCTGGTCCAAAAAATTAGGAGTTTCTTTGCAAAAGGCAACCCTCCCCAACTAACTCCCAAGCCCGCCTTATCCGAACACTCCACCTCCAACCCCGCCACCTCTTCCACCCACACGCGTTTCCACTCTCTGCCCAATCCGGCCATGTATGCCCCCGCCGAACCAGTCATCCCAAACCACCACGATGAGGAGGAGGACTCTGCTGAAACGGGTCGAAATAGTCGACAAAACGTTGCTCCGGGGGCGGAGGAGCCGATCGAGCTTCTGCAGCTTGACCTGTCGCAGGACATCCGGCTCGGTTCTCCAGAGGACGCTTCTAATAATAATCTGGACCCGGATCTCGTAATGATCGGGAATGAGCAGCTGCAGCGAGCCGATTCGTTTAGAGCGGCAGAGTCGAGTGGGAGGTGGCAGGAGCCTGTGAGTAGCAGTAGTCACCGACAGCAGCCTTCAGGTAAGGAAAAAACCTCTCTATTATAGAAAGGACCATTTTATTTGATGAAAACATAATTAAATTAGTAACTTTATGTATGTGTGCGTTTATTCTTTTAGTGCTTAGGACAACATCGAATTTACAAATATATTCTTTTTCTGTGGAAATGCAAAGATCAAGAGTGAATCGATTAAATACAAAAATTTCAAATTTTTTACGTTGATTATTGTTTTTTGTACTTTCGCAGGAAGGCCATTTCCAATGGATGAATTGTCGCAAGAGGCGACGCAATACTCGCAAACGATCTCAACCATCCTCCAAAACCAGCCGGCCCGTTGGGCCGAATCCTCTCCAACAGGCCAACCCAGCTACTGCAGGGGGTCAGCCTTTACTCAGTGGACCAACCACTCCGATAATCGACTCCACATGGCAACCAACGAGGCCACGTCCCAGTGGCTCCTCAGGTACATGCTCTTCACCGTGCCTTTCCTGCACGCCAAGTACGGCGATGACAACTCCCCCAAATCACGGCACATCGACGCCGCCGCCTTCAGAAAGTGCGCGGCGCAGGAAGATCTCAGCGCGAACCACGTCCTCGCCGAGCGCCGCCGCCGAGAGAAGCTCAACGAGCGGTTTATAGTTCTCAGATCTCTGGTGCCGTTCGTCACCAAGATGGATAAGGCGTCGATCCTCGGAGACACGATCGAGTACTTGAAGCAGTTACGGAAGAAGGTTCAGGATCTGGAGGTGAGGAACCGGCAGATGGAGGCGGACCAACGGTCAAGATCGGCGACAGATCCGGCGCAGAGAAGCGAAGTGGCGGAGAAGAGGAAGATGAGGATCGTGGAGGATGGCGGCGGCGTCGCGAAGCTGAAGGCGATTGAGGCGGCGGCCGTAGAGACATTATTGGAAGTATCGATCATCGAAAATGACGCGTTGCTGGAGCTGCAATGCTCGTACAGGGAAGGGCTGCTGCTGGAAATTATGCATCTGTTGAGGGAGCTACGGATTGAAACGACGACGGTTCAATCGTCTTCTAGCAATGGTGTTTTCACGGGCGAGTTAAGTGCCAAGGTGAGGGGCAAGAAACCCAGTATTATGGAGGTTAAGAGGGCGATTAATAGAATAATACCAAACATTACTTGCTGATGACTGACCGCATCGTGATTGTTTAGCTATGGATGGCTCAAGCCCCTGCGATCAACGTGATAATTGATAACTGATCTTGCAATGTACTTTATACATTCCAAAAATAATAAATAATAAATAATATTCCTAATGAACCAAGATTGAATGAAAATTTTTGGCATCTAATCCATTAATAAACATAAAAGCAGGTAAATTGGCGATATACACTTTTCATATGTTTTAGAAATTTTGACTTGATGACAAGTCAAAGTAAGGTGTAATGACATCATGTGATTTTTAATTTTACCTCTTATCGGGACACATGTTATATTGTGATTTTTGTTTAATTGTAAACTAAAATAAATTTAAGGTGGTTACTGTTATTTTAACTGATGACATTAAAAAGATAAGAGGATAAGTGTAGATTTTCAAACCTTCCAAGGTAAGTGTAATATCACCTAAAATTAAAAAGTAACTGTAAAAAACCCTTTATGTTAATTCGTCGGGACATATGTATTGTACATGATTATTTTAGCAAGGCAAAATCTGGGACACACAAATCAAGCTAGTAGATTATATTTTCATTCCTTATTGGGATAATATACAGAGTGGAACAACCTAGAGAAATTAATGAACAGCACAACCCCGCTGCTTTAAAGTAAATTAGGAGCAATGTTTTGCTTTTATGAATTCAATTCATTTTTTCTTTTCTGGGGTCGCGCGAAGAGATAAAAATGTATAGATCGATTGGTCCCAAGGAGGGAGGCGCGCAGGTGAAGTTGCCATGCTTATTGCTAGCTAATAAGTCCATTCTTTTGGAAGAAATATCTCCGGTGAAGAACTCCGGGGAGGGGACATCACAGCGCAACAGTTTGCCAACGCTTCCTCTCCATTTTTGGATTTCATCGACGACTTGCGCCACAGATCTCCACCTTTTGAATTTTTCTTGTTAGTATAACAAGCGTCTGCAAATGCAAAACAACCAAAGTGTATAAGACGACTAATAAAGTTAAATTATTATTTCTCTCTAACGACTAGGAGTTAAATTAGTTTACCTGTTACCGTAGTTCGGGGAGAAATTTGCAGGCCCAGCTCTTTGACGTTGAGGTTGAGAGCTTGGACTACACGAGAAGGAAGAAGTACAGGGGCACAGGCTGCACCCACGTACATATTAATTAATTGCTAGGTATATATATAGTTCAATATATATATATATATTTGAGTAAATTTTTTAATTAGAAATAATAAGTGTTCTAATATATACTATATGATATGATATGTTAATCACGTACACAATCTCCTGTGCTGTTGGGAATTGTTCGTGCCAGCAGCTGTCTGCGGCAGAAACACACCGGTGCCGGTCGACCGCCCGCCGGAATCTAGAAAGAAGGCCTGCATGCCATGTCCTCCAAAAGCCCAGATGTTTGAATGTTTGTGTCGGTGATCATTTGGTCCTCTTCTGCTATGTTTCGCCTTCTACGTATATATTTTTCAACACACATCCAACGTGTTTATTTAAAAATCAGAATCGACGGCGATAATTGACGAAATTTCAAGATGGTGCACGCCAAGAATATAAATTTTCCCCGGCCATTTGTTTCTTCAGTTAACATTATTACCATTACTGTTATTTACGATATGTCAGTAAACTATAGCTAGCTAGTGATTAATTGAAAAACAAATCGTTCATTTTCATGTAAACAAATTAAATTCGGAGCAAGGAAGATAATGACTACTTTAATTAGCTATATATAGGGGGGATATACATCATCTATATATGTGCCCTCTACCTACAACAGATAAAGACCTGCTTGTTGGGGATTAACACAAGCTACTAATCAGGGTAATCGAAAATTGAAATATATATTGTTCCTAATTAGTGGATTGTTATCCAGAAAAGTAAGTGTAAATAGTAATACAACGAGAGCAACGAAAATTAATTAGTTTAAGATATAAACAAATTAAACTCAATGACACAATTGGTCAGCTTAATTACCGTTAATTGATAAACACGAAATTATTAATAGTAAAACGCCATATAATTAACTGACTACAATTAATTAAAAGCCATTCTATTGGTACGAGTTTATATAGTTTAATCACGAATTCTGTTTTAATGCTATCAATTGTTCCTTGAAATCATCATATGGATGAAATAAACATGTGTGTAGCATATGGTAAAGTACTTTAAACACACGTAAATCCACGAAGCAGTGAGTTAGAGCTGATGATCAGTTTTAGTTTATAGCAGCTCAAAATCAGATAAAGCCCTCTCTCTTTATTTGTGTATGTCTATGTATATAGAACTACTTAAACATTCGAGTAATTTTACCGGTCGTCCCTAAACTATATTTAATGCTACTTATTCATCCATAAATTATCAAATGTTGTTTAATTATCCCTAAATTATATTCAATGTTATTTAATCGTTTTGCCGTCGTCTATTGTACTGTTAAAGATGGATGAAAAATTGATGTTACATCATTTTTTCATATCACATAAATAGTCATATTATTTTTCTGCCCATCATTAACGACTGTAATGGACAATAGAGCAATTAAGTAACGCTGGATATAGTTTAAAGATGATTATGTAACGTTTGATAGTTTAAAGATGGATAAATAACATTGTATATAGTTTAGGGACGATCAATGAAATTTACCTTAAACATTTTTAGGGGTCGAGGGAATGTATACTACAATTAAAATTTTATAATGTTTCAAAATGAATTAATAAATTATTATGGTAAATTGCCTAAACGGTCCCTAACTTTTAGTAGTTGTTCGTTTTTATTCCCTAACTTATTGAATGTTTTGTTTTGGTCCTAAACGTATTAAAATTATTTCATTTCGGTCCCTCACCATATGAAATTTATTAACTCAGAACAATTATCTGACAGAAAGCTTTTAAAATTCTAATTTAAGTATTCGATAACTATCTTTCAGTAAATTTAAACAGTTTAATATTTTTTTATAGTAAATATAAAATTTAAATTAATAGTTTTTTTCTTCCTAAATGAAATAAATTTAATTTATAGAGAGAAAAAAATGATTTAAATTTTTCATTAATTATATAAAAATTATTATACATATTGAATTTATTGTAAGATAGTTACCAAATAGTTTAAATTATGATCTAAAAAGTTGTTATCAGACAAATATTTTGATTTAACAAATTTCATCAAATTGGGACCAAAATGAAACATTTTCAATAGATTTAGGACTAAAATAGAACATTCAATAGGTTAGGGACTATAAGGAAACAATAACTAAAGGCTAGGGACTATTCATAAAATTTACTCAAATTATTATAATAATGTTAATTTTGTCATCTGTTTAATTAATTTCTTTAACTTGTCTTCCTGGTATATGCATGTAATTATACAATATAGAGAAATAAAGGACAGAAAATGTGTGTATCTATTTGTTCAAAATAACAATATCACTTATCATATTCCTAAATTTTAGCACTCCATAAAATTAATAAAGTGAGATTATTGCTTTGGAACTATATAGATATAAGAGGTGAAGGTGAGAAGCAGTGTTTGCTTGGTGGGAGTAGATAATTACAAAGCTAGCTAGATATGCCCCTTTCCCTGGGTTTTTGGTCGCCTTGTTCATTGTTAGGTAGTCAGTTTCCGCCGGCCGGCCGGCCATCTACAAATACTATATATTTGTCTCTATTGTATTGTATTTGTATTAATGCAGCTGTGTATTACGGGCCGGGAACCCCCCGTTCCCACTTTGACCTCGTTTCCTCCTCCGTTTCCCTCTTCTATTTCTGCCCCAGAAAATCCCGTTTCAACTATATGTGTGTGTGTTTATCCTATTATTTAAATTTGATTCTCTATATGTATATATTTATAATATGCACATAATTGAAAAAATACTAAAATATACGGTGGAAACTGCAAAAATTAATGTACGTCTTGACGTGAAGTACATACCCGTTCTTGAACTTGAAGTGGTTCTGCAGGCTCGGCTGGCACCTTCTGACGATGAAGAAGGATCATCTTTTGTTTCTGGCAATCCTGCTGCAGTCACAATTAAACCCAAATAGATCGAACCCGGCCTGTTACTTTCGCTGGATATACACCCACACACACACACAGACACATCCTAATTAATTATTATAGAGATGAAAGATGAAAGGACGTAATGGGAGATCAAGATGCACCTTTCTGAAGTCCCAAAGAGCCTCGTCTGCGACACGCCAAGGCAGACGCGACATTCCTTCATCCAAACCAAACTCTTGGTCCATAGCGGCGGCACTTCTTGTTTTTGTTCTATTCTTCTTGCTAGTGTTTTGTCGATCCTGGGAAACTGGGAGAAATGTACAGGGAGGGGAGAGGTTTCCCGTTGGAGCTCCAACTTCTGACCTGCAACTGAACTAAAACACTTGCGTGGATGGGAAGGGCTTGAGAGACGATGCACCTATATATAGCCCTTCACCGATCTTAACCGCCGTTCGCTTTTGTTTTACCAAATTGACCTTCATTCACGACATTAATTATGCGCTGTACCACCGCCACAGAGGAGAGCTGTTGTGTTTTGTTGTGTCAAATTTGGAATGAGTGAACGTTGACAAATTCCGAATTACTGCCTCCCAAGAAAATCATTGTCGTTTCAGTTTTTTTATAGACGTTTCAGATTTTAACTGGGGAGTCACAATTTGCGAAATGATTCAAAATTCAAATGTCGAAATTTTGGGCATCCGTTCAATACATGCGACATATAGATTAATATGCATTTACTTCATTTTTGAGCCAGATGATTTCCCTTCGTGATGTTGGTAAAAAGAAATTTGCATATATTCACTGGACTGTCGTTTTTCATGTGCTAATAAAGTACTTTATTTCATAAACCCGAGAAAATAAAAAACTCCAAAATTCATTACTACTAGTATGTTGGGTTCAACTGTAAAAACTAAAATGATTCGAAATTCAAAAGTAAAACCATGGTGGTCAAATTAAATGCTACTGAAAAACAATGGTACTTATTTTAGTCCATCTCTGCCTGATACAAAAGAACAAAATCATTTTGAGCACCTTTCAGAAATTAGAGGGCACCAAGGTCTTTTTCCTACGAAGTTGGGTTCGGTTGGGTTCGGTGAACACCTTTCTCTCTCGCTCCTCTCTGTGTTTTTTTGGCCAATAACTCCTTTCCCGCCCGGCTGCTCCATGTCCAAGTGTTCACTAAGCACTTTATATCAGATAAATAAATGAATAAAAACTTCCCCCTCACTTACCGTATTCTTTCTATCTCATAATACCGCAGCATTTTTTCATTTTAGAAGTCTCAAATTCTGTCATTCTTTCTTGTAAAAATAAAAGGCCACCAATATTATACATTTTTCGTTTTTATAAGTCCACTAAAAACAAAAATTTTTTAAACTATGTCAAAAGTTAAATGGCCATATTTTACGAGACTAGGAGTATTTATTATTCTAATATGATTTGGTTCAAAGTCTTTTATAACTGATCAGCAACCGTCATCAAATTTTTAACTTATGGACCCGAGAATATAACACAACAATATCTGCTTCATTCTTCTTAACCACCAAACCAACCCACCAACATCTTCAACATGTTTGGTTTAGGAAAGTGGAGCCTCCTGCTTATTGCAATTTATTTTCAGGTAAATCGCTAAATGTGACGATATTGGTGAACTACTGATAGCTGATTATAGTAATAGCATGCATGAGGATTCGTGCATCAGATTAGTTTCATTGGGTTACCAAAGACACTAAATTTTGTCCTTATACTCCTTGATAGTCTGGGCTCCTTGATTATCTAGTAGTTGACATGGCTTGAGGATTAGAAGTGCAGGGTCAAACTGGATGAACCTGTTTCATGATCAAAAGTTAGTCAAAATGTTGTTCGCGAACATCAAACTGGTTACCTTTTTGGAACCCTGCGTAATTGGCAACACGTTTTCCTTTCTCCAGAGGTTGGTGAACCGGATGAGAATGTGCTGTTCTGCTTGTGAATAATTGTCTCTCTGCTCATATCCGTAACCCAACAAACAGGAATCTTCACCACTATAACACAATTTTCCAGAGAAATGGAGCTTAACCGAGAAAGAAAAAAAAAAAGAGTTAACTGTGCTATGGAGATTCCAGCTGACCATGGTCAATGCAGAAGCATCCGAACGAGACATTTCTGCAAACGAAATCCCAAGACTACAACATATCATCATCTTCCGCCTCCGCAGCCCACTTGCAACAGATGTTTGATAACATTGATCTAGTTAGCTTTATCAGCATCCACCCTCAAATAAGATCAAGGTATTAACCGTCATGAAATTTTTGGAACTTCACTCACACACATTTTGCTAGTTAGTTTTATAAGTCGACATGTCTCGTCATCAAGAGGGACGTTATCCTTTGTCATCCGTTCTGCAACTATCGGTGGCATTTTACCAGCTTTTGCATATGTTCGTATCAGTGAATTGTACACCTTTGTACTGACATGGCCAGCATTCCGGAGAATGACCAACATCTTCTCTCCTTCCTTAATATTCCCAAGCTCCTCAAGGTTCTTAAATACTTCCCCGACCAGACGATCACTAGGATCCCATTTTTTCACGCTGCCAACAGCTTTCTCAAAGCACTCCAACACTTTCTCCATCCGCTTTTCTTTTAAATAACCCCAGGTGAGAAGTTCCCAAGAAGTGTAGCATGGAGAGATTCCTTTCTGCACAATTTGATGGAAAAAGTTCTCTGCAACTTCCATACAATCTCTGTTAATGTAAGCAGCTAGAAGTATATTTGCAACTCTAGTATCACCAGTTTTAGAAATAGATTCCCATTCTTTATAAAGATCCTCAGCTTGTTCAAGTTCCCCAAGTTTCACAAGAGATGATATCATACAAGTATACTCAGCATCATTCATTTTGCGAAACGATGATTTCATCTTCTTCCAGATTCGCTCAACTCCACCTTTGTCCCTCATATTTGCATGTAAACTCAGAAGAGAGGAGTATGCAACTCGATTTTTACTAGAAGCTTTCTTCTCCATTTCATTCAAATAGAAAGCTGCCTTCTCAAACTCTTTCCATTTTACATACAAGTTACTAAGTGCACTGTAAGTTACCCAGTCAGGCTGCAGTTTTGCCTCCTTTAGCTCAAGAAAGACTTTCTCAGCAGTGACAACATCATTTTTTGAAGCACATGCAGTTAACCACAAATTATATGTAACAACATCTGGCCTGGCATGCTTCTTTAATTCCTGAACAACTTCAGGAACCTTGTCCAATTCACCCTTTGATATGTACAAAGAAAGCATGTGGTTAAAGGGAAGGGGGCTTTTCAGAAACCCAGACACTGACATTTTCTCCTTTAAAGCTTCTGCTTTTGCAGGCAGGTTGTTTTGGACATAGGTGTGAAGAAGAGCAGAACAAGTGTGCCGCTCCCTCATTCGATCAGGAAGGTCTTCAAAGAATTTTTCTGCGCTAGCTAGACCACGAACTTTTGCAACCAAGTCCAAATGCATGGCATAATCACCAGGTAACAGTTTTATATCAGGTTGTGATGTCATCCATTCACAAACCTATAAGTTCAAAAAGAAGAAAAAGCTATAAGGGTTTCTCCCCATCACATGAGACGAGACAACTCAAATTAGATGTACTGCACAGAACAAAAGGGAAGTTCTAAACGTATCTGTGACCACCTGAACTTGGTTCTCATACTTGGTACTTAGTCATTCTGTTTTAATTTATTCTTGAGTTCAAATGGGTATGAATTTGCTGACAAGCTGATTCCGAATACTGAGTTGTTCTATTATCCAGAGGGACGTCCAGAACTCATTAAGTTTGATCAGATGAAAACTAGAACATCTGCTCGACAGAAATGCAGCTAAAATCCTCTCCGAGCTAGGAAACAGATGAAACATCCATGCTCAGAAATATTACTCCCAGTAACTAAATCACAATAACTGACATATTTTTTGTATTATCCCTCAATACTGGATTCTTCCGAATTCATGGACGAGATTGGAGCTAAACGCAAATTATCTAACTCATGACTCTAGCATACACCTAGCATCAGGTTAAATGCCTCCTTAACCTTCATAACAGAAGAACAATGGAGGATTAGAATGAAACGCCAGAAAACTAAAGTAATCTCATTTCACCTTTGAAAATATTCAACATGTTGCACTTCAACAATGTATCAAAATTCTCTAGAGAACCGTATGTCATTAGAATCTCCAAATTAAAGCCTATTAAAGGGTAGGAACATTTGAAATGGACACATCAATTTCGACAACTGATCTCAGCAAGAAAAAGCTAAGTAATTGAAATAACCTCGAGGGCGTGCTTGTAGCGTCTTAGCTTACGAAGCTCTCTCACAACTCGATTCAGCTCGTACTTCCGCACACAGTGGCCTTCTTCTTTCCACTTCCGTATGGCAATCACGGCGCTGCGCTTTGGGTACACAAGACTTAGGAGCCTCAACCCCAGCGTGTCCCTGTGGTTGCCTCCCTTTTTCAGGGTGCCGCCACCGTCAGAACCCAAACCTTTCTCAACCAGCGCCGATCCGGACGAGAATAACCGTCCGGCAGCAGATGATGCGCGAAGAAGCGTGCTCAACATTTTTTGGTACTAGAAAGCTTCTCGACTTGGGGAGACTAAAACGATTTCGGGGCATATTTTCCGCTCTGATGAAATCGGCCAAAAGGCAAGAGAACAACGACGTCGTTCTAAATTCGTAAATCGTACTTTTCGTTAGCTGGTTTGGATCCGTATGTGGCCGTGATTGGATCAATATTGGGCTTTCTGTGCTGCAAATAGGCCCAATTGAGAAACGGTCCGATAAGCCTGCGAGTAGAGCTGAACATTCTGTTTCTGTAGGCGCAGCAACTCTGCAAATCTCCCCCTGCTTCCGCTCCACGCCATGAATTGGCCGTCGATTTAACAGCGGCAATCGCTCGCACGAAGCACGTGGCTAGAAAGCCTGCTGCTGCTACTCTCTGCCCCTCCGATATCTCGAGTTTCGACGCGCCAAATCCATCTCCCTCGCTTTCTTTTTCGCTTTTCAATGACCGGCGTTTCACTCTCCGGCGGCCGCACCGCCATCAGAGTCGTCGTAATCGGAGACCGCGGAACCGGAAAGTCTAGCCTCATATCAGCCGCTGCGTCCGAGTCCTTCCCCGAGCACGTACCGTCGGTTCTCTCTCCGACTCGCCTTCCCGCTGACTACTATCCCGATCGAGTTCCCGTTACCATCATTGATACTTCATCCATGTACATATTCCTATTTCTTGCATCATATTAAGCTATGTCGATTTGTTCAGGTGTTGATATCCCTATCTGTTGGGCAAATCTGTTTGCATCTATTTTCTAGTTCATGTCGAAATAGTGAGCTATTTCACTTCTATAGTTCTCAGTTAAAATATTTTCTGATGCGCCCGCCTTGGTTGGTTACTTTTAGCTCGGAGAACAGGGCGAAGTTAGTTGAAGAATTGAAGAAGGCTGATGCTGTTGTATTGACCTATGCTTGTGATGAAAACATTACGCTTTCTCGGTTAAGTTCCTTTTGGCTTCCTGAGCTTCGCAGATTAGAGGTTTGTGGCTTCAAGTTCTACTGACAGATGCTTAGATAAATTTTCAGGTCTCTTAATGAAATGTTTTTGATCTTCTTTAGTTTTGTTTTTTTTTTTCCCACTTAGGTGAAGGCTCCGGTGATTGTGGTTGGGTGCAAGCTGGATTTGCGAGATGAGCGTCAGACCATGAGCTTGGAGCAAGTCATGACACCAATTATGCAACAGTTTAGGGAGATTGAGACTTGTATAGAATGTTCAGCAGCTACACTAATACAGGTTTACTGGTGTTCTGTATTTTTTTGGCATCAAGCGTAGTTGCTTGTCAATCTACCTCACTTCCTCACTTTGAAGGTTGCATCAGCTTTGCTGAGTGGTGTTGATGACCGGGAAATTCCACTTCTTGCCTTGTTAATTGTTTATCTTTCGTGCTTTATTTAATCCAAAGACTAATTGAAGGGCTGTTCTGCTAATTTTGCCCTTCTGTTCAACAATTATAAAGCTTTCTAGCCATGCCTTTGAAATAGGAATCTTTTATATCACTTTGCAGGTTCCTGATGTTTTCTATTATGCTCAGAAAGCTGTGCTTCATCCGACAGCTCCATTGTTTGACCAGGAGAAACAATGCCTCAAACCACGCTGTATCAGAGCACTGAAACGGATATTTATTCTCTGCGATCATGACACAGATGGTGCCCTTAGTGATGCAGAGTTAAATGAGTTTCAGGTTTTTTCTTTTAAATTTTTTTTAGGTCCATGGCTAGCACCCCCTCTAGTCTAATGGGTGGTTTCCACCATATTAAGTTTAATTTTTGTGCTACCCGAGCCAATTAAATACACTTAGTATCACATGGCTCTGTTTGGTTGCTGAATAACTGTTCACCTATCAACATATAATGGAAAAGCGGAAGCTATTGATTCCTCAGATCTTGACCACTTGTTAATGTTCTGACTAACAGGTCAAATGTTTTAATGCTCCATTGCAACCTGCTGAAATAGTGGGTGTTAAAAGAGTGGTGCAAGAGAGGATACCAGGTGGAGTGAATGACCTTGGTCTTACCCCTGAAGGTTTCCTTTTCCTTCATGCTCTTTTCATAGAAAAAGGACGCCTTGAGACAACTTGGGCTGTTCTGAGAAAATTTGGATATGATGATGAGTTAAAACTTAGGGATGCTCTTCTTCCTCCTCTACCAAAGCATGCTCCTGATCAGGTTTGTCTGGTTGTTGCAAACTGCAACTTTCTGTCTGTGATTTGAGTTTGTTCTGTTGTACCAGAAGTTTCTGCAGAACTGATGTGAACTTGATTTTATAATGTCAATATGATTTGTAAGTTATGCCACCAGCCCCGACTCCTTGGGTTGTCACATGATGATCAAGTCAAAACTTACAGAAACACTATGATTCTTGTCGGCTCTTCCCCCTAGATCAAAATTTATAGTTTTGTAATTACCTTTGTTCTTCATCATTGGCATCACACTTACCATGCACTGATATAAAGCATTTCTGTTCATCTTTGATTTTTTATAGAGTATGGAGCTCACAAATGATGCTGTGGAGTTTCTGCGGGGGATGTTCCAATTGTACGACATAGATAATGTACATGATATGCTTTTATTTGCTGTCATATGTCATATGATGGGGAGAAAAGCCTGCCTCTTTCCATCACAGTTTGTTTATCTAGTTGATTAACTAAAATTATTACATTTTGGAATGATAGGATGCCTCCTTGCGACCGGGTGAGATCGATGACCTCTTTGCTACTGCTCCAGAATGGTGAAATTACATTATAAATGCATTCCTTCATGGTTGAATTGATGCTTTTGATCGGTGTTTGACTGCTTGTTTGGCGATCAATTAGGCTTGTAAAATTACATTTCAGTTATAGTAACGTTATGATAGTTTGATCATCTGTTATCAAAGAAATTGCTCTTTCATCCAAAAGAATTTTTTTTAAAAAAAATCTCAAATGGTTCACATCTTTGGTGACGTGAAATCAATGACAGAGGAAATTGTATATCCCGTGTTTTCTTGTTTTTATCCTTAATACAACAAATACGTGAGGTGGTTACACTCCTTTTGGGATTTTTAGGTTATCTCTCCCTCATTGGGCTTCTCAATAGTTTTGTTGTTCTGGATTGGCTGGTTATCATGGTCCATGGACAACTTTATTTTCCAATCTTATGTGTTGCTTTTCTAGGAATTTGTCATCCAACAACTATGTGCTCAATAGTATATCCTTTCTAATTTTAAGTTCATTTTTCATGGAAGTTAAAGTGGCTGTTTTCTACATTATTGACTCATTTCATTTAAGAGATGGTGGTACTTGAGCTAAAGTTCAGGGATGACTGGTGACTAGCTTGATTGGGGTGATGACTGCCAGATATCAATGTTTGACATGCACATTTTAAGAAGGATGTCCTTACATTATCTCTAATACAAATTTTGCCACACTAGAATGCTTGTTTAAAGCTGACTGCTTGTTCTTAGCAGTTTTTATGTACGTTCCTTTTTGCATCTGTTTGGAATTACATGAAGATGTTATTTAATGTTGTTGATCCTTTTAATTCCAGTCCATGGGCTGAGGCTCCTTACGAGAATGCTGCAGAAAGAACAGATAGGGGATATTTAACTCTAAATGGATTTCTTGCTGAGGTTTGTATGCTTTTACCCATTTAAGAACTGTGATGCAGAAACCACAGTATATTTTGGAGATGACCGTGTGTTGTCATCAATATTTGTTTTTTGTTTTTTCCATTTAAGACCTTGGTTATCTCAAATGCTTTATTTGAAGAATTAATGGTCCAACTAACCAGAACAGAGGTTAAAACAAGCTTTCCTACCTGCATCAATGCATTTAACTATTGGCATAGTAAATCCAAGTTTGATCAGTTAAACCAAATCACGCTGTTTCGCAGAAGATAAACTTCTATACGTCATGTTGTTGAATGAGTCTTAAAATTTGAAACTTCAGAGTCATCTGTATTTCAAAAATTAATAAACTTATATACGTCATGTAGTTGAATGTGTCTTAAAATTTGAAACTTTTGAGTCATCTGTATTTCACAAATTATCTTCTGTTGTTGGCAAGCTGACTTGCTACTTTACTTCTCCCTATTGTCTGGAAAGATTAAATTTGCTGCAACCCTCATGACCTTAGTTATAAACTTCTAATCTCATTTTGGATTCTCCATCTGTATTTGTCTCATAGTTCCCCTCTGCCATGGTTTCTTTGTTTCTTATGCATTCAACAGCACTCTGCTCTTTTATCATTCTTATTTCTTGATCTGTCGTCTTCAGCTAAAGGGATTCATTTTTTGTTCAAAGCAACTCGTCAAGCAGTTGAGGATAGGTTGTATGTTAATCTTATTGTATGTCACAGTGGGCATTGATGACAAGTCTGGATCCATTACGAAGTGTGGCTAATCTGATCTATATTGGCTATGGTGGCAACCCATCCACAGTACTTCATGTTACAAGGAGGAGGTCCATTGATCGAAAGAAGCAGCAGACAGAAAAACGTGTCTTCCAATGCTATGTTTTTGGTCCTAAGAGGGCTGGGAAGTCTAGTCTGCTGAATTCTTTCTTAGGAAGGTGTTGACTATATACTCATATAGCATGTTTATCTTTATATTTCTTCAATCTGTTTCATGTTCATTTGTGATTCATACGGTAGTATTTATAAAGAGTCCTGGTGATGTTCAGCCTTGCCTATAATCTTTTGTGTCAAAAATGAAAAACATTTGATTTCACTGATCTGAATTGCAGGCCATTTTCAAGCAATTATGCCCCAACCAGTGCTGAACGCATTGCAACGAATGTTGTTGACAGTGTTGGCGTGAGTGATTAATTGTAACTTTTCTAAACTTGCACGATTACACAGTTTTCTGGAGGATGATTGATCTCCTGTCCATCAGCCACCTTATTTTCATCTTCAATGCCAGGCTTTTCTATTTTGCACTGGCGCTTCTGCACTGAATGTTCAATATGAGTTGCTTTTCTGATACGCTAATCTGTGATTTTTTGTTACAGGGTACTCAGAAGACACTTATTTTGAGGGAGATACCGGACAGTGGATTTGAGAAGTTCCTCTCAAACAAAAACTGTTTGGCCACCTGTGATGTTGCCATATTTGTGTATGACAGGTGATGTTGCCTGCGATCTATTGGATTATGGTAGTTTGTTACCATAAGCTCTTGATCTTTGTCGTTTTTGGGGTCTGTCCCTCATCCATAGAATATCATGCGGTTGTGATGTAGCCATCTACTGTGGTCTTTAATGGCTTTGGAGACTGTTAGTTTGTCCGTTGGCTTGTTCCTGATGTTCTCCTGCATAGGAACATTTGAGGTCCCGAGTTATGACATCATACTTCTGTTTGCCAGTTCAGACGAATATTCATGGAAAAGATCGAGGGAACTGCTGCTGGAGGTTGCTAATCGAGGAGAGGAAACTGGTTATGGAGTGCCTTGTCTTCTTGTTGCAGCAAAAGATGACCTGGATCCGTATCCTATGGCCCTACAAAATTCAGCAAGGGTATGTCTTAAAGGAGTTGGGTTTATTTTCTTGGAATTGTATATGGTTCCCAAAAACGGGTGTAGTTTGGTTGAAAAGATGTGATGTTTGTGTTAATTTAGAAATTATCTTTCAGGTTACTCAGCAGCTGGGAATGGAAGCACCTATTCCTGTGAGCATGAAATTAAGAGATTCAAAGACTTTGTTTTCTAAAATCTTAAATGCTGCGGAGCACCCACATCTGAGCATTCCTGAAACAGACAGTGGGAAGAAAAGGAAACAATACAAAAGGCTTGTTACCAGTTCACTTACATTTGTTTCAGGTTGTTCTCTGGTCTTTCCACCTCTATCTTATACTAATACAAGAGCTGTGTATCCTCATTTACTCTGTTTGTGTGTGTGTGATATTGACATATAGTGTGTTAAATATTATAGTAGGGGCTGCTGTAACACTTGTTGCGATGGCTGCTTACCGCACCTATGCTGCAAGGAAGAATCATGCTTAAGCTGTAGTCGGTTCTGATCATTGGTCAACTGATGCTCTGGTCTATGCTGCGTTTGCAACTGAAATAATTGTTTGGATTCTCTTGTTGAGTCCTTTTATGCCCTGCCTGATAGGTCTTGTTGACCTCCAATATGTATAATTTATCGGCAACTCTCACCCACCCCCGTTCCTCCTCATGTTTAACCGTTCATTATTATTATAGTGTTTGGTTTTTTTATCCCCCCTTTTTAGTTCTGTAGATGTCCTTTCTTTTAGTACGGCCTATTTATTATTTCGCTCTGGTGAAGAACTTTTTGGCTGAAGGTCGTGGAGCGTGAGGAATTGGTTTAATACGCCTTCAGTTTTGTTTTGGGTTTCGTTGGTTGGTTGCGCATTCTTACATTATGGTTTTGCAGCAGCACTGTCATGTTGCGTACATCTCATGCTATGATTTGAGAAAGAGTTGACAGTTGACAGTGACCAATGGTGTATGGTCCGAATGAATGAGGTTCTCATTTTCCGGTGGGCTCTGCACATGCTGTTCTTTTGGGTAATTGAGCCTATCTTTTTATAATTAAACTAGTTTGTAAATTTTGCATCATTGGTCTAGAAATGTGCTCAACTGTTTGTTGCCAATATATACCACGCCTTTAATTAAACAGATGATGGGTATAACTAGCATACTGGTTTTTTAATTGTACGATTGTCTTTTTTTTACTTTTCCTCTCAATCTTCTCAGTTCACGCCTGATGAACTTATTTCTTTTTAATTTTTTGGGGTAATGGAAAATGATAATTTTATTCAATTCAACCGGATGCAAACGAATTGATTAGTCCCACACTCTTTCTTTTACCGAATCTAATCAAATTAACTAGGGCTTTTCACAAAGAAGCTTAAGTTCTGCTTTGACCTTAATTTATTCTTATGAGAGTATATGTTTATTGAAAAGAGGGGAAAAAACAAAGTCACAACCTGATAAAAAAGTTGCCCTTATTTTCAGTTTTTTTCTTGGACAGCACAGGTGAACTGGCATCAGAAGACCCTGCTTTGAACCCCCAACACACATACTACAAAAGTTAAGTATAACTCAAGCTGAAATGACTCATTTTTATTTTTATATTTTTTAGTCTGAAACCAATTTTATTTGAAAATTAATATTTGTTAGGTGTAATAATTTATCAATTGTAATTTTTTTTTACTTAAAAAAGAAAATTTTAAAAAAAATTAATAACATTATAAGATTTTTATATTGAATGAATTATTTCATCTATATAATATTGATTTTCAAATAAAAATGGTTTTGGGTGAAAAAGTTGTAAAAATAAAAATAAATTATTTTAAATTAAATTGACTTAAGTTAAAATGAATTAACTCTTAATGTTGACCAATGGATATGGCTCCATACTCTCATCGTTTTAAGAAAGAAAAAATAACGAATAAACAACTAACATTTTTGTACTAGCCCGATTTACCCACTAATGTGTTTTTTTTTTCTAAATAAACTATTGACGTTTCTAAGTCGACTCAAATCGGTCACTCTTGTAACTTTTATCGTTAAGTCTAACGGAATCTTAGCTTCAAATACCAAGTTTCCCTACATTTTATATTTCTGCTCCTAGCGCCTCTAAAGCTTGTTAATCTAATATTTAAACCACCTTCTTGAAACCGACATTGTTCTTCAGACTCCGTTTGTGTGTAGTAATTAAAATCCTCCTGAACTTGTTGATAGTGTCTACGATGTTACTCCTCTTACTATGCCTCATATTGCATCATAATCTTACATTAAGCACTAATATGAGTGAGACATCGTTCAGAAATGGCAGTGTGGGGCTAGTGGCATCCTATTTTGGGCAACAGAGATAATACACTTTGAAGGTGTTAGAAGCGGCAACGACAAGACTGTGCCAAAAAATATAATTGTAGAATGTGGTTATAGAATTTTATAAATGATGAATGTACACTATTTAAATTGTTTTAAACCAATTAGAGCTATTTTGTTAATTTTAAAAAGTTAATGATGGAGTTTTGTAATATTTTAAGAGTGGAGTAGGTAAATTGGCCTATTTGAATAACGTTAGTGGTTTATTTGGTTATTTTGAATAATGTTAGTGGTTTATTTGGCCGGAAAAAAAATTAGTAGCTGATTCAAGCTAGGTCAAAAATGTTAGTGATTTATTCATTATTTTTGCCTTTTAAGAAATAGATGAACTAAGCCCCCAACCATTGCGGGCACACATGAATACCCTTCATTGTATCATTCCTGAATACCCAAAAATATGGGTACAGTAACTGAGCTTTCCGAAACAAATATTTTATTTTTTCTAATATTTTCATTGTAAAATTAAGAATGCATAATTTGTTTCAAGAGAATGAAAAACCTTATTCTCTTAAAACATAGAAACTTCATTTGTTAAAATAGAAAATTATGAAGTCCCGAAACATAAATTTCCCCATACCTTAGATTAAGCAATATAACCGTACTCGCGTTGGATAGTTGAAGAAGAAAAATAAAATGAATTTCATAGCTACTGTTGACCCAGCAGATGTGTAGTATAGATAAGGTGGGGTGGTAAATTCGTGTGCGAGCAACTTTTTATGGGTTTTACCGCAACTTTGTACAGCAGAGGAATTTGGTCATGGCAACTTTTCTTTTGCAGCGCAAGTTGTTTGGTGAATGATATATTTTGAAGTTGAAATAAGATTCGGCGAGCGTGGTGGTAATGGTATTGAGGCGAGAGGAAAAGCTGCAAAGCTCGTCAGTGGCTGGCGTTTCATAAGGAAGACACGTTTTTGTGTGAACCAATCGGGTCGATCTTCCTTACAGTTGAACAGATTCGTTCTCCTAAAGAACGAAAGGAAAAGCTGCAGTTGGGATCAGTGAATTATGAAAAAGCCAAGAGAGCCGCAGGGCAGCAGTTTGATCAGCAATAATACACCTGCAGATTTCAAAAGCAAATCCAATACTCCTACTCCTACTCCTACTCTACCAGTCAAAATAAAAATCTAAAAAAAAAGAAAGAAGAAGTTGTGAGTGGAGGATCTCTAAGGAGATCATGCATCGGTGAAACAGTTCTGAAACGTCGCCGGAAGAGAGAGATCTGGGCGTGGGCTTAGGCGTAGCTAATTGATGTGAAAGTGAGGGAGTCTGGGGGTCTGCATGGATGACGAAAGAGTCAAATTTCCAGATCCTTGCCATTCCTTTGTTCTGTCTTTTTCTGTCTCCGTATTTTCTTGTGCAGATTTGCCTCCCCCATTTTTCCTCTCCTCTTTCTAACCACCAAGAAGACGTAGACGGCCTATTCCCCCTAGCCTCATCCTGTCGTGTTCCCACTTCCCAACACTTTTCCCTTTCTTGTTTTATCTTTTGTTATATACTAGTAGTTGGTAATAAAAAGATCCAAACTTAACCAGGACACACGTCTAAACAATTAACCTCATGTAAAATTCTACAATGATGTAATTAAACTATTCTTCTCCCCACAACTTGTAATTATTAAGTTATAATTACTGTTACATGCTTCTATATACAAAAGAACTAGTTTATATACCTGGCGTTGCACCGAAATTCTAGTTTTCTATTTTAATTCTAAAAAATAACATATATGAATTCAAACTACAAAGAGAGCGAAAAAAATGTGAAAAAGGAACAAAAAATAAATAAATGCCTAACATGGGTTTAGACTAACTATATATAAAAGAATACGAGATAATATTTTGAGGTAAGTTCTAGAGATATTAATAGGTCAACTTCAAAATACAAATATTTTTAAAAAGATAGTTTTAAGTATAATTATGAGATAATAAATATATATTTTTAATCTTATTTGTAGTATAATTCATTTTAATTGAAATCAATTTTATTTAAATTTTTCTACATTATATTTTTTAATCAGATAACATTATCATATCCTTAGATTTTTTTAAATAAAAATATGATCTAATTACCATATTTCAACTATTTCATAAACATTCTCACAGTAACTTGGTTTCATCTTTTCAATCTTAATGTCACCTAAATCACTATCTATTAAGCCTCCCACATTGAAAGAAATAAGAAAGTCAACGTACGGGCCAAAAAATAATAATTATTGTTATTAGGAAAATATTTTAAAAGTAAAAAATCTTCATATACACAATATAACTTAATTTTTTAAATCACCACCAACTAAAACATAAAACTTGAGGTGTCAAATTAAGTATCATGGATTTATTAAAAATTTTAGTGACATAAGGAAAATATCATGCATTTTAAATTAGAATGTGTTAGGATATCATCCACCAATTTATCCAAAAACTAATGGTAATTTTAAATTAAAAAATCTTGCTTTCTTTATCTTGTAGATATAATTCAAATAAAAGAGGTATATATCTTGTTGCATTATTTTCCTTATACCATTGAAATTATTATTATACTTAAAGTGAGATGCAAAAAAATATATTTATTATCTCAAAATTATACTTCAAAATATCTATTTCAAAAAATCTTTGTAATTTAAAGTTGACCTAATGATATATTTAGAATTTACTACAAAGTGTTACCACAAACCAAATTCAACATGACATGAAGGCACCATGTACCTCGTATTCTTTTATATGTTGTTAGTCTAGGCCCATGCTACACACTCAAATTTTTAGATCATTCTTTATAGTTTAAATCCATATATATTATGTTCAAGAACTAAAAAAAATAAAATTTTGATACAACACCATGTATATAAATTAGTTCTAAAAATAAAAGTGACCATTATGGAGAAAATATAAAGTAATATTTTTAATATACACATCCATTTAAAAATATTTGAGTGTAAAAATATTTGAGTTTGACTCAAATTTTTATATCAATCATTCTTAAAATATTATAAAATTTTAAAATATTTCTAACTGAACAAGTTTCAAATTTATCTACTTTTTTGAGGAAGACAAAAGTTTCAAATTTATCTATTCTTTTTTTAAAAATATGATAAATTGAAACTCAAATTCAAAATTTTTAAAAGTGAGTAATAATCAGATAACGTCTAAAATGTTCTCTTCATCTGATCAAATATTATATCAACAAAAAATCTCAAGCTTTGAAAATCTTTCATGTTTTTTTTAATTGAATGAAGCCCTAAAGCATGATAAGAAAAAAAATCTCAAGTTTTTGTAAATGTTATATTGTTTTTATTTAATCAAAACAATTTTTATTAAAATAGTAGTATTTTTTTTGTTGTACAATTCTCCTAGGTAGAAGGAAAAAATAAATATTCAATAATTTTATATTCAAATTTTTTTATCAAATAATATCTATATAATCATTTAAAAAAGATAATGTCATAATATTTAATTTCAATTTTTCTTGTAAGTAAAAAATTATGGCTTTCACCGCCATATGACCCATCATATTGTGACAAGATAAATAGATCAAGCTTTTAAATTTAAAATTACCATTAGTTTTTTAATAAATTGATGGATAATTTTCTAATACATTTTGATTTAAAATCCATGACATTTTTCTTATGCCACTAAATTTTTCAATAGATCCATGATACTTAGTTCAACACTTCCAGTTACTATGACAAAAGTTTTCTTTTGTATCCTAACTAATTACATTGTAGGTAATGAAGATTAAAAATTAAGTTAGATTTTGTACATGAAGATTATTTACTCTTAAAATATTTTCATAATAACAATAATTATTATTTATTTTATTTTTTAGGCATGTAATGAAAAAATCTAGAAAAATTAAATAATTTATAAAAATATTAAGCCTTAAGAAATAAAAGGCTATGATTTCATATGTGACCCATACACATTCATATTTCTTCTAATGTGAGAGACTTAATAGGCAGTGATTTAGGTGACATTAAGGCTAATAAGATAAAATCAAGTTACCGTGAGAATTTTTACAAAATAGCTAAAATATGGTGATCGGATCATATTTTTATTAAAAAACCAAGGATCATGACAACAAAATATAATGCAAAAAAAATTAAACAAAGTTGATTCAAATTAAAATGAATTATACTTTAAGTGAGATGCAAAAAAATATATTTATTACCTCAAAATTATACTTCAAAATATCTGTTTAGAAAATGTTTGTACTTTGAAGTTGACCTAATGATATATGTAGAATTTACTACAAAGTGTTACCACCAACTAAATTCATCATGGCGCATAGGCACCATGTACTTCATTTTCTTTTATATATTGTTAGTCTAGACCCATGCCAGATATTCAATATTTAGATCATTCTCTATAGTTTAAATCCATATATATTATTTTCAAGAACTAAAAAAAAAAATTTGATTCAACGCCGAGTATATAAATTAGTTCTAAAAATAAAAGTGACCATTATGGATCAAATATGGAGTAATATTTTTTAATATACACATCTCTTTACATATATTTGAGTTTAAAAATATTTGAGTTTGACTCAAATTTTTATATTAGTCATTTTTTAAAAAAAAATTTAAAAACAATATTATGAAATTTTAAAATATTTCTAACAGAATTTTTTTTAAATTTATCTATTTTTTCAAGGAAAGAAAAAAGTTTCAAATTTTTCTATTCGTTTGTTAAAAAATTTGATGAAGTGAAACTCAAATTCAAAATTTTAAAAAGTGAGCAATAATCATGATAAGATCTAAAATTTTCTCTTGATTTGATCAAATATTATATCAACAAAAAAGTCTAAAGCTTTGAAAATCTTTTTTTTTTTAAACGAATTGAACAAAGCCCTAAGGCGTGATAAGGAAAAAAATCTCAAGTTTTAGTAAATGTTATAATATTTTTCTTTTTAATCAAAATAGTAGTATATTTTTTTATGTAAAATTATTCTAGGCAGAAGGAAAAAGTAAATATTGAATAATTTTATATTCAAATTTTTGTATCAAATAATATCCATATAATCTTTTTTTTTTAAAAAGATAATGTCATAATATTTAATTTGAAATTTTCTTGTCAATAAAAAATTGTGGCTTTAACTGCCATGTGTCACTATCATATTAAATCAAAGGATTAAGGGTATATGAGATAAATCATGTGTAAAAAATTACAATAATTAACTAAAAAAAGGAAAGTGTGCAGCCCCACAATCCATCTCATTAAAGAAAAGTCAAAACCATCACTTAGATGTATCATACTTTATATATATATATATATATATATATAGAGAGGAGATAGAGATATATAGAAAGTGAATGGCTGGAGATGAGAGAGAGAGAGCCGGAGTGAGAGAGAGAGAGAGAGAGAGAGTATACTTGCATTGTGAAAACACAAAAAAAACTCATCTTAATTCTCTTCACTAAAAATGTGTTATTTGATGGTATATATTAAAATTAATTCAAGCTTGTAGTATATGATCAAATCATTAATCATATGCAAGTCGATCAAGGAGATCAAATAATGGAAGCCAGAAAAATAAATTGAAAAGCAACTAACTAGCTAATACTGAAATTTTTTTGCTGATTCTTCTGTGCGCCCAGCGCACCCGTACGCCACCTCCCCAAAGTTATTTCTTATGTACAACTTGGTCCCTAAAATTTAATTTTTGTCTTATTTCTTTGATTTAAGGAATGGTCAAATTTTCAAAACTTTTCTCCTATTAGTAATTAAATATTATTGTTAGGAAATTTTCAGAATATCACCCAAGTTGCGTAGCAATTGTAAAACCCATAGTTGATGTGAAAGGGTAGTAAGATTGTGTAAAACGTTGACAAATAAGCTAATAAAGATATTAACACTAATTGATAATTACTAATGGATAAAATTTTTATAAATTTAACTAAGTCTGCTTCAAAGAGACTAGAGGAAGAAGAAATTATGCGGAATAGAATAATGAAGAACTCACAAACTATATTAATCGAAGATGTTGAAAAGAAATTAAGAAATTGGAATATTCCTAAAATGGATAAATGGGATGGTTTATAAAAAATGGACTTTTGATTTCAGAATGACAAACACGAAGGAAAAAAAACAAACAATATTTTTTAAAAGAACAAACATACCCTTCTAAAGGAACAAACATACCCTTTTGAAAGAACAAACACCAAAAAACAAAAGAGCAAGAAGTTTACAAAAACAATGTCATGTATAAGAACAAACAGTGTTTTCTATAAGAACAAACACTTAAGTAACAAAAAATAAACAGGGAAAAGAAAGAAGAACAAACAATGCCTTCTAAAAGAACAAACATGTCCTTCTAAAAGAACAAACACCAGAAGACAAAAAAAATAAGAAGTTTACAGAAACAGGGTCATGTATAAGAACAAATACTTAAGTAACAAAAAATAAACATGTAAAAGAAAGAACAAACAATGTCTTCTAAAAGAATAAACATGCCCTTCTAAAAAAACAAACATGCCCTTCTAAAAGAATAAACACCAGAAGACAAAAGAATAAGAAGCTTATAGAAATAGGGTCATGTATAAGAACAAACAGTATTCTTCTATAAGAACAAACACTTAAGCAACAAAAAATAAACATGTAAAAGAAAGAACAAACAATGCCTTTTAAAAGAACAAACATGCCTTTATAAAAGAACAAACACTAGAAGATAAAAGAACAATAAATTTATAGAAATAAGGTCATGTATAAGAACAAACAGTGTCTTCTATAAGAACAAACACTTAAGTAACAAAAAATAAATATATAAAAGAAAGAACAAACAATGCCTTCTAAAAGAACAAACATGTCATTCTAAAAGAACAAACATACCCTTCTGAAAGAACAAACACCAGAAGACAAAAGAACAAGAAGTTTACAGAAACAGGGTCATGTATAAGAACAAACAGTGCATTCTATAAGAACAAACACTTAAGTAATAAAAAATAAACATGTAAAAGAAAGAACAAACAATGCCTTCTAAAAGAACAAACATGTAGACAAGAAAAAACAAACATTGCCTTCTAAAAGAACAAACAGGCCCGTAAGTATAAATACCAAAACACAAAAGAACAAGTAATTTATGCAATGCCTGAAAATGTAAAAGAACAAACATGCCCTTCTAGAAGAGCAAACAAGGCTTCTAAAAGAACAGAAAACAAACACATCATAAAAGAAGACAAACAGTACCTCATCAAAAGAACAAACACTTAAGTAACAAAAAACAAACAATGTCTTCTAAAAGAACAAACATGAAGACAAAAAAGAACAATCAATGCCTTCTCAAAGAATAAACAATGTATTCTAAAAGAACAAACATACCCTTCTAAAAGAGCAAGCACGAAGAGACAAAAGAACAAACGGTAGAGAATAAAAAAATGGAAAAAGGTAGACATATGACATAAAAGAACAAGAAGAAATAAGAATAATATAATAAATCTAAGTAAAAAAAGGTGAAAAAATTATTTTAAGAAAATAAGGAGTAAAAAATGAAATAAAACAATAGACAAAACTTGAAATAATACTAAAATAAGAAAAAGAAAAATGGGGAACTGGAAAAATATGAGAAAATACAAATAAAGAAAATAAAAATGAAAAAGGTAAATATACAACAAAACTAAACAAAGAAAAAAATGAAAATAAATAAGGAAAGAAATAGAAGAATAAGAGAAAAACAAGAAAACAAAATTAAAAAAAAAACAAAAAGAGGGATCGCTGGCATTTGATCCATCGCCCAGACTCCCCCAAAATTAGAATATCAGTCATGCTACCCAACCAAATAGGTTGTCCTGAGGTCGCGGAAAAGAAAAAGTTTATTGTGTTTCATGAGGACATAATTGCTTCCTTTTCTGAGAAATGAGGTCAAAATGACAATTATTGTATTTTTTAAGGATGGCGCACGATATAAGCCCGGTCTACAGAAAAGTTACTCAAATTTTTTTGGTGCACCAGTGTACATGCACCAAATTAACAAACCGTTAGGATCCATCAAGTTTAAGTTTTTTAAGGAAAGTTGGATTAGTTAGAAAGTCAATAATTTTTGTTATAATTTTCACTAAATTGCTAATTTAATTGGTAACCAAATCAAGAAGATTGAGATAATTATGGCGATTATCATAATAAATTTAATTATTTTCCAACCAGCATAAAATTTTTTGTAGAAATTCACAAAATTTCATTCCTGTTGTTTTCTTTTTGTTCTTGAGAGAGGGAGGAGCAGGGACACTACTAAAACGTCCGCAATTCCTAATGGACAACTCTCCAACAATTTGTAGTTGTTAGAAAATTTTGACAGCAAATCGTGGAAATCGTCTAGGAGACATTTTCCGGTGGCCAGTAGTTGAAAATCTTCCAACGAACTTCTTCCAACCTAAACTTGTCTACAGAATGAATTTTTTGGAATTTAATTTTTTCAATGGATATTTTCTAATTTTTATCCATAAAAAATCTCCAACAGCTAGTTAATTGAAAATTTTTCGACAACATTCTAGCCCAATAAAAAAAATTGCTCAAAATTAACTGTCAAAATGAAATTTTGATTTTTGAAAAATTTCCTTCCAAATTCTCCCACTAAAAATTTCAACTTTTGATTTTGAGTTGAAATTTTCCATTTCACTCTATCGTTATAAAACCATCATCTTCCATCGAAACATCATTTTTTTCCCCTCCCATTTCTCATAAAATTCTCCCTTCATCTCTTCCTTATCATTACCTCTTCTTTTTCTTCTTCTTACCTTATCATTACCTTCTTCTTTTTCTTCTTCTTATTTCTTCCTTATTATTACCTTCTTATTTTTTTTTTTCTTTTTCCTCTTCTTCCCCCTCCTCTTTCTCACCATCTTCTACTTCTTTTTCTTATTTTACTTTTTCTCCCTATCTTTCTCACCAATTAAATTTATGCCTAAGGGTGGTTTAAATATAACCGTTACATACATTGGGACCAAACTAAACATTTTTGGGAGATGGAGATTATGTGTGTAATTAATTCTATGAAGAAACCAAGCCCTGCAAGATGTTGGTTCCAGGTTCCAGTCCAAAAACTTCTAGCACATTGCGAACTGAGGACAAAGCTTCAAGATTGGCCATTTAAAGGACTACAATGCGCAATACGAAAAAAAAATGAATTTTTTCTGGGTAAAAAAAAAATATGACCACCATCCGTGGATTCCGAACGGTAGCTGCCATCCATCGGGAAATCCAATGGCTGCTGTTGGAAACCTCTTTCTTACATATTTGAAGCCAATAAACATGTTTCCAGTGACTGTCCGTAAAAAAGGGCATTATCCATTGGAAAGTTTCATCAAATTCACCATTTTCTAGCAATGGGAGGAAAAACGAATGGGACAATACTAAGAATGCGGTGGAGGGATGGATCTGGATCTGATGAGAAATGGAGAGGACGATACTCGCTCTCTTCTCGCCACAGCCATGGAGAAAGAAACAAAACAACACGTAAATGTCAAATCCACCCCTCCTCCATGCAAGTTGTTGACTCCACCCCCTCCCCCAAAATTTACTTACTCCTCCCACTAATTCCATCCCTCTATCTATCCTAGTCGTATTTCTTTTTTCTTTATAATAGGTGAAATAAAACAGAGCTACGAATTGAAACTGAATTTTTACTATCTTTCCTAATATATGAAATTACCCAAATTAAATATGATTGTTTGCAGCAAAAAATAAATAAATAAATAATATCTTTGTTAATAACTACCGTGTTTATTATTCTAAAAACATTTTTTTGATAATTACTATATTTATATATAAAAAAAGGAAGTTAATATTAATTATCTAAAAAAATGATGCATTATCTCTATCTGACGTCAATTTCCATTTTCTTCTCTAACCTGATTTAATGAAAAGGTAACAGAAGTTAACTTGGTGTATTATACATCAGGTGCATGACAAAAAGTCTCAACTAATATACCATCATTAATCACTACCTAATTTGCGATCTGTGTGCAGCTGGAATTTGGTATAATTAATTGGCTATGATCTATTTCAAAAGACAAAGATAAAAATAAATTATTAATATTTCTGAATTAGCCCAAATCAATCATTTTAATATTTTCTTTTGAATCAAATAAGCCACTAACATTACTAAATCAGTCTAATTTCAACATCATCATTTCAAACCTTCTTGCCACACCCTCATCCTCCCATGTCTGACCCATGACACTTGAAGCTACAATTATCACGCCAGTAGACAAAGCCAACAACACTTCGTCGCTTCCACAACATCGATTGACCTGTGGATGCTGTCAACACCTTTTAATTAGGCCTCAGAAAAGCCCCTGGAGACATGCCCCGAAAGCTAGTGGGTTGGAGCTCCTGTTTCTTGGTCTCTTCTCATATTCTATTCAGTGTCCACTCTTTGCCATACAGTTTGGTTTCATAGAAATAGGAGAGAAGATCAATTGTCTCTGGAATGGCCTTACCTTTGGATTGCAAAATTAGTTTGATAAGTGAAGATGATGGTTGAAATGTTAAATCTACAAGCATTAGGGGTACTGTTGTGAGTAAGAGGAGACATTGTAGGGACTAAAGTTTGCATTATATGCTAAGATTTCATTAAACTTAACATCTAAAGTGATATAAATATTCTCTTTAATGAACATTTAGTTGCCAAATAATTTACGTCACTCAACAATATTAGTGATTTATTTGGCAAAAGTATTAATAGCCAAATTGGACCAATTCAAAAACAATAGCAATTCATGCGTTATTTTTGTTGTTTCTCTTTTTTCTTTTTGGTTTTTGGTACTCAAAATTATTTATTACTATAAGTAAAGGATTTTTCAATGAGAAAAAAAAGAGAGATGAGAGACGCGAACCCGGGTGAGACTATTTTTGTCATTTCAAAATGCAATTTAACGTACGTCCGGCTCATGATATGTTTTATTTTTAATTTTTAATTTCCGGGAATGCAAATCCAATCCTGAATAGCAATTGAACAAAGAAACCTTGCATCGAGGCGATTTGTTAAGCGCGAGGGAAACATCATCAAACCTTCCTTTAGTTCTCACCAGCAATTATGACCGCCACGAACAACATGTTACAGACAACAACACTATAGGAATGTGTCTGCTCAATTCCATGTCTGAATAATCACCCCCGCGAAAGTTATTTTTCTACCAGCGGTGCCACAAAAACATGACTTTTTTTTTTCCTTGATAAGAATATTTCTGAATCTTTATTCCTTAATAGAGATAGGTTTCACCTTATTTGTCAACAAGGGTACTTTTTTATCATTTCAACACACTCCATCTGCGGTCCGGCGGTCCATGTCATTATTTAGAATTCAAATCTTGAGTAAAACTAAAACGTTCATACTTCAGAAAAGAAAAATGAAAAAAGAAGATTAATTGTGCGTTAATATGAAAAAATTAATAGCATACCATTTTTCTTTTTATCAACTAAAAACTTGATGTACATACTAAAAATTTTATTAAAGTTTTATATAAATTTTATGTAGCATATATAATTGATTAGATGATGAAAAATTAACATGTCTAGCTTATATTCTCAATTAGCAATTGAATCACGTCTTAGAATTTTGTAAAAGTTTAGTTTATTTATTATTACTCTAATCGAAAAAGTGGTTCTTATAAACCTAATTAGGTTTGCAGAATGTTGTGGCAAGTTATAATGATATATGCAAATGATTTAGAGTGTATTTTGAGGAGATTTTTTGTTAAAAAAAAAACGTAAGATACAAGTACTATTAATTTTTGTAAGTGATTTCTTCTTTTTCTGTCCAATGAGTGAAATTAATATTATCTCTTTTTTACTCTCTTATAAAACTTGAAAAAAAAACTTGTACTATATCTCATTTTGCATTCGAACTTGGAAGTGCTTGTAAGAGTATTATCAGACGTACAAATAAAATGTATGCTCGACCTACCGTATATTTACTGGAAAAAAATAATAATAATATTTTGCACATGAAGGTTTGGCTTAATGATCATCTTAAAATGCTCTCCAATCAAATTAAGATTCAAGCCTCTTTAAGGGTAAAAAAGCCTCATCTCCTTTTTACGTTATCTCTCTTTTCTCCCTCTAAAAACTTGTAATGTATTATAATAATATGAGTAAAAATAAAAAGAAAAAGAAAAAGAAAAGACAACGAGAACAATACTCTTAAAAAGACTAGAATGGAGAAAAGCGGCAAAGGTCCCAAATCTTTAATTTCCATTGCAAATCGATTCCTAATCTTTATTTCGATGCAATTTAGTCTCAAACCTTTATAATTCATTGCACATTAGTCTCAGCCCTAGGTAGGTACAAAAACTCAATTTACATAGAAGAAAAAATTGATAGTTTAAATTATTTATTAACAATAAAAAAATTGACACAATTTGATTTTTTTTTTTAAAACAACTAATGAACAGTTTGAATTCATTAACTGTTATAAATTATCTAGTATTAACTTTTAAATTTTAATTTAAACTGCATGATAATTATTATTTTTTTCATAAATTTGAATTGTGTTATAGTTTTCTAGTTGTTAACAGACAATTTAAATTATTAATTTTTTATTTCTATAAATCGAGTTTTTTAATCTGCCTAAGGCTAGAGGTCAATATGCAATAAATTATAAAATTTTGAGACCAATTTGCAATGACACGAAAGTTATGGACCAATATGCAATTGGAAATAAGAGGTTTGAGAGTAATGGTTTTTTTTTTTTTTACCCACAAGAACAACAATGCTTTGTAATCAATATTTTTTTTTTTGTATCCTTGTGTTCAAAATCATGTACAGATAAGGATGTTTATGAGAATTTAAAAATGATAGAGATCAAAACTTGGAAAATGTCGAGTAACATTTAATATTTTCTTTTCACCTATTTATTATAATAAGATAGGCGGTGAGACCGGAATGGAGGTCGAGGCCCGGGTAGTTCCCACTGACGCCCGTTGAAGTCTGGCAGTGGCGGGGACGTTTTATGATGGGATTAAAAACTTTTGGATATCATTAAACATCCTGCCTGACAATTGACAAAGCTTGACAGCCAAATTCAAAGGAAAGAATTCATATACTGTTTATTAATATTACGTGGGTCCTGTCTCCTGTGTCTGTGACTCTGTGTCTGGATCCTCTGCAATCGTAGCCAGCTACCTCTTTATTCTCATTCTTCAATCATTAAAATACCAAGGTTACGTTGCCATCTACCCTCAATTTCAAACATTTTTAAACTAAAATATTTATGTTGTGCATGGGTATGAATATTATATATAATAGATACTGAAATTAGTGATAAAAAATATTTCCCCAGAAATTAATCCAGTCGTGAGACATTGATTTCAGATAACAAAAAATTAGTACTACATGTTTAAACTAGATAACAAATGGCGAATATTTAATGACAAGAAGTAGTTAAGGAATTAAACTAGGTATTTACTTATGGGCTTCATTTGTGAACAATTTTTATAATTAGTGTTAAAATTTTTAGATAATTTATTACAATAACAATTAAACAATTGAAAGTAAAAATTTTAATTTTTTTTTTGAAAATTTTAATATTAATTGTGAACGCTGATACTAAATAAAGCATATATTAAAATTGAGTAGGGTAAGTAGGAAAGTATAGTGGCTAGGTAGAACATGGAAAGAATATGAGTGGAGGGCATGCAATATTAGCCTCTGTCTGCCTCTCCCACTTGGAAGATGATGGATCCAAATATATACGCAGACAGGAGCGGGGTGGACCGCGCCAGAATCATTTCATGCTTGAATCAATGATCCACTTATACACACCACACACAACACTCTCCCACTGTCTTGTAAATTTTACTATTCATAACAATTAATTTTTAATTTTTAAATTTTTTTTATGGAATTATAATTTTTTTATATGAAAATGGTATCTTAAATGCTATAGTTTATAAATATAATTTTTAGGAGTAATAATTTTTATACTATAAATTAATATGAATATGTTTAAGTTAAACTTTAGCAAAAAAAAAAAAGTAAAAGATCCAAATTTTACAAGACAAATAGAGTATATAAAATCAAAATCAAGAAAACTATAAAAAAAATTGGAGAGCAAAAGAGAAGCTTTGTCATGTGTCAAAAATACGCATTATCAAGAGGGAGAAATATGAAAATAATCATCGTAGCTAGTAAATTAGGATAAGCACCAGAAGCAAGCTCTACGTCGAGTCCACTACTCTTCCCAAGTCTCATTGAGTCAATACATAAACCATGAAGCCCGGCCCTTCAATACTGCCTTCTAAATTTGTATGTTACTTAGTTTTGGGTGTTAACTTGTGAGCAATGACAAATTATTAATTTCCTTATGCCCAATTTAATTCCTCTCTTGAGAATGTTATTTTCACTAGAAATGATAGTTAGGTGTTAATGGTGCAATGACTAAGTTTAACTTTTATTTAATTAAGACGTAGGGTGCCAAGAAATCAAGGATCGCGATTAGTAAAACCAAAATGCAATTTGAAACTAGCTAGCTAGCTATCTTAAAGTTGGGTTTGTGTATGTACGTTTAATTAGAAAAGAAATGTTACAAAACATGCAGATTCACTTAATGCTTACATGCTTCATACTCAACTTACTTGCTTCACATGCATTTAAGTATTGTTTTCGGATAACTTCATCTATTAGTTTGCTTGATGTAGATAACTTCTTATAGAGATAGTTTTTTGACTTAGGATAAATTACCTAGCTTAGTTTATCAAATTGTTGATAACAAGTATTTAATAGCTTTTAATTACTGTTGTAATCAAATGAATCAAATTCATTATTCATTCTCCAAATATTTCATGGTATCATGTCAACCAATCCCATAATAAGAAATGAGAGCAGCAGCTCAACTGTGAGTCTCTTCCAAGATCTGAGCTCATATTATTTCATGACCTTAGTACACTATATAACTTTTCCCATTGTTTCCTTCCTACTTGAATGAGACAACAACCCAAAATGGAGGAGATCTGTCTTGAATGTTCTATGAAGCAAGAACAAGGTGGAGTTTGTTGATGGAAGTTTGCCAAGGCCAAAGGGGAACTCTATTGAAAAACTAGCATAGAACAAGTGCAATGGACCGGTGATTTCTTGGCTCACCAATTCCATCAATTTGAGTCTACATGACTCAATTACTTATCATGATACAACTTTTGAGTTGTGGTGTGTTCTTAGAAAAAGATATGGAAATGTAAATGAACCCAAGGCTCATAAACTTAGGAAAAACATTGCCCTCACCATTCAAGAAACGATAAGTTTAGCGGCTTATTACACAAAGCTCAAAGGTTACTAGGATGAATTAAGCTTGTTTACCGCACACTAAATTATACATATGATGCAACAAAAAATGGGTGATTGAGAAAGAAAAGGAGCAAATTCATCAATTCTTGATAAGACTGAATCAAAGGTTTAAAACCATTCGCTCACAAAGTCTGTCAATGCGGCCTCTACCAAACTTGAATAAGATATATGCCATGGTGGTGGCTGAAGAGAAACAACTAGATATCACCAGAGAAATGGATTTAGTAGGTGCTTTGACAGTACAAACTCAACCAAGAAAGGGCCAGAATTATGATGAAGATTCCATACAAAGTGTGAGAATTGCAATAAGTTCAAATACATTAAAAAGAAGTCTTGGGAAAATATTGGATATCTTAACAACTGGTAGCCAAAAGGAAAGGGTAAGAAGACAACTAATACAAATTTATGCATTGGAAATCAACAAGAGAAGCATGGCAGCGAGCTTTCTGTCGAGCAATATGAATAACTTCCTAAGGATCAATTTCATGTGCATCATCCATATTTGTAAGCTTAACTGTTGAGCAATATAAACAACTCCTAATGCTTCTGAGCAAGGACAAGGAATGTGATGCAGTCAATTATGCCTGTAAGGAAACAAAACCAAACCCAATCATCTTGTCACCCATATTTCTTGGATTTTTTATACATGAACAACCAATCATATCACCTCAAAAAAATGCAATCTAAAGAATCTTAAAACCTTAGTTGGCCAAGACATTTACTTGCCTGATGGAACAACAAAAGTCATAAAGGAAGCCGGTACTTATTTTCTGTCAAATTCCATAGTTCTAAAAAATACCTTATTTGCTTTAGATTTTAAGTGTGACCTTGTTTCATTTTGTAAGATTATCTGAGATAATGATCGTGTTGCCATTTTTTTTCCTAACTTTTGTGTCTTGCTGGACTAAGCCATAAAAAAATTGAATAGAGTAGGTAAACAAGAAAGTGGTTTATACTACTTTAAATGGAATAAAAATAAAGGCAGCATGCATACAATAAAAGAAAGGATATAAATAACAAGGTTATGGCACCAAAGACTTGGCCACCTATCACATGATAGGGCTATTGGTATCTTTCATTTGTTTGATGTTGATTTTAAGGTAATTTGTAAGGACTGTTTGATTTGCTCTTAGCCAATGCTACAAGACCTTCTTTTCCTTTAAGTAATGACAATGTTGTTACTTCTTTTGAATGGATGCATATTGATATCTAGGGTCTATATTATATTCATTCTAGTTATTGTGCATAATATTTTCCTATTATAATCGATGAATTTTCAAGATCAACATGGACGTGCCTTTTAAAACATAAAAGTGATGCAGCTAAACCCTTTTAGACCTTCTATCTCATGATAAAAAATCAATTCAGAACCAAGATAAAAAATTTCAAGAGTGATAACACCCCAGACATCACAAAAGGAGAATTAGAAGCCATCTACAAGGCCAAAGGGATTATTAATCAAGCCTCATACTCAGTAACACACCAACAGAATGGAGTAGTTAAAAGAAAGCACTAAAATATTCTGAATGTGGCGTGAGTTTTGCGTTTCCAAGCCAACTTGTCGACCAAGTTTTGGGATGGGTGCATATTAGCTGCAACTTAATTGATTAACAAGTTGTTCACTGCAGGGGTTTGAAATAAGACACCTCACGAGGTCCTCTTCAAGGAACTAGCCAATATAACTATCTCAAATTTTTTGGATGTCTCTGCTATACTAACAACCCATTGGAAATAAAAGAAAATTCCAACCTTAAGCTCATACTTGTCCTTTCCTCTACTACCCTCAAAATTAGGAAGGCTACATGGTTTGTGATCTAGAAAACCACACGTTCTTTATTTCTCTCAATGTCACCATTCATAAAACCATATTTTCTATATAAACTTGAATCCACACACACATAAAGGAGTAACAACTAACCCTTTAACTCCTACCTCGATGAACTAGTTATACCAAACTTAAACATAAAAAACCATTGTCATGTCGAGTCAACAGAAAAGAACCTAGAGCCTAAATTGGTTGAAGGAAGGATTAAAGACAATGAACAGACTGAGAATATGTTGGATGACCAAGCAGAACCATAAAGAATAAGTGCAATGCAACATCTAGCCTCATGTTATATAAAGGACTATGATTACCACCTTCCTGGAATATTGACCCATTCCAACTCAGTTTCTCCAGATACAGTTCACCCCTTTTCACACTTCATAACTAATGAACCTTTTTCAAACAAACACCGAAGTTTCCTTGTAACGATATTGATTGACTCTGAGTCAAGTTTTTACTTAGAAGTGAAGGAAGATCCTTGTTGGCAGTAGGCCATGCAAGCAAAAATAGATGCACTGGAATTAAACCACACTTAAGAGCTTCAACTATTACCAAAAGGAAAAAAGACAGAAAGGTGTTGTTGGATTTATAAGATCAAACAAAAATTAGATGAATTGATTGACCATTACAAGCTGTGGCTAATGGCAAAATGTTACACATAAATTGAATGACTCAACTTCAACAAAACCTTCACACCGGTGGTAAAAGTAACAACAATCAAAAGTTTGCTGGTAGTCGCAGGTAAAAAATTGAGAACTAAATCAATTGGATGTCCATAATGCATTTCTCCATAGAGATTTACATGAAGAAATTTTCATATAGAGGCCGATAGGGTATCTTTTACCAAAAGATAAAAGAATGTAAGCTCAAAAAATCTTTGTATAGCTTAAAGCAAGTATTCTGTGAATTGTTCTTTAAACTTTCTAAAACTCTCAAGAACTACAGCTATACTCCATCGAAGGCTGATGCATTGTTATTTACTCGATGGTATGAAGGTTCATTTCTTGCAGTTTTAGTATATGTTGATGACATGGTATTCACAATTGATGATCTGACTCAATGTAAACTTTTAAAGCATATTTTTGCACACATATTTTCATCTTAAAGATTTGGGACAGCTGAAATACTTTCTTGGATTTGAAATTGCTCATGGTCTGAAGGGGATATTTGTGTGCCAAAGAAAATATGCTCTGGGCATCTTAACAGTTGCAGTTTTATTAGGAGCAAAGTCGAGCTATTCTTTGATACAATAATACCACAATCTCGGGCACTAAAAGATCTAAAGCCATACATGAGGCTTATTGGCTAGTTATTATATCTTTTGGTCACCTGAGTAGACATCACATACGTTGTTAATATGCTTAGCTAGTATATGAAGCAACCCATACCAGAACATCATGATGCCAAAATTAAGGTATTCAAGTATGTCAAGATAGCTCCAGGATAAGGCTTATTATTCCCAAAAGAAAATGATTTACAATTAAGAAGATATTGCTATGCAGATTGGGGTGCTTGCCCTCTAATCAGATGTTCTATTACGGGTTATTTCATGACATTAGGATCAACTCCCATCTCTTGGCTCACCAAGAAATAGCACACAATAAGTCGTTCATTTGCAAAAGCTGAGTATTGTTGATAGTGTCAATGACAAGCAAGCTTGTTTGACTTCGAGCCTTGCTTAAAGATTAAAGAATTTAGCATTTACAGCCAATGCAATTAGTCAGTGAGAATTATGCTGCCCGTCATATTGTTGCAAATCCAATCTTTCACAAGCACATAAAGCATATAGAGATAGATTGTCATTTTGTGTGCAAACATATTCAGTCCAAAGAGTTAGAAAAACATCATATACCTTCCAAATTACAACCTGTAGATATTTTCACTAAAGCTTTGAGAGCATACCAATTTCATCGTCTGATAGACAAGCTAGGAGTTTCAAAGCTCCACTCTCCAGCTTAAAAGGGACTGTTACAAAACATGCAGATTCACTTAATCCTTACTTGCTTCAGACTCAACTTACTTAATTGATTCATGTGCACTCAAGTTGGATTGCTTTTGGATAACTTTATCAGTAGTTCGCTTGATTTAGATAACTTTTTATAGAGATAGTTTTTTGGCTTAGGATAAATTACCTAGCCTAGTTTTATCAAGTTGTTGTATAATACATATTTAATAGCTTGTAATTACTGCTATAATTGAATGAAGCAAATTCATCATTCCTCCTCCATTTTTTCAAGAAATGATAAAATTGATTATGGGCAACTGAAACTAATGACTGAACACGTGTCAGTTACTAGTTAATCGCTAGTCAGTCACTAGATGTGGGCCACATGCAAACTAGCGACTAGCTAGTGATTGAAATATTTAGTCGCCAAATTTCAATTGCTAATTAGTTGCTAAATTTAAATTTCAGTTACAAGTCAGTCGCTAGTTTTTTAATATTTTCACATCAATCGTTATTCAATCGCTAGTTTTCCTTCAGTTGTAAATTCAATCGCTAGTTATGATTAAAATCTCCCCCAGCCTCCCCTTCCCTATTTCTTCTTCTTCTCCCTCGCTCTCGTTTTTGCTCTTTTTAATATCTCAGGCTAGCATGTTGAACCATATGCCGATTCTGTCAACATCTCACTCTGTAATTAAATTGCATTATTCCTACTTGCCCAATTATCAGGTTTGTGTTCTTATGTGTTTTTTTTTTTTTGTCTAGATAACCCAGTACAAATTCATCTCTTCTATTCATATGTTGCTCTAAATCCTAAGAAACTAGCTTGTAGAATTATCATATTTTTATGGAGCACAATGATATAACCAAGAAATGCTGCATAAAGGAAAGTTCATCATTTAAAGATTGGAGGCCGATGATGGAATAAGCATACACCGGGCGGCAAAGATGAGGAAATCAAATCCTTCAACTCTCTCAAAGCTTTTAAAGAAACAGTAGATACCTCAAAATGAAACAATGGTGACACCATTCTCTTAGCCTGAGTTGATTTTAATTTATTGTTTTTAATTTTATTTGAATAATAATATTCCAATTTTGTATTTATTTTAATTGTTTATTTTAGACTTTATAAATTCTTTGTTCATTTTCTTCATTATGCACACACACACAAAATTCATTATGTATATATACATTTATACATTTAATATTTTAAATTATTTATAAATATATAAATTTGGGTTGGTGATTTATGTTTAAAAAAAGGTCGCTAGCGACTGAAAAATCAGTCACAATTAGTGACTAACTGTTTAGTCGCTACTCTAGTGACTAACTTTTCAGTCGCTACTCTAGCGACTGACAGTTCAAAAAGGTAGTGACTAACAGTTTCAGTCGCTGGTCAGTTGCTACCTACTATCAACTAATGTTTTTACAACTGAATATTTTAGTCGTTAGTTAGTCATAATTATTGACTGTTGGTGACTATTTTTCAGGCGCTAATCGGTTTCTCCCTTGTAGTGGCGCGGCCAGCCACCGGGGAGAAGGATTGAATTGAATTTGAAACAACTCCATACAATAACCATATATATAGAAGCAGCAAGCAGCACAAGGAAGTGGATTAGGTTGGTGAAATGGACAATTTAATTCTCCACTTGCAATCATCAGATAATACATGTGGAGAGCAATTAACTTTAACACGTCAGACCACTGGGTTGGGTTATAAATTCTACGACTCTTGGCTGGCTCGCTATGCCCACCACGTATATCACCATAAACGTCTAACATGGGATATCCCAATTTGTCTCCTCTCCCAGACTCCAGATAGAGTAATCAATTAGTACAAAAATCATTTTTTAGGATCCAAAATCACTAGAACTCCACCTTAATTAGCTACCAAAATTAATGATTCTGAACCTACCCACCACAAAACTCGTAATATATATATATATAACCAATGGAAAAGCTCAAAAACAAAAAGATAGATGATTAAGAGTCAATTTATATATAGATGATTAAGAGTCAATTTATATATAGATTATTAATTGGCCCTTTGACTTTGATGGCTCTGTCTGGATTTTCTTTTTCTGTCTAAGGTTTGGTGGACATAAAAATTATAAAGGTGGAGACTGCAAGTAGTTATTTATGTGTGATTATTTCTGGTTTACAGAAATGGTCCCCAGAGCTCCATTTGTTTCTGCTTTATATATCGTGTGTTTATATGTTGCTTCTTGCCCAAACAAAAACTAGGTCAACATCATTACATTACATCTTGTATTCACCACCCATGCATGCATTATTTAATTTGCATTCACTTAATTTTGTTTTTTCATATAAATTTGCGTGCTTATACTACGTGCGTTCCATCGAAAGTCAAAGGTTCTTCTTCTTCTCTTCTTCTTCTTCTTCTTCTTTGAATTAATGAACTGATGAACTACACACACATATATATATGACATATATAACTCATAATTAGTTTAGTAGGAGAATTGAGTATAAACTACATTAATAGTATGATTAATTAATTGGTAATTAAGCAATTAAACCAGTTGAACAAACTTAATTATGTAGCTAGCTTAGCTATACGAGGCAACGTGCAAATCAAGAATATATAACAAGTTTTGATCAAAATGAATTGTATGTGAGCTGCTAGGGTTTTGATCCGTCGGCAACATGCACCAGCTAAAACTGACATGCATATGTTACGCTTGTCAGTTAAAGAATGTCATTCTTGCTTTATTCTCATGTGCAAAATATATTACTTCATATATATACACACACTGATGGTTGTGCACGGGCATTGTACATGAGTCAAATATTAAGTTATTGTTAACTCAAATGGCTATAATTTTTTCTTTAATTAGAAACAGTTTCTACTAGATTTAATAGCTATGAAATGTTTATATGTAGGGAATAAGAGAAGTGTTTACTTATAAAAGGATATAAAATCTAGTTAACATTTTAACACCTTCATACTTTTTATAATATAGATAAATATTGTATATTATATATAATCTATCTGTCAAGTGAATTTTATATATCTTTCTATAAAAAATATTTTTATCAAGTGTATTATAATTAATTACAGGAATAGGGATTAGGATGTATCCCATGCATCTTCTTATAAAAATGGTATGTCCCATATATGTGCAGGTAGTGGAACAACTATGTTGGGGCAAGAGGCGAGAATTTTGAAAACACGTAGGAGTGGGGTACTAATTTGGTCATTTGTCAAAAGTCAGGGACTGCCTACAAAATTCTGCCCCCAAAGACTATAAGGATGGGGGGCGGTAAGGCAGTGTTCAAAGGTATAGGAACTATGTGCATAATTCTCCCATAAATAATTGAAGTGGACATCTCTATTCTAATTAAAAATCTAGAAAAAAAAAACGCAAATACAATAATATCTTTATAAAAAGAAAATTATTGAAACAAAAAATATGAGTCACTCATTACAAACTATTTTTTCTCATTCTTTTTTCTTATCTTAAAACATGGTTTAAATGCAATATTAAGTCTTTGGCTTTACTTAATTGGCATAGTTAGCCATTATTCAATCTATTTTAGTCATTGAACTTCATAAACCAAGTTAAGTTTAAAAGTTTCAAATAAGTCATGACAATTCCTAATAAAAGTGTTAATATCGTCAAAAAAATGCTTTTTTATTTTTCTTAGTGTTAAATTATAAAATTTTAAATCTTTCAAGTATTTTATTCTAAAAAACTAGAATTAGTATATTTTTAGGCAGGCTATCTTGAAAAGTGGGACCATTTATTATTTAAAAAAATTAACTAAACATCATTATGTTTTACCTGAAAAATTAATAGTAATGTTTTTCTTTCAAAATTCATTTTGAAGTTTCTAAATAATTTTAAAGACTTATTTAATTTAAATTTAAATACAAAGCATATGTATTTAGCGACTATAGAAATACTTTATTTTGAAAATCAATAAAGTTTGATAACTTACTTCAAATTAAAAATAAAAATTAGTCAAAGTAATATTTATTTATATGTATACTAATAGGAATTAACTCAAATAATTTTTATTTAGATGGTTATGTTTGTTTTTTTATATTTAGAAATTTACAAGAGAATAGCTATAAGAGACATGTTCTCTTTATAAATGGTTATGTTATAGCTTGAAGTTTGACTTTTAATTAATGTAAATTTTAGTACTGATTGTAATTTAGCCTTATATATGGATGCATTTTCATAATATTCTAGATCTACCATTTCCACTCTGCCTTGCCACCATCTCACCATATAACTACCGTCTCACTATATAACCCCCCCCCCCCCCCCCCCCCCCCCCCCCCCCCCCCCCCCCCCCCCCCCCCCCCCCCCCCCCCCCCCCCCCCCAGCCAAAAATCTTGATTCTACACAACATTCATTTTTTTGTAAGTGGGATACCCAGTGGTTGCTTCGAGGACCAAAAGTGTGTGGAACTCATAATCTTTGTAAGAGTAGGGGATACATGTAATAAGGAATAGGGATACCAAACAGTTGATCTGCTGAGACCTAAAAGTGGATTCTTTAACCAAGTGGGATCTAGTTATTTTCATGAGAGGAGCGGAGGCATCTTCATTTATGTAACTAGGATACCCCAAGAGTTGCTGCTAAGACTAGGGCCTCCTGTGCATGCCTTGACAAATTGATCCAAGTTTTGCTGATGATATTTAGAAGGTAGGGTCAATGATTTTAGACTGTGGCAGTGGCACTGGGCACATGAACAGGGCGCTGGCCAGTAAGAGGAAAAGGCCTTAGCAACTTGAAAATTGAAAGTTGAAAGTGGTAAAAGAAGCAAGAGCAACATGCAAATCCACATGCTCTATCATTCGCTGCACGTTGCCCCCCGCCTTGGGATGGGACCCTCTTCCCTTCTCCTGACTTTTGCCCGCCATTCCTGTAGTCCGTCCCGCCCGTACTTCCAACTTATACCTGTTGCTCTCTTCCAACTTCCCTCTCCCTTTTTACGAAAATTGCCACTCCAGCTACCCCAAACCTAGCTAGGTTCAATGTTGTGAGAACCGAATTGATATTGGAATTTGCTAACTTTTCAGCTGGCGGTTTGATCTATTGGACAATCGGTCCAATTCCCCTATCTTAACAAAGGCATGTACCTGGCTCTTAACTTGTACCTTTTGTTTGGTAACTGGAGTTTCTTGAGGCTTTTTTATTTATTATTTTTACATATATGATGTAATGCTTATGCAAAAATGTTTTATAGCATTTTTTATGTTTGAATTTTACTTCTAAAAGTAAGCCATGTGTGAGATGACTATAAAACTAGTTTATGTCTATGTGTTAGCAGTTTTTACCGGTTTGTTGGTTTTTTCTTTTTTTCAATTTTTCCTAGTTTTTTATTAAACCCTAAATGAGATAACCATGCCGGCAGGAAAACTGATTTGCAGGTTTGATCTGGTTATAACAACTATGCCGAGGCTTTCATTTCCCTCTCTCTTGAGGATTAACACTTATAAACTACTAAAATTTACTTATTTTCCAACAGGTAAATTACCAACGGCTAGACCGTTGGTAATTACCAACACATTAGACCATTGATAAAAAAATTAAAATTTAATAATGGTCAAATGTGTTGGTAAATAACCTATTTTCCAACAAGAAAATTACCAACAGGCAAACTCTTAATAATTACCAACGCATTAGACCATTAGTAACTTTTCAATGGTTTAAACTGTTAATAATAACGAATGTGAATATGAAGAATTTGAGATAAAAAGTGGAGGTTTTCCTCTATTTCAATTACAAAATCATATATATCATATATATCACACACACATATGTATCATAATAATAATTATTATTATTATTTATATTATTATTATTATATAAATATTTTTTATTTTATCCCCAATACATTAAAAATTATAAGTTTAATATATAAAGTGAGATTGAATCTCCCTAATATATTATTAATATAATTATAAATATAATACTTATTATTATTATTCAAAATATAATAATATATATTTAAAATATCTCATATATATTATAGTGTATAATAATAATAATAATATATAATAATAATCATTTATAAAAATTATATATTTTAGAAAGTAAAGTAATATTTTTATAAAATATTTTTACAAATAATAACAATAATTTAAAATATATATTATCATACACATATATAAAAACAATAATAATAATAATAACATAATATATCATATATAAGAATATATACTTAAAATATATCAGATATATTCATTGGGCCAAACCTAACCCAGTCAATATATATTTATTCATTGGGCCAAAGCTCAGCCCAACTTAACCCTAGCTACAAATAACCAGCCCTAACCTTATCCCCCTCAACCTCCCTCATCTGCCTCTCTCTCACCCTCTCATCTACTCTCTTTCACCCTCTCATATTCTCTCTGTCACCCTTTCCCTTGCAATCTCATCTACTATCTTGCCTTCTCCCCTGCCTTCTCATTTGTTCTCCCTCGCCTCACCTCACCATCTCCACCGTCCCTCGTCCTTTCTTCGTCACACTGATGTCGGCTGTTTGCCCATTAACCTCTGCGCCGGAACCCTTCCTCTGTCTCATCAGTTACTCTACTCATCACCATTCGCCGTCGTAGCACTGTCGTCCTCTCTCCATTGCCTCACCATCCTCTTATTGTTATTGCTCATCGTCATTCGTTGCTCCTCCTTGGCTTATTGATGTTGTCTCTCTGTCATCTCGCCGTCATCTTTTCTCCATCACCTGGGTATCTCCGTTTGTTGTTCATCAACGTCTGCCTTGGCTCCTCACTCTGCCTCGCTCCTCGGCCTATCGTATTCACATATCTATTTTTGAATTTTTGTAATTTATGTTTTTTATTTTTGTGGATCCGGTATTAAATTGTGGTTTTGTTGTATTATTTTCATTTTATGTGATTTTTTTTGCATATTTGTTTTGAGTTGTTGTGATTTTTTTTTTAGTTTAAGTTATTTTTGTGATTTTGTAATTTTTTTGTTCTTATGATTTTGAATTTTGTAAATATAAAATATAATTTTTGTAATAATATAAAATATAATATTTGTTAATATAAAATGCATTTTTTATAAATATAAAATATAATTTAGTAATATATAAAATATATTATCAACTTATATTTATTTTTTTATATTTTTTTAAGAATAGTTTCCAACGGCCCAGTCCATTGATAATTTACCAACGGCTTATCCTGTTGGTACGTTACCAACAGTTTAGGTCATTGATAATTTATCGATGGCTTAACACGTTAGTAATTTACCAACAGCCTAGGCCATTGGTAATTACTAACACGTACGCGTTGAAAAACCTTAGGTCATTGGAAAATCCGTCTGGTCTACGGCTGTTGGTAATTACCAATGGCCAAATTATCAACGTGCTTATATAGAAAATTAACAACGGTGTAAGTTTTGACCGTTGGCAATATGATTTCCAACGTTCAATTTACCAATAGGCTACTTCGAATGACTACACATTGCTAATTTTAAATTTTCCAACATATACGGATTAGCAACAGCCGTTAGAAAAACTAGTTTTTTTCTTAAAATTTGAAAATAATATTTTAAATTCTGATTTAAATCCTATGATTGTTCTTCAATGTATTCAAACTGTAACATTTTCAATAGATAATATAAAAAGATTAAATTATCATATTTTCACTTTTGTAAATGTGCAATAATCTCTTTCTTATACTTTGTCGGCAAGCAAGATGATAGGAATTATAAATATGATTTAAGAAATATTATATTAGTGTGAGTTGAGGATGCTGTATTATGGTCGGTAAACTTCAATCATCACTTGCTGATAGTTGGACATCAATTATTAAGTTCCTCAAGCAATGAATCTAAAAGTGAATAATTAACGTGCTTTAGAAGGATTACAAGCTTTGCACCAAGAGAATGAAGGTGAACGCCAATGGCTCGGCCAATGCCGGGTCCAGAAGCTCCGGTGACAATGGCTACCCGGCCAGTTAGTGTTAGAGGTGGGACATGGGCCCCGTCGACCCGGCCAAAACCGAGACCGGACCGGAAGTCAATCTCGGCCTGACCCAGTCAAACCCGCTCCTACTTGGCCCGGCCAAAGCCTGTAAAGATGTGGGCCAAACATGGGCCCGAGAGGAGGAGAAAGTGCAAAACAACCCGCCTTGGACTAGGAAAAACTTGACAACCCCCGACCCGGACCGGACCGGCCCCTGGCGCACAACGGCTCCTTCGGCAGCAACGGAAACCTGCAAAAAAAATTTTTAAAAAAATGGTTAATTACACAGTAGGCCCTCCAACGATTTTCTACTCCATTTTAGCCCCCAAAATTCTATTTTCACCTCTCCCAACAACTAAATTTCAAAGACTTTTTGGTCAAACTAATTTTTTGGCTTCCCTTATAAATACTAATGCCATTTTCACTCAATCCTCACACAATCACTCAATCTCTCTTCTTCCTCTACTATATTCTTTCAAGCATTCTCCTTATTTTCTTAATCTCTTCCAAATTTCTTACTAATCTCCTCATAATATCTTCATAATCTCCTCTTAATTTTGCATTAATCACTACTATTAGTTTGTGAGACATGGCTTCAAAAGGAAAGGGCAAATCGACAGAGAGTTCATCTTCCCACACCACCGGCCTCCGAGGCTTGTTCCGTCGCCGTTCTCGGCCCGCAAATAAAAGCATCTCAATTCAAGAGTTGCATGACAATGATGCTAGGATCGATATGATGAATTATGATTTGGGTCTCGACGATCAATTATCCGATGATGAAGTGGAAGAGTTGAATGCAATGGCGTCCGGGAATCCGTCAACAGAACCGACGCTTACAAGTCATGAACCCGCCGTGGAAGAAACCCAAGCACAAGGTAAATCCACAAGACTAACTGTTTGGGTTTGGGAGCATTATTAGCTCATACATGAAGGGGAGTCGAGGTACGGGAAATACAAACATTGCGGGAAAAAATTGGTGTATAAAAAGAATTCCGGCACTGGAACATTGAAGCGGCATATTGAAAATCAATATCCTAACGTCATCCCCAGTGCCAAGACTAGTTCTGGAGGACCAACATAACTTGGGTCTACAACTGGCGCCGATGGGCCAGGTATATTTCATTTTAACTAACAATCTGTTGGGTTTCGGGAGCCAAACAGCGCAGCGGAATTTAACCGAAACCCTCCAGGATCCAAGTGAAACGGGGTAAACCTGGTGTTCGAAAATTTCATACCTAATTTTTGGTTGATATCTCTCACTCAACTGTAGAGTCGAATCACAAAACCTGAACAGTTGACATGTTCAGGCTCTCTATGGTATCCACACGAGCCTCTCGGGATCACCACGCTTCCACCATGTCCCGGCAGATGCGTTTCTCTTGCGCTCGCAGTGCTAGCTTGCGTCCTCCAAGGAATTGCAAGAGAAGAGTGCGGCTGTCCTTTTGGGAGGCTAGGGCAAGGAGACCTGCGAATTTCTCACTTAAAAGTTATATTTATAGTAAGACTCAACTTCCAGGCTTAATGGGTTTCAAAACCCTAATCCAATTAGGATTTAATTTCGGGCTTAATAATGGCTCAACTCCCTGGCCCATTATTAATACGAAATTAAAGTGAAACCATAACTTAAATAATTAGCTCATGCACTCTAATGATCCAAATAACTCTATGTGTGCGACCCAATAGGCTCTTGCTATGTTGGCAATGATCATAAATCACATTTATGATCATAAGCAATGAGCGGTGTCTAGCAACACATCATTACTACCCAAGTGACAAGATTGTCGGTGAATCGACTAAACCTTTATGATCATCACCGATATATGCCATTGTCCCTTTGTCCAAGATATCAAGACTAAGCACGAGACATGGAATGTGTCACTCTCGTATAGCCCAATCTTTGGTTTCTTGATTACCGAGTAGACCAACTTAAACTGATGGCATTGATATCGTATATCAACACATCGGAGCATGGCCATGCATTTTCTAAGTCTCACTCTATCAAGGGGCCCGAAGATATCACTCCCGTTACATAGGAGAGACAAATCCCATCTTGATCATACAAATCCCTCCGCATGATATGTGACATACCCAATAACCTCCTTCAAGTTCACTCAGTTACGAGCAACAAAGGAAAGTATCAAAGTATGTGACTCACATGTAGGGAACTTTGATGATCTTAGGTCGAAGGACTACATATACCATGATCACTATGAGAATCACTTATGACACTCATATAACGATTTATGAAGTGTTCTCATGGTGGGTCCGTCCAGTACACAAGTTCTCCAACTTGTACCAATATGTAGACTACATATCTCATATTAGTCTCAACATATGCTAGTCATTATGTATTATTGCAACCCGCTCCACAATAATACTAGACTAGGGACGTTTAAGAATATCATTATTCTAGGGTTACAATTATGTTTATTACGTTACGCAGAAACAAAACAACAAACATAATTGCTGGATTAATGCCTCAATAAAATATCATGACTCAATGTGCAAAAATACAATCATCTCATGATTGGCTTTTTGGGCACAACACTAACACAATCTTATAGATAATGTATGGTAAATTGGATGATACTTACCGAAAAATATTTTTCACAAGCTGAAGTTGTCCACCTAGAATCTTGCATAAAATCACAATTAAATCCTGTATTTAGAAAAGCATCTAAGAAAACCGCTAGAAAAAAAAACTTTAGACAATTTGAAGCTGGAAAATCAAATTTGCAAACCTTTTTTTCTGCTCTTGATCATTGTGTATCATTTACTTCTGATATGTGGACATCACCTATAGATCAATCATTCTATTGTGTTACTTCTTATTGGATTGATTATGATTGGATAATGCAAAAATGAATTTTGTCATTTAAGGTTATTGAAATATATCATACTAGTTATCAAATATTCAATTGCATCTTAGAAACTTTACGTGATTATTTTTGTACTGATAAAATCCTATGCATTTTATTTGATAATGCTTCAAATAATGATATTGCCGCTCGTCTTTTGAGTCAAAACTTAAAGCCACCTCTCAATGGTGCATTCTTTCACGTTAGATGCATGTGTCATATTTTGAACATTTGTGTGCAAAAGGGTTTAGAAGTTCTCCAAAATGAGATTCTGCCTATTCAAAACTCATTGAAATATTTGATGTCCAGGCCGACTGTTTTTTGTGAATTTAAAAGCTTTTGTATTGAAAATCAAAAAGGATTTTCTTGGAAACGGTTTAAATTGGATTGCCCAACCCACTGAAACTCCACATATTTGATGTTGCAAGATGCATTCCCGTATACAAATTTGTTATCACATTTCATGAATTCAAAAATGGGTTGTGAATTTCTTACGATTGAAGTTTGAGACAAATGTTCCAAAACCGGTAAATTGCTTAAGTTTTTTTACGAGACAACTGAATTTTTCTCTAGTGTTTACTGCCCAGCCATTCATCAAGTTTTGTTTCATTTAGTAAACATTACATATGCTTTACATCAGTTTAAAGATGATGAGTTGTTAAAATCGACTATCGAAGCCATGCGGGTTAAGTGGCTTCAGTATTTCGAAAACATTCCACCTATCTTTTAAATCGCTTCTTTACTTGACCCATATGTCAAATTAATGGGCATAACAACATTGCTTGAAGGAATTTTTCATACTTATTTAGAAATGTCTCATATAAATGTTTTGGCTATGTCTGCTATTGCTTCCGAGTACTTGCATTTTTTATACAAGTTATGTTGTGAGCAGCATTCGGATAAGGTAAGATCCGAAGCTCCTCAAATCGAGCCTCCAAGAAAATCAATCTCTTCAAGATTCAACTCGGCCTTCCAAATGCTCAAACAACCCTGACCAACGACATTGGAATTAGTTGAGGTCGATGACTATCTCAACACATCGTTTGAAGCAAGCGACCTCGACATCTTAAAGTGGTGGAAACAAAAGAGATCAAGGTTTCCGATCTTGCCGATAATCGCACAGGAGATTCTTGTCATTCCAGTATCAACTGTCTTATCTGAGGCAGCATTTAGTGCCGGAAAATAGGTGATATCAGAAAAACAATCAAAATTGACACCCGACGCGATAGAAGTATGCGTGTGCAACCGAGATTGGGGCCTCGCAGCACTCTGGCAGCAAGACCAAAAGAGTTCGGATGATGAGGTAATATTTGATATGGAGACTTGAATTTTTTTTTTTCAATCATACATATAGTTTGTATTGATCTGATTATGCTGTTCAGCACAGATCATAGGTTTCTATTATTCATCATTTTCGGAACATTTTTGCCATTTCAAAATGTAAGGCCTATTCCATTTATTTGTAAGTGTTATTTGGTTTTTTAACTTAATAAAACTTACACCGGAGGTGGTGTTTTTTCTTAAAAATATTTATGACATATATAATTAATTAGTTTCTAATTATTATTTTTTTTTAAAAAAAACACCAAACCCACTCCGAACTCGGCTCGGAACCGCCCCGTCTACGACTGGGCCAAGCCCGGTCCTCGTGACCCAGGACCAGGACCGGTCGGGCCCTGGCCAGTCCCGGGTCGAATTGAACCGGTTCCCATCTCTAGTTAGTGGGCGTGCAGAAATAGAGTTTTCCATTCTGGTTTTGTGGAGCCTTGTAACATAGATCTATATGCTATACATAAAAACAAGAGTTTGTAAAAAAAAAAAAAACATCATCGACCAAATGAACAATAATGTAACTTGTTTTGATTCTTGATTCTTTCATTTAGATTTGGTTTTAGAATTCATTTTTTTTTTCATCTGATTCTTTGTTTGTGCCTATGTTCGAATTTTATTGTTCAGATTTAATTGAAATTACGGTAATTATAAATGAAACAACCAATTCGTTGACTGAACAGTACTTTGGAGCAAAAGAGCAATAATATCATCCAAACAAGCAACATTTGTGAAGAATTACAATAATATCAGCTAAAAGAATGACAATACCAAGTAAAAACACAGAAATTGTAAATAGAACAGTAAATGCGATTGAATAAACAAAAGTATGCAGCAAATAAACAACACTATCATGTAAATGAAGAACCATAATACATAAACAACAATATTGACTAAAAAAAATGTATTCTCAAGTTGGAACAACAATATTAGCTAATTGAACAATAAACCATATAAAATAAACAACAATATCAACTAAATGAGGAAGAAATTATAGCAGTAGTAACTATGACAAAATATTACTCTATAAATAAAGGCAAAAGACATTTATTCTCTAAATTCTGTCACTATTAATGTTCCTTACCTGCTAATTGTTGTCTTTTTATGTCACAAATGTTGTTCCCTAAATATCAATTGCTATTCTACAAAAATTGTTGTTCATTTACGAATAATTGTTACTACATATAACATTGTTTCATAAAGTGCTATTAATTTTGTAAAAAAAAAATGTTGTTACAGAGGCAATGATAATATTGTAATTGGTATGTTACTAATAAATGTGTGTGTGTGTGTGTGTGTGTGTGTCTTTGTATAAGCAAACAAAATTTGTTCTTTACGTTACTTTTGTCTTTCACATACTGATTGTTATTTCTTTAAAAAATAAGCATTGTTACTTTCATAAGAATTTATTAATCTGTAAAATGTTGTTTATTTCATTTAAAAAAAATGTTTCTTAAGCCATGTCGCCAGTTTTGTAGCTACTTTTTTGGAATGGAGCAACAACTCGTCACAATGGACTGGCTTGTTTTGACCTATAATCGTTGCTTTTTACAGTTCAGCTATTAGCTTATTAGATATTTCATATTTAATTAAAATCACCTAAGACCATTTAAATTTATAATCCATGAATCAAAATGATTTTTTTAGGATAATAGACAACAACCATAATTTATCCAGTTTTCCTTCACAGTTAAGTTCTTATGACGTTGTTGCTCTGGGAGTTTTATATACCCTGTAGTCTTGTACACATGTTCTTTCACTTAACCAAACATGGATTGGAAGCATTATCAATTACACAAATAAACTAGTGATTGAATTCATACCTATACCGGGATTGTTTTGTTCGAGTTGTTGAGGGTGGCACATACTTCATACCTTATTTTAGCTGCTAGCTAGAACATATTTATATTTCTTCTCATTTTAATAAAATTTTCACTTGCATTTTAAAACAAAATTAGAGTACCTCCGCATTGGTTGGGATACTCGTAGAATTACAAAAAATACTAGGCAACTGTCCGCACTTTGCTGTGGGTGTGGCTTAGTACTTATTTTAATGTAAAAGTGTAGTTACGGATGTTACTTAATAATAAATGTTAGTTAAGATAGAGGAATAGTAAATGACAAAAAACAAAAAAAATAAACAATAAAATAAAAATAAAACATTAGGTAAATTTGGTATAATTTTTTTAGTACTTACCATAAACAAATCTTATGCCTAGAAATGTAACATATTCACTACACATAAGCCTTAAGAAAAATAATTTGAATAAGAAAAAAGCATCCATGGTAATGATGATTCAAGTCTAATAGTTATGTCTCCATGGAATAAGAATTTGCCACCTAATCTTTTTTGTTCCTCGTAATACACAGTTGATGGTCTTCGCCCTACATAATTTACACACTAAGAGTCTTAACTAACAACAGATAAATTTATTAAGGTCTTAATCTAAATTACTCTAATAAAGAGGTATCTGACATCTCATCACTCCCCAAAGTTTTCTCCATTACAAAGATATCGATATGAAATCACACAGCAACAATTAGGGCAGTTATCGAACCGAGCCGAGCTCGAACGCGTAGAGCTCGAGCTCGGCTCGTTTAAGTTTGATAGGTAATCGGGTTCGAGCGCGGGCTCGACGAGCTCAAGAAAATGGTGCTCGAGTTCGGCTTGATATGGAGTTCGAGTTCGATTCGAATGTTCGAAATGTTTGAAAAACATGTTAAAGAGCTTGATGTACGAGCTCGGTTCGGGCTCGATTAGTTATGCTTCGATCTTGAGCTCGTTTTGAAAAAAGGAAGAAAAACAACAACAGAATTCATAACCAAGTTCAATTACACAAATAATAATAAGAAAAAAACATTTAAAAAAAAGTGCATAAATTACACAAACATCAAAGGCGCAACCGAGGAGAACTCAAGCGGCGGAGGGGCGAATCGGACTTGCGACAGAGGACTCGGCTGATGGAGGGGTGATCGGACTCCCGACAAAGAACTAGGCCAGCGGAGGGGTGATCAGACTCGCGTTAGATAACTCGGCCAACGGAGGGCCGATCGGACTCACAATAGAGAACTCGGCCAGCGGAGGGGCGATCGCGACACACAACAGAGGATAACTCGACCAAAGGGGCGATCGTGACTCGTGCTAGAGGCAGAGGAAAACTCGGGCGGCGGAGGGGCGAATTGAGAAGGAGAACTCGGCCGGAGGCCGATTGCAACTCGCGACAGAGAACTCAGCCAGCAGAGAGGCGATCGAGACCTGCAACAGAAGATAACTCGGTCGAAAGGGCGATCGCGACTTGCGTCAGAGGTAGAGGAGAACTCAAGCGGCGGAAGGGCGAATCACGGAGGAGAACTCGGCCGGGGAGGCGATTAGAAAAGGAGAACTCCGATCGCCGATGGCCCGAGTCTGATCGATTATGAGGAGAACGGGAAGCTGAGGTCCTGAGTCTCCTAACTCCTGAGGAGACAGATTTCTTTCTGCCTAGCTACCCGATTTCACAATTTGTTATTATTATGTTTCTCGTTTTACTTCCTTTAAATTATTATTATTATTATTATTATTATTATTATTATTATTATTATTATTATTATTATTATTATTATATAGGTTCGATAGGCTTGAAAACCTATCGAATCAAACACTAATATATTCGAGCTCTATTCGATAAGAGATCCAAATAATAAAACTAGCTCGAGCTCATATTCGAAGTTCGTAAAGCTCGGTTCGTTAAGTCTAATTTCGAACTCGAATTCAAATAGTTCAATAAAAGTTCGGTTCGATAACAGCCTTAGCAGCAACACAATAAAAGATTAGCAACTATGAACATATCCTTCTATATCACAATACTAACCCTCTACAACTCCAACACCATGACGGATGGGAAAAAACAACCCCAACAGTGATGAGTTTTAATAGAAGTAATATTGCAACAATTGAAGGATAAATGACTTAACTGGAAAATCAGCACAAACGAAAGGTTCCCCGACAAATTAATCCAGCTTCATAAGAACAGATTTCCTCATTGTACTACAGGTCTAAATGTAAACTTCTAGACATTAGGTACTACTCCACCATAGCTACAAAAGATGGAGGACCAACATCATCATTAACCCATCAACAAAGTGACACGTTCCCCTTTAATGTTTATATAATGTTATAAGTGAACTGTGTTTCAAGCGAAGGGCAACTTGGGGAAGTGAGCTAATGCCGAGCTCGCATTACATAAATAAATAAACCGAACAACTACTATTACTGCTACTACTAGACCTAGTAATAAATAAATTAAATAAACATCATGCAGAAAGAGAGAGAGAGAGAGAGAGAGAGAGTGAGTGAAGACCAAGTCTCATAACGATAATAACTACCGTCTGCGTCTTTTACCAAATCCCATGGTCCCGGACTAATTAATACCACGTCACAACTGACACACACAAAACAGTAGATCTAAGACAAAAAGAAAAATAAAGGGGAGAGGAATTACGAACAAGTAGCTAGGGATTAACACTGATCGATTAATTAAGTTAGAAGCGAAATTAATTAAGCAGATAATTAATTTAATGTCTTAAGTAGCCACCCAAAATGGCTCCCAATCAAGCTGCGGAAGCCCCACTTCATTGCACCTGCTGGGCCTACCCCTACTTCTTAACTTCTCCATCCCATACTCAACATTCTCTTCTTCCTCCTCCAATTCTTCTTCTTCTTCTTCTTCTTCAAGAACAACAATTCCTCCTCCTCCTCCTCCTCCTTCCTCTTCTTCTTGAGCAACTTCCTCCAGAGATTCCTCCAGTTCCGCTTCACTTCTGCTGGGACCCATTGGCTTTACCATCAGAAGCCTCAGGCGTCCTTCGCTGCGCTCTGCGTGAAAATAGCAAGTGGCCGAAGGCGCGGGAACTGCTTGCAAAATGAGACGGCCGCCTTCCCGGTAAGGCCTCATTTGGACGCCATCGGAGCAGCTCATCGAAGTCAGAGGCGGCGGAAAGCTCACGCTCCGCCTCATCCTCCTCGTACCCAAATAAGGCTGAGTTCTGGATGGCTTGTCCAGGCCACCAATATCCTCTGAATAAAGCGAGCTGATGTGGTCTTCGTCACTGTTCTGAGCGCTCCCTGTTTCGCTGCCCAAGCTCTCTGTGCACATTTCTAGACTCTGTTTGCTCAGCGCTGAAGCAGAGCGCTTCGCGAGAGGGTGAACATACACCTTTTGGGTTTCCAATGATGAGTCTTTGGGTTGAACTATTGACTGGAGGAAGCTCCAGCCGCCCATTCGGGGGGTCGTGTTGGTTTTCGATGCTTCATCATTCGGCTGAACAGGGGAAGAAGAGTTTGCGAGACCAGATGCTGAGTCGAGAGAGTTACTGAGTAAAGTCGATTTGAGCAGTGCCGATTTGAGCTTCAGAACTCGGGTGTCCACAATACTTGGCTCCAGACACGATTGAAGTCCTTGACAAATCACACTCGATGACATATTTTCTGCCTTAACCACGATTTTGTAAATGTGGACAAAAACAGGGTGATCACTAAGAGAAACACTATTTCTTTGCTTTCAGTTTCTTGTCTCCTCACCAAGAAGGAAAAAAAAAACAAAAAGCAAAGAAATTTAGAACTCTGAAGCTGAGGAGTCTTAAAAGGAATGTCAGGAGATGGTTAGATTTAGAGATTAAGAGATTGAGGAATGTATAGATAGGGGGAGAAGGCAGCAAACATTGGAGAGCAAGTGAAATGCAGGTGTGAATTTATAGTGGAAAAAAGGCAGATAAAAAGGTAAAAGCTAGAAAGCTTATTGGCATGCTATAGTGCTGGTAGGGCTTCTTGTGCCCACCAGAATTGAATTTTACAACTTTTTATTCTCCCACACAAATAAGAGGAGGAACGGCCACAGATTTCATGTAATGCATATGCAACAATATTTGCCTGGTCTGGTGAGAGATGATACTACACCTATACCCAATAATATTTTCAATTCTTTTATTTTTTTATCTCAATATATATAGTGCTACATAAACCATGAATTTAATGAATCAAGATAAAGAAGTGGAATAAATTAACAAACAAGGAAGAATCGGCCGTGTTTATCAAAGTGTGTGGATTAAACCCATATATAATTTTCCTAGCAAAAATGAACAGCATCTTTCTTGGCATGGGTATAAGTATAAATGACATACAACAAATTATAATTTCCATTAAATCTTTATATTGCCTGAAAATATTATATTATCTTTTATAATTCTTTATTTCCAATAAAATTTTCATCAATAAATTATTAATTTCCAAATATACTGTTTTGGTAATATGAATGACAAAATCTAACCCGACCCAATGACCTGGTCCAACTCACCCAAACCTAAGCCTAACATGACCCGATTTGACCAAAAAAATATCAATAACCTGAACCCGAACCTGATTGAAGGATAAGCCGAGAAAATCAAAACCCAAATGACCTAAACCTGAAATGACTCAAACCCGAAACTGACCTAATTGAACCTGAGATAATCGGATGACTAAACCCGACTAAACCCAAATTTAACCTTCACCCTAAACCTTAACTTTTATCTTTCATTATTTTTCATATTTAATAAGTCATAAATATGTAGGCTTCTATGTTTAGTAACTTAAATTTTTTAGGACTTTCATATTCAATATGTAATGTGACTTTCATAATTAGTAACTTTTATTTTTTTATACTTCCATATTGAGAAGTCTCATATTTGAGAATGTGACTTCCTATTTTAGTAGCTCTATTTTTTTCAGACGTTCATGTTTAATAATTCTCATATTTTGAGAGATGATTTTCATATTTAGTAACTTTCATTTTTTAAGCACTTCTATATTTTGTGAGTCCCATGTTTGAAGAATAGACTTTCATATTTAGTAAGTCACATATTTGGATTCTTCCAAAATAAGTAACTTTTATATTTAATAAATTTAATGATATTGATAGGCAATTGTTAAAATTATAACATTCATTCTTAAACTTTTAAGTATAGTGCAATAAGGTATCTAAATTTTAAAAAAATTCATTTCAAACACCCCTAATAATTATAACATGGGTCCCTGAACTTCTGAAATCTTTGCACTTTCATGCAAAAATTTTTAAACTTTACAGTTTAGTCACTAATAATGAACTTGATTTGCATTTCGTAATAATTTGAAAGAAAATTCATCAAAACTTAAGTATATAAAAATTGTTGTAGTGTATGTTTAGGTAATAGCTGAGTGAGGATCTGAATAACATGTACAGTAATAGTTGAAAGATATGAGTCTAGAAAAACAATCAAATATTACCAACAATGTTAAATTACCTAAATATGTACTAAACTATAATAAAGAAGATTTTATGAATATTTTGACTAAATATACAAAAAAAATTAATTTAAATTAAATCACACATAAAATCGAATTCTTTTATTTAAATTTTAACAAAAATTGAAAAAGAAAACGAATCGATTCAATCATTTTGGCCAATATACCAATAACACGAGCAAACACAAAAGTCAACACAAATCTGATCTGGAACCTAACCTAAAGTTACCTGAGACTAAAATTAACTAGATCTGTTGTAAATCCGAACACAAATAAAGTTGGCCTAACTGGACCCGAACCCAAATGACCCAAATTCTTGGTAACCCGACTAGACCCAAACCTGAATGACCTGACCAAACTTAACCGCAATCCACCCAATTGTCATTTCTATTTGGTACAACATATATATAAGAGCGATGTTACATATACCAAAATTTTACAAAATATTGCATGTCGTAATTTGTTTGATTCCTGAAAGAGTTTGTGAAACCAACTAATTATTTTTCTGTTTCCAATCATATACTGACGCCTATAATATTGAGAGGGTTTTGTGCCAATGGCGCTTCTTGTTTCTTAGGTGTGTGTTTTGAACTTAGAACTCTTTTTTAAGTTTTATTTGCACTTCCTTTTTTCTTTAATTAACAATTTCTCCTGGTTACGTTGTTAAAAAAGGTAGTTTTTTATACATAGTTTTTCAGTATGTTTAGATGACATTTAGTTCTTAAAAAAAAAAAATTTAAAAAAAACAGAGAATTTCCCCTTGTGTGAAAAATTTTCACATCCGAATTCGCTCTATAATAACATGAAATTCAAGAATTGTGCTAATTAGGAAGGACCAAGCATACTTGCACTTAATTTACATATTACATCCTCATTTTCCCATTATTTACGGTTTGTCATCAATTATAAACACGTTGTACTTCTCTTCATTCTTCCCTCAGCCAGGTACTACGTTCCCAATCCCAAATCTGAGCTTTTCCTGCACTCTCGATCGTCGTTTTCGTCAACTTCTCCTACTTCTTCAAAGGGTCCTCCTTCTCATCATTGTTCTTTCGCCGTTGTTATCAAATCTGGTTTGTTTCCGGCTTCGATCGTCACCATTTCCCCTCCTCACACTTGTTAGCAGATTCACTCCGTTTCTGCTTCTTTGGCTTTGTCACCATCTCCCCCTTCTCAATGTTCATTTTGCTTCTCCAGCTTCATAACCATCTTCACGGGCTTCATCACTGTCATCGTTTTCCCATATTTTTCACTATTCTCGTCGTCATTCTCTGCCATTTTCATTAAATCTTATCTATTTTCGTTGTTCTATTATAAAACTTTGCTGCTCCATTCATAATAAATTGCTATTCTGTTCATAAAAATTTGCTCCTCCGATTCCTGCTTCTTTCACTTGGATCTTGTTTAGAATTTGTACTTTCATCTAATTTAGTTTTTGTGTTTATGTTCTAAGTTGTTGTTTGATCCGGTTCTAAATTTGCAGAAATTGCAAAAAAAACAGCAAACTTAACTTAAAAAAAATAAGGGTATGGAAAAGAACAAAAATATCAACCAAACAAACACCAATTGTAAAATCAATCAAACGAACAATGATTGTGAAGAAAATAACAATATTGAATAAAAGAACAGTAATTTCAAGTCAAAACAGCAATATCAATGAACCACATGACTAGTTAAAAATGAACAATAAACAAGAAATGCCAATCTTGGTAAATATTACAAAATGTTCTACTATATATATGTATGTATGTATGTATACATACATCATTTGTTTTTTACATTCTGCCAGTGTTGTTAGCAGAGCACTTACTGTTATTTATGCAAATAAGTTTCGTTGCCCACAGTGGCGGAACTAGGATTTTTGGTTCGGGGGGGCAAGCCCGGAGGAGAGTCGACTAAACCCGGAGGAGAGGGATGGTATCGCGGCGAGGTAAAGCTGGAGATTGAGAGTAATTCGTACTAATTAAAAGACTAGGATGTAACTCGTACAAGTTGAAAAAATTGGAGGACTAATAGTGCATTTTTTCATGTTAGAATATCTGTTTAAGACTAGAGGGAATAATTACTCATTTGGTAACTATTTTCTTTAGCGCCTACCTTACTGCCCCCCATCTTCATATTCTTTCAATATTTCCGGGGGGGCCAAAAATGCATTTCTAGTCCCTAATTTCTTTTAAATTAACCAATTAAGTACCTATATTTAAATTTTTTCAAAATTTTTGAGGGGGCAGCGGCACCCCCTGCCCATACGTAGGTCCACCCCTGGTTGCCCACATACAAACTGCTGTTATAGAATAACTATTACTCCCTATATCCAACATTCTTTGCACCATTGGACTTTTTTACTTAGTTTGACTTGAATTTATTAATATTAATATTTGTTCAAAAAAATTTAAAAAAATATATTTAAAAAATATGTCTTAATTTATCATTCTTATATAAAAATTCTTATTTATTACTAAAATGTTAAAAATAAAAAATTATATATTAATTGCTAAAAAGTGAATAGTGCAAATAATATGGAACGGAGATAATATTATTTTATAAAAAATTATTTTTTTCTTTATAGCAATTATTGTTTGAAATAACATTATTGCTTTTAGTAAGAAATGTCGTCCTAAAAATTAACAGTGGCCACTTATAATTAGTACGTACTAACAAATTAAATGCTACTCTATATATATAAGTAAAACAAAAAATATTGATTTTCTAGGTTTCTGTCATTGCTTGCCTCACATAACAGTTATTGCTCATTTTAGTATAAAAAAAAAATCGTTAGTAAAAATGTGCTATTTCAGAAAATGCTATTCAGATGTTGGCTCCACATATATAACAATATCATAAAATGCTCCCCGGTTTCTACTCATTAGGAAAAATCGCATGCTGGTCGAACATGGATTCCGCAGCAAGGACGCTAGCTAGCGCCCCCAGCCACTCAACCCTCATTCACGTGTTTTTTGCTGAGTAAATTTCATGAATAGTCCCTAACCTTTAGTCATTGTTTTCTTTTAGTCTCTAACCTATTGAATATTTTGTTTTAGTCCTAAACCTATTAAAAACATTTTGTTTAGTCCTAAATCTATTACAAACGTTTCATTTTAGTCCCAATTTGATGAAGTTTATTAACTCAAAGTATTTCTCTAATAATAACTTTTTAGACCATAATTTAACCTATCCGATAATTATCTTACAATAAATTTAATCTATATAATAATTTTTTTATAATTAATGAAAAAATAAAATCACTTTTTTTTCTATTTAAATTAAACTTATTTAATTCAGAAATAAAAAAACTACTAATTTAAATTATCTATTTACTGTCAAAAAATATTAAATTGTTTAAATTTATTAGAAAAATAATTACTGAATATTTAAATTAAAATTTCAAAAATTTCTATCAGATAATTATTCTGAGTTAATAAATTTCATCTAATGGGGAACCAAAATGAAACAACTTTAATAGGTTTAGGACCAAAACAAAACATTCAATAGGTTAGGGACTAAAAGAAAAAAATAACTAAAGGTTAGGGACCATTTAATATAATTTACTCATTTTTTTGTTATTTCCCCTGATAAAGACATTTACCGCCGAACTATGTTTTTTTCCCCACTTTTCACCTTTTCTTTCTTTTTTTTTTTCGAAAATTCTACAATATTAAAATATTTGAACACTCGCCAACTGCTCTTGCTTTGTATGCGCTCTTGCTCTCACTCTCGACTGGGCTCACACTTCTATACGTGACTAAGTAGGAGAGTTTATAAAGACATAAAATAACCATAATTACTCTAAACTTCGGTTAATATTATAATTGCATTGTTGAGATTTGAAAATATACATTTTTCTATATTTTTTACATTATTCAAAAAAAAAACTTCTAAAATCATGCTCTAAGTTGTATGGTAGCTATCTTCCAACAATTTTAGTCTATATAATATTTTTATAATTATTTAGCATTTAAAAGTACTATTTACATTCACAAAGAGAGAAATTGATAATTTTAAGAGGACTGGATTAACTATAAAAAAATATCAAATATATTAAAATTATTAGAAGATGAAGATCATACAATTTAAATTGAAATTTCAGATTTTTTCCTTGGACTGCATGAAAAAGGAAGGAAAATATATATTTTTAAATCCCTAAGCAAATTACCCTTTAAAAAAATAAGGCCTAAATACTTATTGGTCCTAAATTATAATAACTCGGACAATAACGGAACGGCAACAGCCGTTGACTTTGTCATCACTTTCGTGGAACCTCAGCCTTTTACATAAGCCATTCCTAACGTTTTCCAGCCCAAAAGCAATGCCTGCACTTACCAGCAATGCCGTTCCGTCCCGTTTGTCCATCACTCCAACCTTGACTGAAGATTTCGTCGAAATTCATTACCCCTTCACAGTGATCAATACTCCCCAAGCAATCAAACAGCTCTTTTTGGAGCTCGAAATCACGTCCCAAAGAAGAGTTCATAACCACGTCCGCCTGCTCTGTTTTAATTCGCACCGGAAAAAAAGACCGGAGAAGGCAACTTGGCCTCTTGGTGGGAAAAAAGATGACTTAGTCATTCATTTCGTACATAATGGTTATTTAGGCTACTATGATTTTATATGTTTCACTTTAGTCACTTTGATTTTTTACACCTTATGTCTCAAGTAATGCATGTTTTTTTAGGATAATAATTGTTACCTATTTTTTATATTTTAGGTATAAGTGCGTATACATTGTTATAGATTAAATTTTAAAAATATGGATTTAATTTTATTTATTTGTTGTTTTGTGCTACTTGCTTGTCCTTAAATATTCATGTCTTTTCATCCATTATGCATCATGCTTTGACTATCTTGAAAATTTTAAGCCAAACATACTGCTTGACAAACATTTTTTTGACCATGTTGAGACACTTTATTTTTCAAAACAACAAAGTGCCTTCATGGGACATGTATTTAGACGTTAAAGATCTTTAAAAGGAATAAAATAGAATAAAAAAATAATTATTAATTTGCATTCTGAAAAATTTGTATGTACTATAAGTCTAATGCAATTTTGAAGGTTTAAATACCTATTGGTCACCTGAATTAATTTTCTAATTAAAAAATAATACATCTAAGATTTTTTTTTAGAAAAAAATTATGGTTAATTGTTATTTACTTAAACACAAAAGTATCATGAAATAAAAAAAAATTCAAAATACCAAGAAACTTTTTTTAAAAAAAAAAGTCACACAAAGCTTAAACTCAACGAAGCGTGTTAAACTAAACCGAGAAAAATGGTGGGTAAAAATACATAATAGAGACATAAGGTGTAATAAAAGAGAGTAACTAAATTAAAAATTATAAAACTATAGTAACCTAAATAACCATAACCTATGAAACGAAGGACTAAATCACAATTTTTACACCAACAGGCCACGTCTTCTTCTCCGGCACAAACAAAAACAAAGCTGGCTGTCAACAAAAAAGCCCGAGGCTCTACAGATGCAATGATGACATCGGCGGTGAGGCAACATCTATTGTCGCTCCATTAAATGCCTGACAGCGTCGACCTCACATGCACTCACATGAGTGTTTTGGACCAAAGTAACCAATTCTTGAAAGTTGAATGTTCAAACTGATGTGATTCGTAGTTGAGAAACTTAAGTGTCTGAGTCACTATAATTTAGGGTACCAACAGGCATTTAGGCCAAAAAATAACGTCAAAATGTCCGGTTAGCAATAAATGGAAGAGTGGAGTTGTTCCAAGAAAAAAGGGGTAAAGTACACCTCCGATTTAGGGTCAATTCATTTTAACTTAAGCCAATTGACTTATTTTTATTTTTACATAGTTTTTGTCTGAAACCAATTTTATTTGGAAGTCAATATTATGTAAATACAATAATCCATTTGAAAGTAAATTTCATACTGTTGTTAAATTTTTATGAATTTTTTTTTTAATGCCTTAAACTAGAAAATTCATAAAAAATTAGTGAGATTACAAAAATTGCATTTTCAATGGATTATTGCAACTGCATAATATTAACTTTTAATTAAAATTAGTTTCAGGTAAAAAAAGACATAAGAATAAAAATAAGTCATTTTAAAGTTAATTAACTTAAGTTGAAACGAATTGGGTATTAGAGTTTGGTGACAAAGTTATATGCATTTTCTATTATTTTCAAGACATGTTTTCCACATACTTTTCTTGTACTGTTTCTCAGCAGCAATAATAACACCATTCTTATTTAAAATTCGGCGCATGTTCACTTAAATTTATATCTTCTAGTAATTGAACAGTTCCCACACTCAACAAACAGCTACTCCTTGTAGAGTAGAGAGGGTAAATTCTGGCTACTATGTTAGGCTAATTGCACAAAAAGCAAAGCGAATCAATAGTTTTAGAGTAAATTGCATAAATAATTCCGTACACTTAGTAATTATTTCCTTTTAGTTCCTAACTTATTTAATGTTCTGTTTTGATCCTAAATCTATTAAAATTATTTCATTTTGGTTTATCACTATATGAAATTCATTAATGCAGAAAAAAAAATTTGACAGAAAATTTTAAAATTCTAATTTAAATATTTGATAATTTTTTTCAGTAAATTTAAATAGTTTAATTTTTTTTACAATAAATAAGCAATTTAAATTAGTAGTTTTTTCTTTCTGAATGAAATAAGTTTAATTTACAGAGAAAAAAAAAGTGATTTGAAATTTTTATTAACTATAAAAAATTATTATATAGATTAATATTATTGTAAAACAGTTACCTGATAGTTTAAATTATGATTAAAATTTTTATTAGATAAATACTTTGAGTTAACAAATTTTATCAAATTGGGACTAAAATAAATTGTTTTCAATAGATTTAAAACTAAAACGAAACATTTTAATAATTAGGACTAAAACAGAACATTCAATAGATTAAGGACTAAAAGGAAATAATGACTAAAGGTTAGAGACCATTTATGAAATTTACTCAATAATTTTATTATTATGTATTGTTTCTTCTCTCACAAAAAAAAACCTGTTTTTCGATTGTTAGCTAATAATAGTTCCGTTAATTGAGGGTGTTACCATGTTACAAAGGTAAATAAAGTACATATATATAGATATGAAATTAAAAAGAAATTTTAATTTTGACAAATAAAATCACGAGTTATGTGAGTGATCCTAAAAACAAAAAGTAGGACGGCTTGAGCAACGTTAGAGTCGCAACTCTTTTCTCTTTCTTTTTTAAGTTATCGCTTTCATGGAATCAAACACACTAATCTTTGTTTGGCCAATGTTAGTAGGTTGCCAGTATAAACAAGCAGCTGAAGAAAGCAACTTTCAGCTTTGCTCTTTGGTTTCTGATAATATGTTTTAAGCAAGTAATTATTATCAACTAATTAGTTTTAGTAATATTGGCAGAATCGTAGGGAAAAGCTTGTTTTGGCTACAAATATCAATATATATTTCGTCCCCCTTCGTACAAATTTGATTCCAACGTTTCGTTGGAACCCAAATTATCCTCCACGCACTACCACCTCATCATGTTCCTTTCGGATCAATACCTTAGACTTTAGAGTCAAAATTCCATTTTCAATGAAATATTTATAGGTTGACATATGGAATCGTTGCTAGAGAGAATAGATATTAGTATTCTAAGTAAGGGAATTGATAGGGAAGGGGAATCTTAGTTTTTTTGGGATCTGGAAAACAACCAAACCAACCTTATGTAACATTTTAGGGGAGGGAGTAAAGAGGCCAGAGTTAAACCCTAAACCTCCCCACAATGTCCCTAAGCACTTCAGCCATCAAGTCAAAGGTGTTGAGATAAATTTATTAAAAATTGACTTGACAATAAGAATTTTTTCTTAGTAAAAGGGTACTTTATATCAATTAATAGTGAGGCAAACTACACCTTACAAACTAATAACATAGAACACTAAAGAACAATAAAGACATATAAACTAGGTAATAAAATACTACATCATCCCTGTGACACTGAATAAAGGAAAAATAATTAGATCAAATCGAAACCATCCAGGTAAACCAGAATAATCTTAGATAAATAACTCATAAGTAACTAGAAAAAATATTAGATAAATTATAAGATAAATAAAAAAAATAATATATGATCATCCAGATATATTATTTGTAAACGTCTCATCATCTAATTCTTAGCTGCTTTTTGCACCTCATTTGATCTTTTCATAGCCATCAATTTCAAAATTAGACTACTCAGATCTATCGCCATAAAGCATCGGACAAACTAGAAAATATTCCTATCACTGGTGGTGAAGGGATTTTGTGGAGTAAAAGGAACAATGAAAGTGATTAAGAATAATCAAATAGAGTAATTTTGAAAAATCAATAGCCCAGATCTAAATTATAGTCTAAACTTGGCTGGATACATAGAAAATGAATTAGAAGAAACGATGAGAGGAGAGGAAGTGTGAGACTAGGGTTTCTAAAAATTGGCAGTTAGAATTTATGTACAGGCCGAAATAGGAAATTTCATAAGAAATGATATATATATGATGGAGATGTAGGTGTCAATTAATTAGGGGTGGCGAGCGGATAAAGAGCATTAGATATAGATGGTCAATTGACACCCAATTAATCCATCCATCATCTCCACTCACGAATCCCACTACAATAGACCATGAAGACAGATTTCCAAGAACGGGGCAGGCAAGAGCAAAGATTCCTTAACCGCCTGTGTTTGGTCCCATCTTGCCGATATGTAAGGATGGGTTTAATTTAGGTAGACATGTCAAAAGATCAAGCCATGCTTTTTTGTTTGTTTAGCTGTTTAGGTAGCTAGTAATAAGAACCACAACCACAATGGAGAACAACGTGCATATATGCTCCGATTCATAATTAAGAAAGTATTAATTCTTAATATTCCTGCTGGTTAATTAAAAAATATTAATTATGAGAAAACATAGAACTGAAGTATCAATTTGAAGTATGATACGCCCGCTATTTCTTTCATATTATATGATCTCATAAAAATGGAATTCCGGTGAATTAGGTTTAGTTTAATTATGATAGTTATATTAGCTCTTGGGGCTGTGGGGTGTCTCGAATAATCGTCTTTATCTTTTAAGATTATGTATCTCTTTTCTTTAGCTTTTAATAAATTCTTTAACTGTGGATAAAAAAAAATGTGAAGTTTAATTAGTTTATGGTTCTCATTTTAATTTACGGAATCCATGCATGTTGAACAGATCGACGAACATAAGTTTCCACATGCATAAACATATTTTCGTAGATAATAATTTCATGCTCAAGTGATGACAAATAAAAGTAGTTTCTGCATAAACTTTTCGCCCATTGTTTAATTTTAATACAGCTTAACATCAGCTCCTGTGCTTTTTTTTTTTAGCTCTGGCCGGTGGAAAGCTAACCCCTGATTGACACAGCTCCAAATAGCTGATTTGGCATAGTCTAATACGAGTACACTTAACCTACTAAAATTTATTATTCTCTGAAAAACATGTTAAAATTTATAATACTTCCTTTATTCCGTAAAGGATAATATGTTTCTTTAGATACAGAAATTAAGATATATATAGTTTATAATGTTTTCTTTTCCAATTTTGTATCTGAAACTAAATTTCTTTTAAAATATATATATATATTGTGTTTTGTGCAATGAGAATTTAAATAATAATTAATAATTTTTTTTTTGTTTTGTGTAAGTTTAAATGAAGTTTAAAAAAAGAAAATATTTATTTTTTGGTGTTATATAGTAAGAGTTTATATTAGGATAGTAAAGTAAACTAGATACAAAAAATGAAATATTTAACTTTTTGGAATAGTTCAAAAAAAATATATGTTTCATCATTTTTTAATTAAACGGATGGAGCAATATATAAAAGTTTGGTAATTGCTCTTACATATGACAGTGATCACTAAAAAGTAAGTGCAACCAATTAACTTCTTTACATACATTCAAATAATCTCACTTGAGTTTATTTTTGTAAGATTTTTTTATCAATTTATCATTTTTCTAAAGAAAGGCACTTTCGGTGCATGGGAAATGCTGGCGATAATATGAGCCACATTCACAAAATCAATTTTGCGCAAACCATATATCGAAATTGCTTGTGAAATCCAACCCTTCCTTTTTGGATTAGCCTATGAATGGAAAAATTAACCTTTTTCATCAAGAAAAATTATCAACTTATTAATGTTTTTTTCAATAGTTCATATGATAATATATAAGTATTAATTAGAGGTGGAAGTTATATGAATCATTTCCAATTCAGACAATGTTTATGATGTTGAGTATCCCATCGATTGCTTCTCTTGCATTATCAGTACTCATGAGTAGTTTTCTTGCATAATTAATAGTCTTTTTTTAAGATAATTAGTAGTAAAAAAAGATCCTGTTTAATAAAAAAATATACATATATCTGCATTCTTTTCAAAATGGCAAATGGAATGATATTAACTCATACATCTATTTATTATCTCCGTATCATGTCAAATGTTCCACATTTAATGCTACAAACACACACACGCACATATCCTGGACCAAGAGTCATTTATTTCGATCTATATCTTTCTACCTGTAATAAATTCCAGTGTTTATCCAGATTTCATTTTATCATTATTAGGTGAAAAAGTTGAAGCTATTCTAACTAATCTTTTTTATATATATTTAGATTTTAGGAAAAAAAAAAAAAGAAATTCTAATATTATTAATCAATTATTCAATGCATCATAAAATTATAAATATTTGATAAATTTTAGTTCAGTTGAGTATTTTTTACCTTTGGAATACTTGAACCTTAACCATCAAAACAAAGATAACTCTTGTACTTTCAAAAATGCCACTGAACCAAACCTTTAAATTTATTCTTTGATAAAGTAATTTTAGGATGTTAGAAAACAATGTGAGCGAATGAGAAATAAGAGTTGGTCCGTTTTGGTCCCCAAAGCTTTGCCCAGCTCTCATTTTATGTTAGGTCTGTTCCATCTCCTTTGCTTTCGTTGTAGGGTTTACTGTATTTATTTGTCCTTTTCCCATTTTTATAATCCTTTTCCCCACCAATACAAGACCTGGAATCTAATTCATTGGTCAGAAAAATGTTAATTGTTCCGCACCAACGGGTAGCTTTCGACTCTCTTCCCTCCCTACGAGTATCTTTTTTATTTCATTGGCCCGATTTCCTATTGTCGGTTAAGGAGTTTTACAAACAAAAAGAAGATATGAAATTATGTGATAGGTACAATTAGATACTTTATCAAACTTTTGTAATATTTTTAATTTTAATAAATTATCTTACTATATTATTCTTCAAATTATCATTTTAATTTTTTTTTTATTTTTTTATTTGCGTGCAAAAAGTGAAAGTAAATGTGAAAATAGCACAATTTTTTTTTTCCTCTTTCTTAATCTTTGCATTAAACTCAAACATCTCATCCAAAATGAGACTGAAAGATAAGTATATTATTATCTCACAGACTCAATCTAATTGGTTTGAGATTCATGGGCATCTAGGTAAAGGCCAAAGGTTCAAATCCTGCCTTTGCTAACTTTTTTCATATATGTCAATTATGTTGATTCAATAATATTATCAATTCTAAAAAAATAGACATTTCTTCTATCCCTTATACTATAAATATATCTCCATAACCCTATACCTTTACAGCAATGCTTCTAAATACTACACACACGCACATACATATATTGTTTGACATCTATTTTTTAACCATATCAGAGAGGTCAAGACCATAAAAATTAAATAAAGATTCAATCTTGCACCTTTTAGTAATAGCTAGAAGCCTTAATATATATAAAAAAAAAAGCAAAATATTGCATGTTATCTATGAAAATGTACGCAAGTGATTTCTCCAAGTGACTTATTCAATATGGTTAAAAATTGTCCAGTGTGAGATGCATTTGAGAGTAACTTGTAATCTCTTGCCCGATTAGGTTGAGCAATGCATATATGGTAGTGATCTCTTATTTTATTGGCTTAGATAAGCTGAAGAGGGAGATACATATGATAAGGCCTAACATGCACCTTCACACATGTTCCCAAATGAGAAAAGAGACTACCATTATGTGTGTGTGTATTCAACTTTGGACAATTTTCAATTATGTAAGACAAGTCACTTGCACATACCTTCAATATCATCTCGCACATCATGAATTTTACTTATCACATTCGCTTTTGTTATACGTTTATAATCCTAGAGTTATGATAAAATCAATCAAAGATAATGAAGTATTTGGAGCTATGGAGTTTCCCGCAAGCACAAATGTGAGGTGCGAATCGTGCGACAGGTTCCCAGGTGAATGGCCCCTGCTTTTGTGTAACAAAAGAGCATAATACGAATTATAGCTGACGAGAGACTTTATGGTTTATGATCATGAAAGGATTGTCTGTCTGCTGACGAATCTCAACTGGACGCCACTAAACAATTGTTAATTGATAACCAATTAACTTAGGAGTATAATTACTTTAAAGGGAAACGTTATCAGTCTTTACTCTTACATAATCACGAGTGGGTGATGCCAAGACTTCCCACAAATGTGAAAAGAAAAACAACATGAATTTTCATGCAAAGGAGGTTGAAATCTTTAGACATAATTTAACCAAGCAAAGACTGGCTTTCTTCCACTAAAAAGCAAACAAGACAAAAGAAAGCTCACTCATCTTTAATTAAATATGAACAAATTTAAGGGAAGATGTGCGGTATTCTTTACTTAAAGCCTCGGCTAACCTAATTTGCTACCAATAGGGCCCCAAAGCCAGTGACTTGATGAGAAGGTACAGGGACAAATGAATTTTGCTTGCGCACTAACTTTACGGGGTCAAATATCTTATCTACCAATCAAGATGAGTGATTAAGATTTATTTATGTGAATAATTGACGTACCTAATGGCTCCCAAGTGGTGCAAATACTGATCTGTGGGGGATTATACTCTTTTTCACTAATAAGATTCTCTTTCTTTATTGGTTCCTTCTCTTAATTGCCTACCAGTAGCCAACGCTTTACACACTGCAGTCAACCAAAGGTGTCTAAAAACACAATCCAGACTCCCAGATGAAAATGGAAATGCCGCAAGGGATCTAGACATTAAGTTTTGTGTCATGATACATGAATATTCTGTATTTCAATTTTGATTGAGTTCAGTTTTTCCCCTATATTTGAGAGTTTATCTTGCATCTTTAGAAGCTTTTCTAGTCTATGTTGGGCTGCATCCTGGTAAGGCTTGCCTGCAGCTTTTACAAAGCTTTCCAAATTCTCGACAGTTTCCTTGAGATCTTCCCGCATTGCTGCTTCAAGTTCCTGTGCCAATGCATTTGCTGTTCTGTCAACCTTTTCTATCATTCCTTGTCTACGAGCAGGGAATCTTGAAATCGCTATATACCTATCACCGTAAGGGAGAAAAACAAAACCCTCAGCAATAGCATTGATGTCTCTTGATTAAAACAATCAGGGAAAGAAAAAAACGCTTGGCTCCCTGCCATCAGAAACAACTTATGCCAACTTGCTGATCGAGTTGACTTCTTTTAAAAAGCTCTAGGTTGACCAAACCACCACTAATTTAATTTCTCTAAAACATGAGTCCACAGCTTCAACAAAGCAAGCTTTTGCCTAGTAGTTCAAGCTCATTCGACATTACCAAATGTTCAAGGTTCAACCCACTCTCTAGTTAGACTTCAGTATGCACCAATGCATTGAGAAAACGAGATGGAGAAAAAAGCTAATTGAACTCCTCATCAAATTAAAGGATCTCCAAAGAAACAAAGGTACATACCCTCCAGCAGAACAGAGGCCAAGAGCAAGAAGATCTTCTAGACTAGAAGGTAAAACAGATGTTAGAAGTGAAGCAGATAAGCCAGCTGCTCCTAGTCCACCAAAAGTGCCCAAGAACTGAAATCAAAGAGAATTACAATCTTCAGTTGCATCATTCTTGAGGGAGGAAAAAAACACAAAAGCTTTCAACAAACAATAACTGGATAAATAAAGTGAAAGCCATTTATATTGTTTTTGTTGGTGCCAAGAAGCATATTTCTTTCCTAGAGCAAGAGTGTTTCTAGCTAACTCAAAGACAAATGTGAAAATATAGCTAAGAATGTTGACCGTAAAACATAATACACGGCAACAAGTCAGTGCAGGGTAACTTCTAACTAATAACTTTTTTGATAATACGGGGCTGAGCAAGGAGTCCAAGTGAGGACTTGAACACAAGCCACTGCTGGGGAATAAGTTGCACTTACCAGTAAGAGAAAAGGTTAATTCAATTCTTTTCCATACACTTGCTTACAGACATTTATCAGTCTACTTCAGTCAAATAATCTGTTCAACCATTCTCCTTTTAAGTACTTCCATGGACAAAAATAAATAAATGGTGTAGTGCTAATTAAGTAGTTCAAGTATTCATGCAGAACACATGTGACATATGGAGTTCTTCCATAGGAAAATTCCAAACACCAGATAGACCTGAATATAACTGCATGTTGTAGCAGCCTATGAAGCAGTTTCTTCTTAATTACGTACAATCAGTTCCCTATGTTATCTCAAGGGGCATGGTCATTATTAACTCACCGCTTCTCGAATCTCTCGCTCAAATAATTTGGAAGCTGCTGTAGCACTGAAGTTTTTTATAGTCCTCAAGCTGAGCTGATCTAACTGTCTCAGCAGATCATACGTCTCCAAGTAATTTGAGTTGTCATTTGGTACTAGGGAAGGCCACCTTTTTTCAAAGGATTCCAAGTAGAGTTTTCCTTCACGAACATTGTTTGACTGTAACCACACTTCATATTCTCCTAGGATTGCCTGAATGTAGCAAAGGCTCATATCTAGTCAGAGAACTCAATCATTAGTGCATATTTACAACAATCAAGATTCAGCAATTAACATCATAAAAATGCACTTTAACTATGATGATAAAAATCAGTGAAAGACATTTCTACCTCTGCATCTGAGAGTGCTGGACCAATTATGTCATTTTGAACCCTTGAAGTAGCTGGCAATGAGGGCGAATTTTCATCTTTGAGAGCATATGTCATAACAAGATCCAGATTTGATAATTGCATGGTTGATTTTATGAGCTCAACAACACGTGATTTTGTGGTACCAATCTGTACGAATTGGCAAAAGCACAACACGTTAAGCCTGAAGAACATTAGGCTTTTTAAAATTAAAATTGCACTTTTTAAAATCATACCAGTGTTAAAATTCGTCTCATCCAAGATATGCTTTCACTTTCCATCTTTATTACATACTTTTCAATGCTACGAACTATTTCATTTGCCAAGGCCAAATCCTTTTCAGCATATTGACGCTCATCCCCCACAAGAGCTTCACAGGCTGAGAGGAGCCGATCTGCTATTGCCATCGGTGTTTCAAGTTTAAGCTTCACTCTCTCCATCCCATTACTGGTCGATCCATCAAGAAAACTATACAAAAAGTTCTCAAAGTCATAGAAGCTACTGGTTCTCCAGTCAGGATTGGTGAGTGACAATTGTCTGTAATCTTTTTCAACATCATAAGCTGAAAGTTTCTCAGTAAGAACAGATCTTGCGGACAATGGATATAATGTCACTTTGTCAGTATTTAGCAACTTCCGTGTATTTTCCTTAACAAAGGACATTGCTTCCTCAAGCTGCAGCAATAGAGAAAGTAAACTCAGTTTAAGAAACTGACCTAACGCTGCCACTTCAACAACAATCCTGTAGAATGTTAATTATCAAACTGAAACTTAAGAGATACCTCACGAGTATTCTGATATAGATCAGCTTTGTTCAGCACAAATACAACTTTCTTCTTCCACTGTTGAGTATATCGAAGAAAAGCAACCTGGAAAGCAGAAAAGTTTTTAATGGATAACAGTTAACTAAAACAAGCCAACCTAAGAACATGATTTCAAAAATCAGAAGAAGGAACAGAAACACTCATCCAACTTCAGCTAAGCAACTGTTACCCTGAAAATGCAAACCTAGGACATACAATGAGAGCAGAGGGGAAAAAAAGGAGAAAAAAAAAAACAATGCTGACAACAGCAGGGTAAAAGAAAAGAAGTTAGGGAATATTAATATGATCCAACAGCTCCCAATGCAGTGAAAAAAAAAATATTCAGCCAACATTTGTATCACAAAGATGCCATCATGGCTGCAAAATTATAAACAGAGCATCAACCAAAACCTTTCGATAACATGTATATATTCCTTTCATCTCAAAAACACCGACTGATGGTTAAAGACAGTTCTGGAAGTAGATCAAGACAGTCAACATAATCAGATAATTGTAAAATAAGCACACAAGGCTAAGGGCAACTGTGGAGACCTCACTCTCTGTCAAAGGGCGATCAGCAGAAATAACAAATATAAGCAAATCTGCACGAGGTACAAACTCCTCTGTCAATTGTTGTTGTCTTTGGAGAATAACATTTGTCCCAGGGGTGTCAACAATATGAATCTGCATTCCAAATAATGAAAGTAATGAAATTGTTTCATCGCATGAAGCATATATTATGATTGCATTCAGATTTATTTACAGGGAGCTAATACATTGAAAAAAGCAAGCAGCTAAGACAATATATGCAGCAGTATTTTTCACTTTAGACCCCACCTCATTGATATGAATTCTTTTCACCCAGTAACACTAACAATTAGAAGCCCCTAAATACACAACCGGCTTTCGTGAATGAACAACCCCATGTTTAGATTTGATAAAAGTCCTTCTAACTCAAAAAATTTTCACACATTTTCAGAAGCTTATCCACTGTTAAATTGAATCAGACTTCACAGTTAACATAATAACTGCATCTTTGAGATTGAATTGCAAAGGTTCTGCCTTGCTTGTAGCCATAACCAATGATAGCCAATAGGATATGTTGTCAAAACCAATCAAATTAAATCTAGTATTTTTTTGGGATTCCATATGAGTAACTAGAAACGTTATTAGTACACTGCAAGACGTATGCGCACATGCAAAAGGTTAGTTAATCAGAATTCACTTTTCCTTTTTACTTTATTTCTAATTTCAAAATTTAATAACTGCATACAGCCACATTTGAAACAAATACATAAAAATAAACAAGAGTATCACAATGACGCAGCATCAAGGAACCAGCCGTGCACTACTGACTCAACACATGTCTGAAATTGGATCTATCTCCATGAGCATGAATATACATAACTTGATTTAAAGAGGCACAAGAAAACTCCAGAACTACAGACAGTAAATGTCCACAAGACAGAAAATCTGAAATAGATTCAGAAGTCCAAGCAAGGAAATGAAGAAACAACTTACTTTTCTCAGAATTGGCGCCGGAAAATAACATGTTAATTGACCATCTGGGCGCCTTTGACAAGACCGTTGATCCTCATCGTTGAGCTCAGAGTAACGTAAAAATGTGATCTCATTAGTTGTAGGAAGTACACCTTCTTTAAGGTACCTTTCTCCAAGAATTGCATTGATGACTGTGGATTTGCCAGAGTTAAATTCGCCCTGGAGATCCAAGAAAAACAAAAACTAACTCTCCAACTAAAAGTTCTTACCAAGATCAAGAAGCTACGTCTATGAATAAAAGATCAATTCCAACAAACCATTGAAAATTCAGAGATTGTGAGAAACGTAATACTGTGAGTAAATGAAGCAAAGTCAAGATCAGCAAAATTGAGCTGCACACGAGGATAGCCTAACATGATGACTATATAAATTCCACTAAGTATACCTTCTACATAAATAAGAATGGACCCAAATCTTGATATGAAATGAGGAAAATAATTTACTACAGTAGAAAAACAAGAGCCAATGCTTTGATGGAATAGGAGAAAAATGGATAAAAGACCAGGCTAGTTCTATGTGACTTTAAAAGGCAGAAGAAAAAATGGGAATATTAATTAAAATTAGAGCTAATACCAATGTATATCCTGGAACCAGAGTTTGTTGAAGTTCAGCACACAATTACCACTATAGCAAGTAGAAATGGTTCATCAATTTGAGCAATTGCATCAACAAGCAGTGAAACCTCTTCCATCTGTCAGTCAAAACCAAGCAGAGATTCACTCAAACAGAAGAATATACAGGAATTCATTATTTCAAGTCATACAAGCAGAAGAAAATAACTTCAAATACCAAATGTTGAATTAAAAGATCACCAGTGGAGCAGCTTCCTGAAGTACGTTTAGTGCTTCAAGCAAGGCTAATTTTTCCTTCTCGATAAGCTGCTTTTCTTTATCTTCTAATTTAACAAAACCTGCAACTCCCAACTCCCAATAAGAATTAGGACCGGCACCCAATAGATTATGCTTTTCAACGCTTAGAACTTCATCCTGAAGTTTACTATTCATTGTTGGCACAGTTTTAAACAACTGATTCAGAGCATCATTGCTAAAGAGCCTCAAGTCTTCCAACGCCACAACTAAACCACTAGCACCTGAGTTGAGCAGGTTTGATGCCTCCCTCTGCAATGCTGCCTCAAGTGAGTTTTTCAAGACAAAAATTGGTATCTTCACACTCTCAACTACAGACTTCACAACTAGACCAGCATGTTCTTCCTCAGTCAGGTCATATATAAGAAAATCAGCACCTTCGGAACTAGAAGCATTCACAGCAGCATTCTTTGTCTGCACACTCCTAGCTACTAATGGAAGGAATACTGAGCCAGACCTCGAATCCATCATTGCGTTTCTTGCCACAACGGGAGGAAGGCCTGTAGCGTAGGCGGAACATTGCAGTTACAAAATTACAAAAGGAAGACTGTACATTTATTCAAGATGATATCTTAGCAACAAATCAAATCCTCTTGCAGAAAACAATTGAAGCAATATAAACAGAAAGTTAGCCAGTTTAAATTCGCGAAAGAATTCTTTTTCAACTCGCTTAAGTAACAAGTCCAATTCATGAAAATATTTTCTATGTATGGTGAGCAAATCGAAGACAACCAGCAAATTGATTCGAAATTAGATTGAAGATGAAGTCAAATGAAGTTCAATTAACAGCAGCTGAGAACAAATAAAAAGCTGAAACGCCGGGATGGGTCAGGAAACCTACCACTATCGGAGAGAACGACGCCGCTGGCACCGACGGCAGCGGCAACATCCACACGCTCGGCAACCAACACATAGGCACGATCCCTGACAACGGACTTGAGTAAACGAGCGGCCTCGTAAACGGCGCCGCCACTTCCATCCCTGCCATTGAGCACCACAATACCGACAAACTTGGAGACAGCCTTATCAATCAAATCTAGCACATCGTTCTCCTTGTTCATAACCTCGTCAGGCTCCAGCTGGAGGACGAGATTAGGGACCTTGATCTCGGGGCGTTTGTACCCGCCAGGGAAGAGAGTACGCGGAGGCTGCTGGTTCTGAGGCTGGTAGGTGGCACGGAGAGAGGATTGATCACCAGCGGAGAGAGAGTTTTTGACTGGGAAAATAAGGCGGCGGCGGCGGCGAAGAGAGAACCTGTGGAGACATAGGAGCGGAGAAGCGGGGGAGAAGGAGAAGAGAGCGGAGGGAGGAGAATAGGGGGCGAGGAGAGAAAGGAGAGGGAACATGGAAAAATTTTGGAGGGAAAGGAAGCGAGGCGAGGGAGGGAGATGAGAGAGGTAGAGAGCATGTCCAATGGTTTATGCATTGCCTCATCTAATCTTTTCCTTATCCTCTCAGCTGGACAGCTAGATTCCCTTTGGGCCCGCACAAAAATACGGTCCAAAAAACAACCATGATATTAAGAAGGGAAAGTTTTCATAAATCTCCGTATGGTCTGACAAAACCTACACTTACTTTTGGTATATTGAAAATTTTATACTTATCTCACCTTCACCCAGCTCAGTTAAGCTCTCTGTTTATTAAGTGTGACCCATGACAAAATGATAAAATGGGAGTTCTTGGTCTGGGCTCTGGATCATTTAACTCTAAAAAAAAAAAAGTTAATGATGTCACTTGCTGTGTGATAAATATTAAAATGAGAAAAATGAATATTTCTTTCAACTATCTTTAAGCAGCCTTGAAAAGTTGACTATTTTTGGACTGAGCTCGAAGAGAAAAAGGAAAAAACGAGAAAGAATAAGAATTCAACCAAGTAAGATAATCTTGATGAACTTTCAATTTAAGACAAGAAAGTTAAACCTTCTATGACCATATAGTGACCAAAGATTCTAAGCAAAATCTCCCATGTTTGCAAAACCACATCGCTGGCAATAGCTTTTTAACTTGCTGGTTCAATAACTTGAACTAAACAACCAAAGATCAATCAAAAATATAACTTTGGATAAAATGGTTAGAAAATGTATGGATATCTGTCATACTTTGCACGATAAGTTAAATAAATTGAGCATAGTTTATGAGAATAAAGGAGTTTATGGGATCTTCAGACAAGCTCACCTAGTAACTAGTTTTGTAAGCAAGTGCTTACAATAATTATTAGTACCCACCTTCACAGTCACCGGCAACAAGAATCTTAGCTTTGTTTCATCATTGAAAGATTTGCTGGAAAAGCCATACATACAAGGCATTCATCTATTTCTCAACTCTAACCAAAATTCCCTCCAAATCTTCGTAGAACAATTACTCTCATCTACAAATGCCTATATCTATAGCTCTCTAATTATAAACACCACAGACGAGAAAAGCATTATTTATTGAACAGCAAGTGGATTCGCTCACTCTCTCAAGCCCTCTTCCTATTTTAGCTTTTTCTTTATTAGTCGGAACAAAACCCAAATCTCGATTTGTTTGCATTCCACTCAATGCTCGCCAAAATTATATCATTTCTCACCCAATCCATTGATTATTGTTAGATCTCTGACCAAATCAAACCCTTGCAAACCAAAACACCCTATTCTATCAAAAGTAAGAACAAGTGACTCAGTCATTTTTTTCTCATGTTGTCAAAAATCCTAGAACAATGTCTTAATTCATCAAGAACTTATCAAATTTTTTCAAAGACTTGAACCCCATTAAAGTGGTGAACGAGAAATAAAAAATATTTATTTTTCCTCAATTTCTTCTTTCACCTATAAGTCATTCAGATTTGGGAGGGAAACCTTGGAGCCTTATTAGGTTTTTTTTGTCTTTTCCTCACTCAGTAAATAGAGAGCCTAATAGAGCTTAGGTCAGATGGGGGTAAATGTAGGTTTCCCAACATACAAGGGGTAAATGTAGGTTATAATAAACCATAGGGGTTTTTGAAACTTTCCCATATTAAGAATAATTTTCTTTTTATTTGTTCTTAAAGTAAAATTCGTTCACAGTCCTCTATATTTGATGATTATCCTAAAGTGATCCCTTACCTAGCATAGTGCAATCATAAAGTCCCTTAATTGCTGAATCACGTCCTAAAACAGTTCTTTCCATCCATTTTGTCGTTAAATCTAACATAATGGGATGATATGGCAAGTTGTTTGCCTTTGTGGCTGGTTTATAATTTCATGTTGGCATTTGAAGGCTCTGTAAGTAGAACTAATGGAAGGCCTCATTTAATTCCACCAACTACCCCACCCTTATCCTTTCCTCTACTATCCAAAGTTCTAAAAAAGCTTTGAAGATCGTTAACCCTAAGGAAAAAAGCTGAGAGATTCTGAAGTGCATTCCATCTTATCATAAGTGGTACTGGGACATGACGAAGAACTCAAAGATGCAATGATGAGTGAGGAATCGTCTGACGGACTTGAGATTGAAGAAACTAGACAAAGGTAACTAGCATTATCGTAAGCCATCATTCTTAGAATAAACAACATACATTCCTTGTGAGATAAACATAAAGGGTGATTTTGGCATGACTTGGAAGGTTTTTTATATGTGCCTATATATTATTGTTTGGTTGTGGGGTGAACTATGAATAAGGTCTTATGTGTGTCGAGGTGGATGGGGGACCAGTGGTTTATTTATTATAGGGTTTAATGTTTTGAAATAGAGATTTAACCTATGGCATATGTTTTTGTTGTTGGTGCAGTAAAGCATGATTTATGGTTTAGTATCAAGTCCATCATGATGGATACTTTGCACAACTACCTTGGAAAGCATAAGTGGGTGGCTTGGAGGATATTTTTTATTTATGTCATATGGATAAGATTACCATGGTGGACACTGACCAAATGGTAAAGGAGTTAGGTTACAGTGGGTTTATGAATTATTATTGGATTGTCTCATACCCTACATTACCACTGGAGGATATTCTTAGTCACTTAAAAACTAACAATGACGACCTGGATATGGTGATGATAAATCTGCCACATGAGCATAAGAGGAGGAAATAAAAGCATCTCTAACACCACTAAAGGCCAAGAATAGAAGATGAGGACGATGGTGTGCAACTGAGAAGCAAAGATGAATGGAACAGTTAGACGTTTGTATTTGACCAATACTAATGCTAGATCAAGTAATGATGTTGGAAAAATTATAGAATAAAAAAATGTGGTTGAAGAGGCCAAAGGTTCTGAGCAAGAAAAGCTAGCAGAGAACATTGAAGAAGACAGGGGCAAGGCAATTAAAGGAGGCAGAGATGAGGCTCCAGATCATGGTGGTGATGAGCCGAGATCATCTGGTGAAGAGTAAAGGTGGGGAAGAGGTAATAAAAAGGTAGGGTTGAAGGATGAAGGTAGAATAAAAAATGAAGAAGGATGTCTTGATGGTGATGAAGCTTTTTTGGACAAGGGTTCAGAGTTTGATGGCAGTGATGATAAGGACTACCAATAGAAGAAGAAGACTTACAGTGATAGTTATGAGACAAAATTTGATGAAACAAACAATAAGATAGAGTAGGATGATGTTGATGTTAATAATTGTATGACTTTCATGAATTGATTTTTTATCATGGAATTGATGAATGAAAGATATTTGTACGCCTCTGATTTGTGTTTCATCAAGAAAGTCCAGGTGCATTTACTATACTCATCAACAATCGTAAGAAAGTAATAAGCACTAGTAAGAGAAAGAGTTCTATAGAGACCTTAAATATCGATATGTATTAAATCAAAAGCCTTTCTATTTCAGTTTGACTAAAAAAAATGGACTTCTAGCTTGCCTAGCACAGTGACAAGAATCATAAGGAGTTTTCACACTCTTGATGGAGGACTTGTCTATTTGAAGATATAATGCTAGTTTCTTAAATAGTACATGTCCCAATCTTTTGTGTCATAGGACTAAATGAGACACAAGCTAGGTTGCTACAACAATTGATGTTAAGATCCTTTTGAAGTAATATAGTCTATCACAAACTTTCACCCGTGCCAATTAGCCTCTTTGCCCCCAGGTCCTATATTGCACAAAATTCTAGGAAAAAATTTTATGGAGTAATTTAAATTTTTCATAATTCTACTGACTGTGAGCAAATTATATGTAAAGTCCGGCATGTATAAAACATTTTTTAGCTTAATGTCCTTTGAGAGCTGCACTTCATCATTAGTATAGATTTTAAGACTCATTCCATTAAGAAAAGAAACTAAAGGCAAACTATTGCCAAAAACTAAGCCCTTAAACATGTAAAATGTCATGTGCTCCAAAGCTCCATTATTAAGAATCCAATCAAATGAAAAATCAGGATTCTTACTTGCAAAATTAGCCATTGTACCCTGATTTTGGCCGGACAATAAGGCAATCAACTGATCATATTGGGCTTAAGTGAGTGTTAGACTATTTCTATATGAATCACTCTCGACTTGTCAAGTTGCAGCATTGTTCTCCACTCATTCCCCTTGCTTTGGCTTGTTCCCAAGTTTATGTAGTTTGTCTTTCTTGCCCTACCAATCAAGATATCTTATTATTTCGAAACACATGTTTAGACTATACCCAGTTTTCCCACAATAATCGCAATGAAGATTGCTATTTTTTTTTTGTTACTACATTCATTTTTATTAGCAAAGGCAACAGCATCACCTAATAGCTGCTATGATGGCAACATTCTGTTGTTTCTCCTCTTTTACCACAAAGGCATATGCTTTATTAATTGTTGGAAGATGCTTCATATTAAAGATTTGAGACCTAATCACAACAAAGTTATCACTTAGTCCCATAAGAAAAACATAAAACTTATCACCTTTCTTTTCAGCCAAAATGGCCTTTGTTGCGTCATAGGTACATCTTGGAACTTCGTTGCAGGTGGCTAGCTTGTCCCATAGTCCTTTAAGCTTTATAAAGTACGCTGCAATTAATGATCCTATTGCTGCTCAAGGCTATCTCTCATTCTAGTTCATGAGTGTGTGGAGCATTCCGCTGTGAGAAGCTTTCTTGAAGATCATCCCATATGTCTTTTAATCCCAAAAGGACTGAGACCTGCTTGTTTTCATCTAACATGCTCGAACATTTTTAGGGTTGATGATTTAGAATCTAACACCGCTCTGACACCATGTAAAAGACAGAATTCAATAAAAAAAGTTTTTCTCTATTTTGTGTTCACATAAAGGTGTCGTCCATATATACAATAAATGTATCAAGAAGATAAAACTTCTACTTACAAAAGGATAACTGTACATCCTTATCATACAAGCAACAAAGACTTATCTATCAATTAGTAGGATATGTGCATGTAGGAAAATTGAGAATCAATCTTAACAAACCGCAAAAACAAATTGTGGTAAAATCGTATCTTTTAAGTCACTAGACAAATTGCTTTCTATAAATTGTCTTCCTATGGTGGAGTTTAAGCGATCTCCACATTTGCTCAGCAATGACTTTCTGTAATGATCAACACTTACGACTATGAAGAATTAGTTGAGAAATACTAGATAAAATTTAAGATATCTTTGGCCAACCTTAATAAACACTGAAAACATTACTTATTATGAGTTTTATTTCTTTTTTTTTTCTAAAATCAATTTTGTTCAAAAGTTAATACCTTATCTAACAATAACTTGAATTATATTTTTATAAAGTAATTAATTTTTATGAAAATTTTCCTTCACCAATAAAAAGAAAAAAAAAGAAAACATAACAAAAAAAAAATAACTTTATGTAAAAGATATTCTAGAAGTAGTTTTCAAACTTCTTAAATTCAGAATTTTAATTGGTATACACGTTGAATGGATAAGTACTATACAAAAAATAACTACTAGTAATCATTTATTAATAATCTGCGACAAATGCAAACTTTGTGTGGAAAAAATGTGAAGAGCACTAGGATTATGATTGTCTCATCCTTGCACGTTTTTAACAATGGCAACGTATTTGCCAAACTCGCAACATTAATAGGTGATTTACCCATGGAAAGGATTAGGGATTGATTAATTTGTCCCCTCAGCCTATGACCACTAACTTATTTTTACCCTAAATTTTGATCGAGAAAAAAAAATCAATAATTCAATTATTATTGTCAGTATGAGTTGGTGGTTAAAAATGATTCAGAAGAAGATCAAACTTAAGCATATGTCCTGAACGGACACTTCAAGTTACCTTTGATGTTAGTGGAATCAGATTCAGGCGAACACAGATGCACTTTACTTTTGAATAAGTAAATTCCGTTGTCAAATAACTATTTCTTTTTAGAGAATCTATATAAGGCAATTATTACGTACTGAACATATTTAAGCAAGTGTCATATGAATTCAGAATGACAAATAATTATTATATAACGATAATTAATTAGCATCACCAATCTTCAACCAAAACCTTGAAACTTTATAAGGGCGGTAGGTGGCATTATCCTTTAAGATAAAGGTTAAGCCACATTAATTGTAGTATAACTTTTAGTTTTAATAACATATATCGCATATACAAAATCCAGAATACAATTTCTAACGTAAGTTCAGGCCGCTGCCAAGCAAATCCACCTCCTTCTGGCTGATTTTGCGGGCGTCGTTTTCACGAGGGACTGCTGAAAAGAAAATCTACACAGAAAACAAATTAAAGGTTGAGCAATTGATTGGTTATAATTGAACAGAGTTTTTGGTGAAATACTTCTATATATATATATATATATTATCTATAACGTGCAATTGAAATTAGTTAAGGGATTTAATTTTTGTAAAGGATGAATCAAAGATTCGAAGTTCCTTTATTTGTTGTCCCACCCGAACAGCTCCGGCTCGCGTCCACGGCTTAAATCTCCACAAAAACATTTTGTCAAATATTTTTCGGGTTTTAGAAACATGTGAAGTAAACTTTTAACATTTACAAACTCTTATATGTACCCTTAATCTTTTTACAAAATGATTCTGATTAAAAAGAAAAAACAAATCTTTTGTTTGGTTGAATAAATAGTTTTTCTTGTTGAGTTAATCTAGTTCTTTTGGTTGGTTGAATTAATAGCTTTGACTAGTTAAATAGAAGAATTCAAGTTATTAATCTAGCTGTTAGTTTGGGTGGTTTGGTCGAGATTATTAGAAAACATTAACATTGAATATTTTGATATAGACATAGTTTTTTTTTAAAAAAAAAATTGTACCTCTAGCTCTAGCTACTAAAAGATAACGTTTTAAGATATCCCAAAAACACTTTTAATAGATTTTTATCTTGAAAAACACATATCTTATTAGGATTTTTTGTTTGTTTACTTTGTAAAGTACCTTGAATTTCTATAAAAAAAATAACTAAATAAATTTTCTCTGGAATGTCTTCAAAGATGGAAAATTAATTCAAAAATGGAAAATTAAAAAAAATAAAATTTTAAAACCCTACTGGAGTTCTTAAGAACTATGGTATAGATGGTCGATTCAAAGAAAATTTTAGTAGCCTTCTGCTCTGTAACAAAACTTTAACGAACCCGAATATACATACCTAGCTTTCTTTAATACAAGCCAAAGTTTTCAACAGAAGATACATAAATACAAAGAAATGTGGAAGGCTCGATAAATAAATTTCAAACCCAAATACTTGAGCTTTCTTACTTAAACCACATGAATCTTAAAAAAAAAAAAAGGTTTATCATTAAGGTAAGGTAATATCTCAAGTTCCATGTTTGTATGCATATATATTTCATGCTTTTGACTGACAAAAAAGATTAATTGGGGGTTAAATTAGTACAAGAGCATGTCTGTAAATAAATTAAACAAATATAAATAAAGTTTGTTCGTATTTATTTATTTATCTTGAAATGAGTATGAACACGAGTATTAACAATAAATAAATATATTTTCTCTATTCGTGTTCATTTTTTTCATAAATGAATATATTTGTGTTCATTTATGTTTGTTCTTTAACAACAAAATTATCATGAACCAATAAGCTAAACAAATGAATGTGTTTGTGCAGACCATTAAATGAATATGTTTGCAGACAATATGGCTAGTAAGTGTGTTCACTAACAACATAAACAAACATAAATCAACAAATAACAAATGGACAAAAGCAAAATAATAAAAATAAATGAACTTGAAGAAATATACAAGAGTAAATAGACAAACAAACAAATAAATAGTCAGACAAATAAACAAATATTAACCAAATTATGCATAAATACAAACAAACGAATGACAACTTATTTATGTTTGTTCATTTACTTAAAGCCAATGTAAATTTTTGTTAGTATTTCTTCATTTAACTAGATAAATAAATATAAATGAATTTTCGTGACACTGTTTACGAAGTATTTACTGAACAGTCTATTTGTTTAGAGTTCGACGAGGCTAGAAGAACCGAGGAGAACAAGCTGGCCCAATTCTGTTGTGAGCCGAAAGGGGCAGGAGATGTGAAGAAACTCGTGGAAGGAAGCAACAAAATTAGGGTCCTACGGAGGCAGGATGCAACGAACCGGTGCCACCGACACTCGCTTCCCTTCACTGTAATGTAAAAGCCTACGAGAAACACTGCCCAATTAACGATAACGTGACAGGCGGTGTTGGCTGGAACCATCCAACCCCTTTAATGCTTTTTTTGTTCCTTTGTTCATACTCTCTGTTACTATAGGAAATATAAAATGCCAGAGAGAGAACAGACAAACATGGCAGGGCTCACGATTTGATTTGAGCTCCAATTCTCCGCTCTATTGGCTTCCTTTCCTTTTTCTTCCTTTAAATTCAAGAGTGCAGATTTCCCTGCCTATACCCAGAGAGCTTCCAGAATTTGTAAGTTTGCTGTTCTTTTTTTCAAAAAAAAAAAAAAAATGGAAAACCTTTAATCCTGATTTATAGATCTCGACTTCATTTAATGTTGATCTCATGAAGTCCGACTCTTCACTATATTCGAGTTTCATTTCATCTTCGTTTACTGATGGGCTTTGCCTGATTTTCTAGAAATCAAGTGCTTTACTTGATGGGTGCCTGTTGAGTTGAATGCCTGCTGCATTGGTAGCAGTGGATATAGGTTTCCGGATTGTAACAAGTTCAAAGCTTTTTATCCTTGTTTTTTCTTTGATATTGTACGTGTATTTTTGGGAACATTGGGATGTGGCATACTGAGATCTATTGTTAAAATTTCAATCTAGATTTGGAAATAGCAACCTGAAACTGTGCTGGTTATGTGGTCTCTTGCAGAACATGATCTAATTTGGTGAAGAAACTTGCAGCCTTCTGGTTTTTGAGATAGATTTATAGTTTATATTACATTCTGAAACAAGTGAGTATTTCTGGTTGAAAAGAAGGGTCCTCCCTCTATACCTATTTTAATTTGCTGCACTACAGGGTAGCCATGGGTACTTCAGAGCTCCATGCTGGGAATGCAGACCCAGATTTATATATAGTACTGGGGCTTAAAGAGCTGGACAAAAAAATTGCTGCAACTCCAAGGATTCTGTCACTTATTTCTCTGCTTCTTGAGAAATCTGTCCAGAAAAATGAGATGCAGCTGAAGGCACTGCCAAATAAAGAAGCAGTAACAGTCTTTCATGGTCTTAGAGTGCCCGCTATTAGCATTCAGCATTACATCGATCGGATCTTCAAGTACTCCACCTGCAGCCCTTCATGCTTTGTTGTTGCATACATATATGTGGAGAGATTCATTCACCAAACTGATATCATTCTTACTTCTCTTAATGTTCATCGCCTTCTGATAACAAGTGTTATGGTAGCTGCCAAATTTATGGATGATGCGTAAGTGATTGCTTGGTGAAACATGGCATCCACACAATTCACCCTTTTTTTTTTCTTTTCAGTTCGTTGGTATATACAAAGAAGTCTTACCAAAAAATTCTCCTCAATCTATGGGCAGATTTTTCAACAATGCATACTATGCCAGAGTAGGGGGTATAAGCACAAGGGAGTTGAACAGATTGGAGATGAAGCTCTTGTTTAGTCTAGACTTCAGGCTTCAAGTAAGCCTTGCGACATTTCAAAGTTATTGTTCTCGGATGCAGAAGGAAGGTTTTGAAATGCAAATAGAAAGGCCAATTAAAGCCTGCGGATTTAAAGAGGGCTGGTCAAACAATGGAGATGCTGCATGCGCTCCTGCTAGTGCCGGATGACATTACCAACTCATCACATTGTTTCATTCGGATGCATTATTTCGTGTGCCCCTGGTAAGAATCACCAGGTTCCTCCATCTAAATCCACGTGGACGTCTCATTTTATTGTGGTGTGCTCGTTTGTTATCGGCCTTTGGCACCTTGCGGATTGGGTCATTGGGTGCACATCTGCAAGGTAAAACTTGAGATATTAAGGCCATGCTTGTCTTGGAACTTATGTTTTAACGATTAATACTGAAAAGACAACACACTTGTTGTCTTAGCTGATTTTTGTACCAGTTCTAGGAATTTGTGGTGGTTGTTCCTTTATTGTCTCTAGCTTATGTTTCTTCTTTTTTGTTTTTTGTTTTACTGTATATTTCTTTGTACTTGTATCATCTTTGAGTCCATTTTTTCCGGTTGTTTGTAATGCAAAAGACTGTACAATATTGTAGGATTAAGTGAAACTGAGGTTCATGAAAGTTGATTCATCGGGCATCCTAAGCGATTCTACTTTCCACTCAATGTACAATGAAAGCCTGCAGCAGTGTAATTTGCATATGTTGGATGAAATGAACAATGCACAATTTTCTTCATCCTTGGTGTGATCTATTTCTTTATGAATGATATAAATACATGCAGGCTTCTGTTTGACCAGGGCCAAAATGGCGATGTCCAATTTGGTTTAGAAGTCAGAGAGAAGTGCTTTCATTCCCCAGTACCGTTTCCTGCTAAGTGCACAAAAACTTGCTGAATTTTTATGTACTCGTGTGCTTGGGCTTGTATCAGCAGACTCTGTTATATATTTCAGTATTTGAATATCTGCATGAGAATCACAGCAACCAGCAATCACACTTTGGGGGGGGATGGGGATGGGGGGAGGTAGCTTTGGAAGCAGACTGGTTACGGGAGGTGGTTCTATAATCTATATACATGAAGTACAAGACATGGTTACAACTTGTAGTCTTGCGCATCACTTGAAGACCTTTTGCCCCAAATATATGCATCCAGATTGATATGTTGACTCTGTTCAAGCAGTCTACTTTCTGCAGCCCCTTAAGTCCTTGCTCAAGTCAAAGGTCTACTATTTCTGGGCAAACAAGGTTCATTGATAACATTTCAATTTGTGCTTTTTGCAGACGTTGATGTTCCAAAGGCAATCTTGGCTTTCGAAGCTTAAGGGCATTCCCCAGGAGGCCTTTCTAGGGCAACCCATCCAAACTTCCCCTTCCGAAAATCTGACAACACGCGGAATGCTGCTTGGTTAACATCCCCATTGAACAAATTCAAGGCCAGCTTCTGAATAAATCTGTAACACAGAAGATAAACAATCCAATCATATCCTTGGAAGTGAACTAAGCCAAAATTCTAGCTAGCTTTTATTTTAATCTATAAAAGGATCTCTAAATCAATGCTTCAACAAATTGTGTACAGCAGGTTATTGGGTTCTTTCCATTTCAACAAATCTTTCAAACACTATTAATTTTTTGGTGCATATGAAGGAGGCCAACGGGAGATTGGGGATTTGAACCTTGGACATATCCTGTAAACGTGGTTTATTATTCCTCATGACTGACCTTCTCCAAATGTTTCTGATTAATGACATCTAAGTTTCAATTAAAAAATAAGTGGAGTGTCAAGAGCCATACGTTTTACCACAAGAAACATCCACATCAATCTTGTAGCGACTTTGTAGTGGTTTTGTACCTGGTGACAAGTAAAAGCTTGGATTATGAGCAATAGGTATAGCACGAGGCAAGGCTGGTAATAAAGACAATCACGTTTTACACTAAACTGAATTACCACATCCAAGCAATCCCTCCAAGTGCATGTGATAGCTGAATCAATAACTTACATAGCTACCCAAGCCCAGAGAAACTTCTTGTTTCAGAAATTTCTTCACCATTAATGGGAAAAGGTAAAAAGTTTTGTTTGCATAATGACCAGTCACAAAAGGACTGGAGTTCCTAGCATAATGCATGACTATTTAATGGGGGTTCTGAATTACGGAAGGCATGGTAACATACCAACCGTTGGAAGCCTAGTGAGCATCTGCACAAGAATTGCAGCAACATCAGCCACATCATAAGATCGCTCCCCAATGTCATCACAGATAGCAAGCTTTATTGCAGCAGCTTGATCACTAATCCGCATAGGAATTATTCCAGGAGAGTCAAGCAGCTCAAGATCCTTTCCAAAGCGGACCCATCTATTGAAGAGGTTTGCATCACAGTAAATGGATATGTACCAGAACAATAATACTCCCTCTGTCCCGTATGTCGCTTTTTTATTTTTGATAAAGATTATGTATGTTGTGAGGCATAAGCATATTAGGTTATGTTTCTTCAAGGTTACTTTTTTTTCTAAATAGCATAAATACAGAAATGAGGATTCATAGGCTTTACATGATGGAAATGGCACATTCGGAAGTTGTATAAATGGAAAAGAGACCTGTATTTTGGGACACAGAAAAATTGGAAAGGGAACATAGTAGGGACCAAGGGAGTAGTTGTTATTCTATGCAGTTTGTGAAAAAAATAAACAAAAAAAAAAAAAAAAGAAAGAAAAGATTCAAATCCTGAGACCTCCTACGCTGATAAAGTTTAGAAATACCAGTGCTACTAGCGTTCCAAAATGCCTCAAAATGAAGTCCAAATTAACTCTTGAACATCTTTTAATAACCTAAGCTTTCAAAGTTCCTATTCACCAACAATTTGCCAAAAAACTGGAATTATACATATGCCAATCTTATACTTCTTTCCCCACCTGCCAGCAGGAGAAGTCATTATACATACTTGAGTTCACGTGTAACGCCTGGTCTGGGAGCTGCAGGACACATCCTTCTCTTTAGCAAGCGGTTGATCAAAGATGATTTCCCTACATTGGGATAACCAACTACTCCAGCACGAACCTATTATTGAATAATATATTCATCAGAAATATTGATGCATGACTATGGATTTTATCAAAAAACATGTTCAGCCAATAGCTTTGGCTATAATGTAAATAAGTAAATGCTGGGACTTGATTTCCACAGAAACCTACTGGACGAGGTAGGAGCCCTTTTGCCCTGCGTTTAATGTTTACACCAGCCGCTAATGACTTTGCTAACCGTCCTAGCTTCATAGTCCCCTGTACTAACCACATGAGACTCGTGTGTTCCACAATGAAAATTAAACAAAAGAAGTCAATGGTATCACTTTTGTTAACAGTACCATTCCCAGTTGCCCATTTGAGAAGATAATCTTTGCTCCCTGTCTGGTAAAATACATCGCCCAAGCATTCCTGTCAGCTGTGGATATCATATCTTCTCTGTTCAGAACAAGAATTCGCTTCCTATTACCAAGCCACAAATCCATCTAGCCATGCAAATGCAACAAAATTAACATTGATCGAGTTTTATCCACAAATGACCAATCACTACTTTAATATACAAAATACTAAGGACTCCAAAAACAAAACATAACATCTTAACTTCAAGCAATTTTAATCCAGCTACCAAGCCATCCAATGTTTAACATTTTTAAAACTAGGAGTTCAAAGTTTTCAAAATTCAAACCACACAAAACCTACATTGAGATAATGGCACACGATTGATGAAAGCAAACTAGTATCCAAGTCCAGTTATTGCCAGCAACCAACAGACAACAAAAATTTGAACCTGTGGATGACCAGTGGACATAGGAATTCTAGCATCTCGCACTTCGATCACAACATCCATCAACTTGAGCTGCTCCTTTAGTTCTTTCTCAGTTTTTGCTATGTGCCCAGGATACCACTGCAAAAAAATTTCCAGCATTCAATGCACAATCACTTAAACCACCAACAAGCAGTCGCCAAATTCCGAAACATCAATCACTTAATTTGGGTATAAGCCCATTCAGCATCTATACCTGGACAGGACGCAGTGCCTTGGTCCAATAGTTAAGGTCAGCATCCATATCAACCCAGTCGCTCTCTAGCTCACCACCCGTCTGTCCTCGGTCCCTGTAACCTCTCCCACCAACGACCTGAAACATATCAAACACACAAATATTAACGATAATAGTCCAGCCAAGTCCAATTGGTAGCTTCGTTACGACAAATTTATCGCGACTTCTTGAGAGTGAAAAGAACGAAAATCTCGAGTTCAGACCAATAGGGTTGCGCGAAATATGAGGGAACAAACAACCGACAAACACAATAGAACACAGTTAAATGGCTTATATGTAAATAGACTTGCCTGAATGGTGGGTGGAGCAGAAGAGAAAGCAGAAGCTTTTAGGATGGGACAGGTTCTGCAATGAGCTGAGCGAGCGACTAATGTCGGAGAAGGCATCCACAGGCCGGAAAGCTGCACAGCCATTAGACTTTCAACGCCGCAGACTCGTGTAAGAATTCGAAAATTGGCAAGAAAGAGTTCCTGTCCAGGACACAAGTACAGAACCCGCTGGCTGGACCTGAAAAGAGAAAGATTTAGTTGAAACAATCAGAAGCAGAGAGAGTAGTTCAATCTTTTGCACAACGAGAAGGAGCCCCATTTCACCCCCCGACTCATCCAAATTCGCCACGTGTTTCCTAGTAAGCTGAACGTTCAACCCTTTGTTTTCCAACACTTCCCAACGCCAGCTCGCCCTCTATCTCACCAAATGGTCACCAAACGCCCACGGCAGCTTAAGATTCAACTTCACTGGCGTCGCCCAAAGCCTTGGTCGGAGCTCAATAATCTGATCCAAATCCACCTCCCCTCGAACGAAGTTAATGATCAATTTTGTGCTACTATGGTGACCTCGGGTCATCCCACGATCCACTACGACGACACAGCGTTTGACTATCGCTCTGTACGGCGACTGCTGGAGGCACATTTTGAAGATGCTCTCTCACCACCGTCTCAAGTCCGATTTCCACGTCCGTGCAGCCGAAATCGACTCGTTTATAAAACAATAGAACGGTCTCTGTCAGTATAGCCGCACCATCTACAGTGAGCACTTCCTCCCGGCTCATAAAGGTGCTGAATTGCGATAGCAGCAGGACCGTCCGCAGCAGACCATTTGAAGTTCTAATATCCACAGTCTCGCCCATCTATGTCACCACAATCTTCGCCACTGGCCCATTACACGGCCAAATTCGTCAACTTTGGAAATGTTACTTGCAATCGCTCTTCATTTCTTCTCCGCCAGTCCAGTGTTCAAATTTGAAATTGTAGCTACCAGAAATCGATAACCCCAGCTTCGTCAGGCCAAAACAGACGAATCTCAAAAACCCAGAAAAACCCAGCCAAAAAGATGAGATTTAATAGTCAAGTAGCAAAAACAAATGAAGGGACAACATTACAGCGGCGGCGGCAACTACCTGAATTAACCCTCGGAACCTTGGGCTCCGAGGTGAACCGACGGCTAAAGCTCTTTAAACCAAAACACCACTTGCCACTGTTGTTTTCCTGAAAGTGCGTTGTTGTGTCGAGAGGCGCACAAGGTAAGAAGCAATGAGTGGGCGAGAAGAGGAAGGGTGGTGGCAACAACACGGCGAGGCCGATTATGACTGGGTGACGTCTTCTTTGCTGGGTCATTGCATTTTGCAGCTTTTATGGAGCGGCGTCGTTTTATCGGCCTCTCTTTCCTCTTTTCTTTTTCTTTTAATTTTTTGGTATTTAGAAACAAAAAAAGAAAACCATAAAGTGCATCGTGTGTTATTTTATCACTTTATCTGTTCTTTTATTCTTGTAAATACTGTGTTCATTTATACATAATTGTTAGTTCTTTTTTAGTTTTTATATATTCTTACTAATATCTTCTCTGTTATCACCTCTTCATTGTTTTATTATCCAAAAATATCTGCAACGAGAGCGTATGTATAATTTTTTTTAAAAAATATATACTTAGTTTATAAATGGGTTAAATGTAGAATAGTGTCTCAAACTTTGCCAACTAGGTCATTTAAGAGCTTGAATTATAAACTGGCACAACTCAGGACTTGTATTTCTAAATTTGGGGTAGTTTAGTCCATAAGATGAGTTTGTCAGTTAGGTAAGGCTATATGTTTAGACGCCATTTGCCACCGCCTGACTAAGTTAATAGACTCAGCCATGTCATCGCTCGTGAAATGTACTCAAACGATGGTAAACGGTGTCCGAACGCGTAACTTTACTTGACAACTGACTCACTTTATAAACTGAACCGCTATAAATTCAGAAATACGAATCCTGAGTTATACTGGTTCATAGTTCAAGCTTTTAAATGATTTAGTAGATAAAAGTTCGGGGTACTATTCCATATTTAAGCCTTTATAAATTTATTTATTTATTTTAGTTTTTATACGTTCTTCGATACATTATTATTTATCCTCGAAAAAAAAAAGAGGCATAAAACACAAAAGCAAGGACAAAGGGGGCTGCCAATTGGGATTTCAACCCATGTCCAACCACACCAATTTTAGCCGCTCTACCAAATCCGGAACATGTCTGATACTCAAAGGGTGTCCAGGTGCAAGCATGCACCGGGATTCTCCCAAAGGAATGTACATGGAGAACACGTGCAGACAGTACCCCTAAAATTTTCTGTCACAAGGTTCCTGGAATGAACTACGTCGAATTTCGCATTAAGTTTCTGTTAGTCAGAAGAAGTTCATCTCTAAATAGCTTTTATGCAAAAATGTTTGGGATTCTAGCATTACACGTGTTTCTTTGCCTAAATTCCTTTTTATGGAAGCTTCAACAAATCGCTCTCCTACCATGAAGATGGGCTTCAATCATTTGAGGAACCGCCATGCATTTCCATTGAGATTTCACCAATGATCGCCACAAGAACAAGTTCCATCGCTAAAATGATGAAACCGGTTTGTGTCTCTAACAAATATTTCTCTTCTTTCGAACGCTGATATAAACTTGATAACAGAATGGCAATCGCCACAGATTCTCAGATTCTTAATGACCTGCAGGGGGAAACCTGCGGGAGTATTCAGCAGCCCTAGTGCTACTGCCAGCTTCTCACTATGACCACATAAAATCTCTTCCTTGTCCTGCTCCTCCACATCCTGCAACACAAAATCCGTGTCTGGGATATAACCAGCTTTCTTCATTTCCAAGCTTAATTTGTTTACCTTTTCAATTACTTGGTCCATCTGCGGATGTGACTTGTCCCCCGCCAGCAGCATGTGCACTTGGTTCTTGATTTCAATCCAACTGCATCCAGGGTTCTTCCTCAGTCCCTTACCCTTCATCTCATCTCGCACAGCATCCACTTCCCTCCACATTCCTTTAGCTGCATATATGTTTGAAAGTAGGATGTAATTACCAGGATTCATTGGTTCTAGCTCAAAGAGTTTTCTGGCAGCAATCTCACCCAAACTAGCATTCTTATGAAGTCTACAAGAACTAAGAAGAGCTCCCCAAACACAAGCATCTGGTTCGAAAGGCATTTGCTTGATCATGGCATATGCATCTTGCAACTTTCCTGAACGACCAAGAAGATTTACAATGCAGGCATAGTGCTCCATTTTTTGTTCCAATCCATGATTTTGAGACATGCTATTAAAGTAGTGCAGCCCTTCTTCTACTAGGCCCCCTTGGCAACAAGCTGATAATACACAGCTAAAACTGATAACATCAGGCTTCTGCCCTTCCCTTTGCATCAAATCAAAAATTTCCATCGCTTCTTTAGTCTTGCCATGCATCGCATATCCTCCCATAATAGCATTCCACGACACCTTGTTTCTGAAAGGCATCCTATTAAAAACGTAGTGAGCCAGGTTGATTCTGCCACACTTCGCATACATATCCACCAATGCACTGCCAACATAAACATCATCGACCATTCCAGTTCTTAGGGCAAAGCAATGGGCCGTCTTACCATGCATTAGAGCTGAAATATTCCCACAGGCTGGCAACAAGCACGGTATGGTTACTGCATTTGGCTGCACCCCTGCTATCTGCATTTCTCTAAAGAGCTCCAGTGCTTCAATGTCCCTCCCATTCTGGGAACAGCCAGCAATCATAGATGTCCAAGATACAACACTCAGTTCCATCCCCCTAGACCTAAAGTGCTCAAACAAGTCCAATGCAGTGTTAACTAGACCAGTACGGAACAGCCCCGTCAAAAAAGCATTGCACGCACCCTCATCCTTCTCGTCCACATCTTCAAACACTCGCTGTAACTCTGAAGAACAGGCACATTTCCCATACATATCCATCAGCGCGCTGATAACACATTTGTCCTGCGAGAGGCCATGTTTTACCACATAGCAGTGTATTTGAATCCCGACTTTCAACTCCTTCAATTCTCCCACAGAAGGTAGAGCACTCGGAACCGTCCTCCCATCAGGAAGAAATCCTTCTGAATGCATCTCTTTAAACAAAACAAGTGCCGCATAGTAATGCCTGCTGTGATTGAGCCCCGAAATCATAGCATTCCAAGACACCAAATTTGGCTCGATACCGTAATTCTTCATCCCATGGAATACCTCTCTCATCTCGCTGACAAGGCCCTTCCGAGCGTGACCAGAGAGCAAGGCAGTACAGGTAACCACGTCTTTTTCAGACAATCCGTCAAACACTTTGTGGGCGTAATCAAAATCATCACATTTGACATACATATGGATCAAAGACGACATAACAATCGAATCAAAATAAAACCCGCGTCTAAGTATCATCCCATGGACCTGTTTTCCTGCTTCCCAGGCAGACAATCCGCCGCATGCCTTGACGATGCTGGGGAGGACGCGGTTGTCAGGAGCAAGGCCATGAGAGAGCATCCGAGAGAAGAGACCGAAGGACTGGGCAAAATGGTTGGAACCAGTAAGCGCATAGATGAGAGTAGAAAAGGAGAAGAGCGAGGGTTGCGTGATTGAGCTAAGGACGAGGTCTGCTTCGTCGAAACATTGGCCATTGGCGTAGAGAGAGATAAGCTTGGTGGTGCAAAATTCGTTTCCAAAATCTCCAGATTTAATGAAGCAGGCATGGGCTTGTCGCGCTTGCGAGGCGGAGGCGGAGAGAGAGAGGTTGTGAAGCAGAGGCAGAAGCCGCTTCGACGACATTGCCCGCCGCCTTGAACGGCCATTACTGGACTACAGGTCTTAGGCATGGCCCGCAACTTGGCGTACCACTCTCATGCTGCAGTCGGCCTGGGAATTTAGAGGCTCTGGATTGGAAGGATTGGGCTCGATCGCCTCTGTTATATAAGGCCATGAATGGATATGGGCTTGGTAGGCCGAAACACTTTTTTGTTTTTGACTTTTCAGATAAAAATATGTGATTGGATAAAACTGATTTCGGTACCGCAAATTCTACAGATCTGAATCACCAGTAAAAGAGTTTTAGGAGTATAGTACAATGCATGAACAGTTAAAAGTTTGGTCTGAATCCTTTATTATTTGTTATATACAAAGATTTTTTTTTTCTTGTCCACCTTCTGTCATTGTTGAAGCCTGGCTAGATCACTGTACAGCCCAACATCTAGAAGTCCAACAAATCACCAATTTTGCCACGCCTCATCTTTGCGGGTTGCCCTCGAGCACCCTCATTTGTCAGAAGCATTGTCGACGGCCCGCAAATTAGCACCAGGACTCCTCCTCGTGGGCTTCAATTTCATTCACTATTGTTGTTGGTTCGTTCATATATTTCGCAATGGATATTGAGAATTCAAAGCTCGACCAACCAGCACATGTCCACGTTTTAGACTACCGCTTCCGCTAGCAACCGTAGACCTCAAAAAAGACAGTCAGAAAAACATATTTTAAATTTTTGAAAGATGAAACAAAACAAAGTAATAAAGCATGGGATAATTTAAGCCAGCAAATTAACGAACATATTGACAAACGGAAAAGTATAACGATAAGGGGAGTCTGGATATTGGAAACAATTTTTCATTTTCTTTTATGTTATCATCTGTTTTCATTTTTCATGTACAAGTTTTTAAAATATGTTTTAGAAAATATGATTGGTTGTTCTAAAGTAGGTAAATATCGCCACTCACACAGTACATTGGAAAACTTTGATGCTTCAGTTGAAAGTTGAAGAAAAGTTTGTGCATTGTAGAGTATTTCATGGGTCGATCAATGTCGAAAGAAAAAATATAAATCGCAAACGCCAGTTCCCAACATTTGGCACTTTACTACTTACGCTCCCAAAATTTTCTATCCCTTACGTTTGCACCACCAACGCGTGATATTCCAACATTGCCACCATCGCCCACTGCCATCCCATTTTCTACCACCAATTTTGCAATCTCAAAGCCCCGATATTGCTGCTATTGCATCTCAGGTTTGCTTCATCCACCAATGGCAGCTAAATCGCCTATAATTGAAGGAACACAGCCGATTTAGCAATTTGATTTATGGAAATTAGAGAAGGAGGGAGAGAGAGGAGTTTGACAACCTTAGTCTGGCAACCTTGAACGAATTGTTGGTTGGATGATGGTGGCAAGAAAAGATTTGTGGGTGGCAGCCACAAGGGAGAAACGGCAACGGTAAGAGTAGAGATCGAGAATGAAAAGTTGAGAGAGAGAGAGAGAGAGAGAGAGAGCTGTTAGAAAATTGGAAAATCAACACGAATAGTGTCTTCCATATCTTCGTAAAATTTTTTTTTTTAAAAAAAGGAGAATTCTTTAGAGCATTACAAGGCCTTGGTATCACTGAAAAGGGAAAACAACAAAAAGGTCTCATTGTTTGGCTACCTGTAATGTATATGTCTGTTTATCACTGGCTTGAATTTTCACACTTAGAAGTTGGAATCCATTTTTTCGCTTCAATCTTTAGCAAAATGTAAAGTTCGATAGATGAATAAAGGCAAGTAAATTGTTGATAAACAAAAAAAACTTAAAGTCAACCAATAATCTTTACACTAGCTACTATTATAATCCCTCCTTCTCATTTTTGTGCTGTATCAAAAATTTTTGTGTTTAAATATAGAGTAGTCGTTTTATTGTCACAACTTCCAATAGCAGTACAGCTTCAACTTTCAAGCGACAATCTTGTGTAAGTTTTGGAAACAAAATGGAGCAAATTATATTGTTCTCGAAACCACATAGGGACTAGTGAAATTTACCCTTAAGTTTGTCGGCAGGCCAAATAGTGAGCGAGGAGAAAGTTGAATCGAGGGGACATGAGCAGAGATTCTGAAGCAACTGGTATAAATGATTAAAAAAAATAAATAGAGGAGATCTTGTGATAGTACAGTCGTTTGTCCTTTTTTCTCGATGGATGGATTGGATTCTCTCAGTCCGTCCCACTCCCGTCAGGTCAATGTTAGGAGAGAATGTGCACGTGGTCTGAATTTTAATTTTGCAAAGGAAACAATAGATGATTAATGCATAATGAAGTAAATACTTAAATGAAATGAATTACTAAACCCAAAAAAAAAAAAGAAAGGAAATACTACACTAGCGGTATGTACTGTGGAATACTAATCCTAAGCGACGAGGAGATCTAACGCCTAAATTCACTTTTCCCTCATGTTTTAAATGTCAATATTAATCGCTCTCTAATCTTTTTCAAACTGACGGGAAGGTGTTGTGAAATAAGGATGTCAATGAGTCAAATTTAGATTGGATAAGGGTATTTTCGCATTTTACCTGTTATCATGAATGTTTTACCTACATTCTACCCATCACCTATCAGATAAATAATTTTTACATCTATATCCTACCTATTTTTAGATAGATTGATCGGGTAAAATCTATCCACCCACCACACTTTCACAACAATAATTTTATTGAGTTAAGTCATGTCTAATATTACATTTGTTGCTATTAAAAACAATTTTTTATATCTTATCTATTAAAACAACTCATACTTGTTTTTAATTCCATATAACTCATTCATTATATTTTTATTTTCATCACATAACTAATATTAATATGTTATACACATGCGCGCGCGCGCGCGCGCACACACACACACACACACACACACATATACCACATCCGACTTAAACCCAATCAATTGCTAAAAAAAACCTGACCCATTGGATCAGATGCAACGAGACGCCCGTCAAATTGGACATCCATTGACATCCTTATTGTGGAAGGCGCTTGAGTAGCCCCACCGCACTGAAAAATAAATAAGTCTTGTAATCTAGGAGTAATATATAGGGTAAATTACAAAAGCCCCCTTAGTTTAATCTAACTTATACTTTGTCTCTTCTATTCTTAAAAACCTGCATTTTACCCCTTGTTTGCTTTGTAGTACCTAACAACAACTTCTGAAATCCTAAATTAAACTATCTGATAATCATGTTTCAGTAATTTCAAGATTTTTGATATTTTTTTATAGCTAATTGACCTTTAAAAAATACTAATATGTATTTATAGGAAAAAAAATGTATTTACAGAAAGGAGAAAAATGATAATTTAAAATAATTATTAACTATAAAAAATATTAAAAAGACTGACATTATGAGAAGATGACTACCGTACTATTTAAATTATAGTTTTAAAAATTGTTATCGAACAATATAAAAAATTAAGAGGTAAAGTGTAAGTTTTCAGCAATAAATAAGGTAAACTATAGGTTAAGGAAAGCCTAATGAGCTAATTATAACTTTCCTTAATAAGTAACTAGGGTCATATAATGAGAAGAGGGCTGATAGCAGTCTTCGTGGTGCTTTCGCGTTCTTGTCTTCTCCTTCATGGGATGACACATGTTCATGACTTTTCTAAAAAGAAACTGACTACCGGCTTAAGAAAAACCGAAAGCTGTACTATTTTTTTGCCATTTAACTTCAATTCTCCCTCTCTCTCTCTCTCTCTCTCTCTTCTTTTCTTTATCTCTAAACTTCATTGCTTGTGCCATAATCCTACTCACAATTAATAATAGGCCATTTTTTTTCTTTCTTGCTTTGCTCATGATTTTTTATAATTTAATCATGTTCAACTTCACCGTTCATTCCTTTAACAAGTATTTTTTTGGATTTATGATGAGCTCGGTTTGATTCTCGTTTTTTATTTCAAATCTCAAACTGGAAAAGAAGCATTTAGGAGAAAGAGAGAGAAAGAGAATGAGTGCATTTAATTGAGAGTGGCTATAGAAAATGGAACAAATCTATTAAAAAGTGGAAGAAAGAAAGGTGCAATATGATGTCTGATGGCTCTCTTGAATTAGCTAAAAATAAGAGTTACTTTCTTTTTCTTTAAAAATCGTTCTCCAGAATCTGCTTGCCCACTGAGCCTGTATCCCACCAATGGGATCTGAAAATCTAGCCATAACTTGCGCAGAAAACCTTATATATTATCCTATTCTTCAGCCTTTTGAAGCTTTTTTTGCTTCTGCCAACAGGTTAGCTTTGATCCTAGCCAAATTTTATGCTCTCTTCTTGACATTGCTTCGTCAATCTTAGGCCTTTTGTTTGTCTCACAGCCGTTCATCTCCTCACCTCGCCTCCGTGCCTCCTCCTATATCACCGCCACGCCTTGTATCGTTGCCACTCCTCACATCACCGTCATGCCCGTTCACGCTCATTTGTTTGTGTTCATCATGGTGATTGCTCTATGAACAATAACAGGAAGGGAGGATCAGAACGGCGATTCGGGCAGGTAGGATCAGAGGGCTTTTCCGAGGATCAGAATGACAGTATCTTGTTATCTTACTCTTTACCTTACATATGTTTTCTAACTAATTCTACTTTCTTTTTGCTGGTTGCAAGGAGTTTGCATTCCTTAATTTGTTTTGTTTGCTCTAGGTTCGTAGAGCTTCAAAGCTTTTGTTTTAGAATGAAAAAAGTTTCCTCTTTGAACTAAAAAATAGAAATATTTTAGTAAATATCCCTTGTGAAAGTTTGTATTTTCTTTAGTTTATTTTCAGTAAAGGTTAACCTTTTTTGAGTAAAAATTCTAGTAAAAACAAAAATATATGAGCATTTTCTGTTAATGCAAGCAATTAAAAAAATTCTGACTAACAAGAGAGGATTAAAAAACTATTTTTTAATGGATTTAGTTTTTAATGAAATCATCATCAAAAAAAGGAAAATAAAAGGTTAACAAAAGGTGAATTAGTGCGATGCAGTGTAAATGACATGTCTCTCAAATTCAATATATATAATTAAAACTCTATCCTAAAACCTCCTCTACTCGGTTCCGGTTTTGGCACAAAAAAAAAAAATAATAAAGATGGCCATGTGTTAGTTTAATAAGGTGAAGGTAGAAAGAGATTAATGCACCAGGTGAAGATGGCTATCAGCCCTCTAATGGGAAGAGGAATATAAATTAATTGTGACACTAATCAAATTAAATCTGGGATTCCATCATGTCATGTGAGCCGCTAGCTCGCGCTTGCCTCTAAAGCTGCCGACTTCCTGCTTAATTTCCTTAAAAAGACCTGCACCTGCATTATAGCACTCTGGTCTGGTGTCGACCATAACCAAATTTAATTTACAACCAATTAGCCCAAAGAAATAATAATAATAATCCCTTAGGATATATGCAAATTTTGCATTTCACTCTTGCTAACCAACAACTTCGCCACCTTCACAGCTCATCTTACCACGTCTCTGTGCGTGAAGTGAAACCACTGCTACCTACCTACCACCAGCTAGTCATTTCGTCAACATTCTACTGTTAGTAATTGTTTGTTGGTTAAAGTCATATATAAATAATCACGGTGATTAATGCAATAGGATCCCAGTCCACCACAGATTAAACAATAAAGTAAACCATGGTGTTGATTAACCAACTGAATTAATTAATTAAGCTGGATGCCCACGGGGATTCGCATGAAATTAAAAATTGGAATTGCAGGGGGTTTTGAGCGCATTCGCATGATAGGCAATTGCAGCTGTCGTCCCTTGTCCGTGTATAGCTCACTGGATGCCACAAGCACCGCCAAACTCTTAGGTACGCCGGGTCTTCAAAGACCCATTTATTTTGGACCAAATTATCTTTGGGGTAGTTAGAAGAAGGGGATAATTTAAAATTTACCTTGAAAGTTTGTTGCGCATAATCATATAAAGAATTGTAACAGATGGCATTATGTGCTATTATTAATAGAAAAAGCTTAAAACTGATATTTGTTAGAATTTTAAAAAGGATGAGAGTGCGTTCTGGAGAATTTTTTGCTCGAAATGTTTGCTAAAGGATTTTAAGCAATTTTAATTCACTCTTTTAATCGTTAGTTGCAAAAGGGCAATGTAATAATTGTTGCCTCATACGACTCTTCCTCATCGTTTTCTCCCTACCAATTTTTATACTTTATGCAGTACAAATACCAATATCATTATTATTTTTATTATTTCTTTTTGTGTATGTGTCATATGTTTTTATATGCATATATCGTTGTACCAAAAGAAATTTGTCCCCATATGTACACGTTTTGTTTTCAGATATACGTACATTAGTATGAAGATGCACATAGCATCAAAACTATGTAGACACATGTGCGCAATATGTTTTGATGTATACAAATATGTACATGTATGTACACAATATATTTTGATATATATGTGTGTGTATAGACACACACATACACTCGTGTAACTATTGGACATATCAAATACACTATATAGGGTATTTTTAATTGTCTATTAAAATGTACGAAGTTGTACATTTTTTTTTTGTGAAAAATCGAAAATTACAAAGTTGAACATCTTTATGCAATGATATCCTTTTTTTTTTTTCAATTGCAATCATCCTGTGCAATCATGTACAAGACCATATAAACAACTACACACGAAAAAGAAAACAATTTGTACAAACATATACGCATGCAAGTAACACTCACTATGCAAAATAAAGCGAAAATAATAATAAAAAATGAATGTAGAATATGTAAAATGTAAAAAAAATTAAAATAAAATTCTTAGATCAAATTTCAATCTCTAATTATTGCCAAATGCCTAAGTTACTCTCTCTCAATTCCATTATTACTACTGCAATTAATATATATAATTTGAAAACATCTTAATTCAGTTACTTTCTAATTCTATTACCAGCTAATTCAATAAAATTGTCCAATAAAAAATGGTCTATTAAGGCTTGGGTCCAAGGTCAATAGCCTCCACAAGCACCTGCCAATAGATCGGATCAATTTGGTTTAATCTGCTCCAGATAGGACAAGTACTGAATACTTGGTATACTACAACATACCAAACAATTTAGTTTAGTATATATGTATTTGAGTTAATTACAGTTACCTTAAACTCAAATTGAATTAGTGTTAGCGATACTAATCCCTAGAATTAGGGTTTCTATCTGTCTTGTTTTGTTAGTACTATGTTGTTGCTAGTTTCGTTCGCTTGTCTTCTCCAGTGGCTTGGGTTGGGATTTTTTCATCAACTTGGCAAAGATACTATAGGTATTGATAGAGGAACTGTACAAAGAATGGAGAAAGCTTTCACTTGTGCATGACAAAAAAGAAAGGCTAAACTTGGATGATGAGATGGCCGAGCAAGGGGGATGATCAAAAGCCTTTCTTTGTTTGGTTCTTTGCGGTCCAACAAACACTTTAATAACATGGCTTTGATGAATACACTGAAATCGGTATGGAGGCCGATGAAAGGGGTTGAGATGGAAGTGTTCAATGACAACTAATTTCTGTTCTCGTTCTTCTCACGAGCAAACATTCAGTGAGTCTTTGATGGTTGCCGATGGCTTTTTGATCAACATGTTTTATTGCTCAATGAGCTTTCCCCTTATGATCAACCGAGTCAAGTAATGCTGGATTAGTGTTTTTTATGTTTGTGCTTATGATATCCCGGTAGGCTACATGACGAAATGAGTGGCTCAAAAATCGGGGAATCGAATTAGGTGGTATAAGTAGATGGGAATGAAGGAATTTGGAGTCTTGGCAGGTTGTTTCTTTTGTTTTTAGGTGTAGGTGGATGTTTGAAACCCTTTGTTATAGGGATTGTTTTTAAACATTCCAAGTAAACCATGGATTAAAGTTACATATGAGCGGCTTTATTTTTTTTCAAAAGTGTGGGGGGCTAGAACACATGGAGCATGATTGTGAGGATAAGCTTGTTCAAACTGCTAATGGCCTATAATATGGGGGTGGATGCTGGCTTTTCCCATGAATAGTCAAGCAAAACAAATGTTAGGGAAAGATCATTGGTGATGGAATAATAGTGGACTGGAAAATAGTTCAATAAGAAGTTAGGGAGAAGAGAGCAAAGAGAGTTGAATGACAAGAAAGACACTGAAGGTCCATTCAAAATTGCAATTAGAGGGACCATTTTCTGGAAAGTCCCCTATAGTTAATGGGGAAAATTCACTGAACGAGAATCAAAAAGTTGATAAGAGGGGAAGTCCTTTCTTCAAACATCAAGACGACAGTCAAATGTAAGAACAAATGGGCTTCAAAGGCACAATAAGCAATGGGTAAAGAGGGCTTAGTGGAGATTCAACATGGGGTTACTTTTTAGATTGGTCATAGAGGTAACAGAGATAGGAGTAAGTAAGGTAGAAGGTGTTTTACAAATTAGGGAGCAAACTAGTGGGACAAAAATTAGAAATAGAACCGTGAAAGAAAGACCAAACAACCGCAGGTCAGACACATCAGAGTTCTTCTTGATTTAATGGGTGCATTAGTTAAAATAGTTAGCCCATTCAATCAGGGCCAAATGTCATAAGCAAGCCCTTACTTGGGGCCCGAGAAGCAAAAATGATATTCGAATAAGGAAGAAGAGCTTGATGATATGGTGCTGGATGGAGTTGAGTTGACGTATTGTAATGAGGATGAGTTTTTTTCATCATTGGCGGATGTTGCCGAGAGGAATGCGTTACCTTTTGCTGAACTTTTATGGTTTGGGCGAGCCATAGTTAGTTCGTCATTAAAGTCCCTCATCCAAAGGGAATGACCAATCATTTTTTTTCTTAGTGAAACTCATTTGTCTAATCAAGGATGGAAGGTGTTAAATGAGAGTGTGGCTTTACTCATATGTTTATGTTTAGCAGTGTTGGTCGATCGCGTGGGTTGGTTTTCCCCTGCAATAAGGAGGTAGATGCTCATTTGCTTAGTTTATCAAAATATCAAATCGACATAGAGGTACAGGCTGGTATAGAGGTCTTCAAGTGGCCTAGAGACACTTAGGATGGCAATGTTTGAAATCTCTAAAGTTGAGATTGTTGTTACCTTGGGTTTGTGGAGTTGATTTTAACAGCATATTATTCTTCAGTGGGAAAGATAAGGGGAGTATAGGAGCATGAGGCAAATGGAAGAATTTTCAAAAGTAGTCAATTATTGCAAATTGGAGGATATTGGATTTTAAGGAACTTAGTTTACTTGGTTTAGGGTCTAGGTGGGAAGTGAGATTGTTTGCTGCGGGTTAGATTGGTTTTTCACAACATTGTCATGGCACACTTTATTTCTTCATGCTTGGGTGGTGAATTAGGGGGTTTGTTTCTTGGATCATTGTGCATTGGTTCTCAAGCTGCGCCTTAGTCTTAAGGTAAAAAGTCAAGACAAGCCATTCCATTTTGAGGCTATATGTTGAGACATCCAAACTTCATAAAGACAGTGCCGAAAGTTTGGACTGGTGTAGGAATTTTTTAGGGAGCAAGCTTGGTGGAAAGAATCAGGAACACCCAACAGTATTTCTCATTGTGGAATCAACAAGTTTTTGGCCATATTAAAAAAATATTGAAAAAAGTTGGAGTAAGAACTATTAGAGGTAGGTGGTCAAGCTCCTAGTTTTAACACCTTTAAGCAGATTGGTTGTGTCAAATTTGATTTAAAAGGATTGGAAAGTATGAAGAAAGTAATGTAGAAACAGCGATCGAGGTTAGCATGGTTCCATGAAGGCGATTGAGATACTAAGTGCTTCCGTGCTCATGCTTTAAGAAGACGAAGGAATAGCAGAATTAACCCATTGTAATATGCCAAAATGACCTAGGTGGAGAGTTGGGCTGAGGTGGCACAAGTGGTGGTGCACTGTTTTGAATCATTGTTTAAGACTTTTAATCCTCTGGCTCAGGATGAGGTGTTGGTTCTAATGGGTAAAAGCATTTTCGAATAATATAAATGAGTCTTTGAATTTGGCATTTTGAGGAGAAGAAATCGTTGTAACTTTGAAAAAAATGAACCCAACAAAGGCCTCGTGACCTAATATACTAACGGCCCAAATTTTCCAAAAATTATAGCCTAAGCTTAGCTGTGATGACCCAAAATTTTGCTTATCATCAAACAGAAGTTTATAAAAAAAAACCTTACCAACATTAACTTCAATCTAATCCGCAAGTGTATAGCGTCAATTGTAGTAGCTGTGACTCAAGTGTCAATCCCACAAAGAATTGTATGACAAAGAATTCTATCAAATACCAAATATGATGATCTCATTTCAGCTAGAGCAAACAACCTATGAAAAGTAAAAAAGAAGAAGCTAAACTATCAAAATTGTGAATAACCCGACCACCAAACCAAACAAATATAAAAACTATCCTATGTACAAATTTAAAAAGCTTTTAAGGAAATCAAACCAAATGAGCTACTACATAGACATAGCTTTGACACAAGTACCAATCTAAACCAAATCATACTTCCTGAAAGTTACAAGCCAAAAAGCTCTATAGTATCATCCCTCATCTCTTAAGATAGGACCAATTAGCTCCTCAGAATCCCGTTAGACATTCTCATGCTAACCAGTTGTTATAAAAAACATTAAGCTCAAGTTCTCCTCTAAAGCCTCATAAGAATGATTGTTTTCTCGAATCCACCCATTATTACACTCTAGTAGCCCTCTTGGAAATCTCTCTTAAGTCTTTGCTAAGTCTAGCAAGTTGTTCAACACAGATGGCCAACAAATGAAGAGCACATTCAAGCATAAGCTAAAAGAGCCAACAAATCATTGAAATAATTAATGGGTTCTGTATGTACAGGTATCAGATCATCCAAAATGATTCAGAACATCCATAGAAACAATAAATTCATATATATTTACAAGAATCTAAAACTAAAGAAAAAATAGAAGTTAGGGTTAGAAGAACCAAATTCAAGAAGAAATTCTTGTTGTAGAAGAGCTCACACTCCAATCCAAGCATGAATCTTTTTCAAATCAGCCTCCTAACTCCATAATCCATGAAAAAACTAAGAAAACTAGCCCAAAAAAAAAAAATCAGGATGGTTTAGGGTCGAAGGGGATCCTCCATCACAACTTTTCATCGAGGCTTTTTATAAACAGAGTAGGTTTCAGCAACACGGCGTCATTCCCGACAATGCATCCTCAAGACTTGACAGCAAAGATACTCTTCAGTATTTTGACCAAAACTTCATGTACATGTGCCCGATGAAAACAATTCAATAGCTAACGTGAAGCTAAAAAAAAAAGACTACAACTTTTATTCTTCACCTAAGCTTGAATTTGTTAAGAATATATCAAAAAATGGCTTGAAAGTTATCCCTCTTTTGCTTAAGTTGTCTTCACTTGCAAAAAACATAAAAATAACACTATAAGTACCCTAACTTTATCAATTATTGTCACAAAGTATATCAAATATGGGTAAAATAATAGACATATCATGTACTTAACACACCCCCAAACTTATTACTTTGCTTATCCCAAGCAAAAAAAAAAAAAAAAGAATAATGTATAACTATTGATATAAAGATTAGACAAATGAATAAATCAACCTAAACTATCATATCATGCAAGTTCATCTAAACATATAAGTTATGCTAACAATACAAACAGATAAAATAAATAATGAAGAATAATAAATACACTAACTATGTTTCTAATTATAAAAGTTACTTGCCTTAGCCATAGTGGATTTCAAGCCTCAAGAATCAAAACAATACAATGATCCTAGTAATTCTTCCATATTTTTTATCCGAACTTCTGACTTAATCATTTTCTTGCTAATTTCATAGCTTCCCATGTGAAAGTATGTGCTCGACCAAATTTCCTTAGACTTGTGTTACTCAAAATTAGTAAATGTTAAGAAATGAACTACTTTGCATTAAGATTAGGATTAAATACTCAAACTCTAAACTTTATTTTTCATATGATTTGAAGAGCAAAAGAGCTTAACAAGTGAAGTTAAAAGGGTGTTTTCCCATTTTAAAACTTCATTCACTTTAATTATTTTTTTTTTGTTTTTTTTCCGTTTTTTTTCTCTTTCTTTTCTCTCATTTTTTTTTGAATAAATTCTTCAATTATTTCTCTTCTTTGAGTTGTTGATTGCCATTTTATGTGAAAGTTGACTATTGCCTTAAGAGAAGACTCCCAGCTACTAAGTAAGTACATACTCAAAATGCATTTCATACTCATATATCTCAAGTCATCGTTTTACGAGAAGATTGACTCTTTTATTAAGAGAAGATCCCCGATTACTAAGTGAGTTAAAATATAAGAGTGGAGAATAAAACAAATTAATCTTTTAGGCACATTAATTAATTAATTAATTAATTAATTAAGACTTCAAGTGACCCCACAGGGTAAATGCTAATGCTCACTTTAAGTAATACTCAAACAAATACTAGAGAAAGAAAAGTTCCATAATCCAATGATTAACAAACACTTCATTCGAATGAACTACTAAGTTAAGTATATAGGTATTGTGTAAAATATATAGTGGGAGACAATGAACTTAATAGGACCTCAAATTGGGTAAATCATCCAAGATGAAAAATATTCAAGAATCATAACAATTAAAGCATTGTAATACATATCATATTTTCTCATTGGCTTGAACTCAAATATAGCAAAATGTAACCTAAATGAATAAAGATTGAATAAGTTATCTACTTATTATAAACAAACAATCAAAATAAAGAATAATGAATATAAGAAAATTTAATGAAATTACCAAAAAAAATTTAACTCATTAGAAAAATGTAGGTAAACTACAATTACCTGAAACTTGTGCAAACTATATAAAGTAAAGACAATAGCAAACAACCTAACAAAATCTTCAAGTAGGATTCCCTCCCCAAACTTAAAATAAACACTATCCTCAATGTTTACAAATAAATAAGAGAAATAGGAATCTTACCTAGGTAGCGAGATAGTCTTGCCTCTAGCTACTCCTCCAGACTTGTAATAGTGGTGGTGGAATGATGATGGGGGTGGTAAGTAGCTCTATGGACTTTGGAAGAGAAGCATGATGGTGGGAGAAATGCCTCATCAATGTCTGCTATATAGATTTTAACCTACAAAGAAAATCAAGGGAAAAAAATATTCAAAGTATAAACAAATTCCTAAAAACTCAATTCATACTAATTCACTAAAAACTCATGCAACACTAAGGCAATAACATATTTTCAATCATCCATATTCAATAAGCAAAGAATGAAGATACCAACAAAGATAAATGATGATTTTCTTCATATCCAAATGCCAATCCAACCTAAAGGTAATCACACAAAATCACTTTACTCTCTTTACAATTCATAACATCAAACCATGCATATCCATGTAACTTAAGAAATAAAAATCAAGATAACTCTTCTACCATACAAGGTATATTCATCTATCAACCAAGAATTCATCTTCACACTCCATAAAAATAAAAAATCATAATCCAAGTTAAGACGTCTCAAAGTATGTATTTGAAGAAATCTTTATGAAGCCTGAGTTGAAACACTTACAAAAATGATTATCAAAAAGTAGTGCAAAAACTTGATGCATGTAGTACAAGGAATAAAGTTTTGGTTAATTGAAAAGAAAGCAAGTTGTGTGTGTAACATTAGGTTGTTCTACCATTTGCATTGCAATTTAAGAAAAGTAGTTAAGAAATGTAGCTTAAACTACTAAAATAAAATAGAGAATATATACAAACAACAAACATAACTTTAGTATAAAGCAAAATCACCATAAGGATATTGATGGAATTCTTTAACAATTCTCTAGCAATGGTGCCAAAAACTTTATCACGAGATAGAAGTTTATAAAAAACCTTCTTAACCTTAACTCCAATCTCACTCACAAGTGTACTGTGTCAATTGTAGTAGTGGTGAGTTAGATGTCGATCCCATAAAAAATTGTATGGCAAAGAATTCTATCAAATACCAAGTATGATAATCTCACCTTAGCTAGAGCAAATAAACCATAAAAAATAATGAATAAGAAGCTAAATTACCAAAATTGTATATCACCCAACCACCAAACCAAACAAATATAAAAATTAACCTAAACATATACTTTCTCCGTCCCGAGTTTTCTGTTCCATTTGTATTTTGCGCAGAGTTTAAAAATGATGAAAATATGTATGTTTGGACAATTGTAACCTTGGTCCTTCTTTTCCTTCCTTGCCTGCCACCACCCATTTGGCCAACTCCACCCTTACCTCATGTCGTCCGTCGTGCTCCATTGAAGATGCACGACATCTTTCAGGTTTAAATCTTTTGGTAATGCACGATCTTTTCGCGTCGGATCGCGTCCTTTGCATTCGATTGGACCACGTACTTTGCCTATCTTACGTATTCATACCTTTCACCTCCTTCGCGTTCGATCGTATAGCTTGTCGCCTTTGAATCTCTCACACGTCATCCATTTTTGTTAGCGTCATATCACTTCCTTTGCGTTCGATCTTTCACATCAGATTTCTCACCTATCATCGCCATCATTTCTCGTTAGATCTATGGAGTTTCATCGTCGCATCCGATCTTTCATCTGTCGTTGCCATCATCTTTCATATGATCTTCCATTGCCATCATCTCGCTAGCTCGCATAAGACCTCGTCAAGGAAATGGGTTCACAAATCCGGCGACAATGAAAGGATGTAGAGAATGAATGGCGTCGCAACGGCAACGGTAGCAATGATGATGATGGCAACGGCGACGGCCACTGGAGAAGAGAAGTAACGAATAGAAGAGTCTATCAAATAGAGAGTGGAATATGAGGGGTATAAGTGCAAAATTAGTTGGTGAAACTTACTAAAATTGGAAATGGTGCAGAAAATTTGGGACGGCCTAAAATGGTAAATGGAGCAGAAAACCTGGGATAGAAAGAGTATTTATAAAGTCTTTAAAGAATTCAAACCAAATGAGTAGCTACATAAACATAGCTTTGACATAAGTACCTCCTTAACCCAAATCATACTTCCTGAAAATTTCAGGGCAGAAAACTCTACACAATCAACCTTCCTCTCTTAAGGTAGGGCCAATTAGCTACTTAAAACCCTGTTAGATATTCTCTTGCTAGCCAATTGTTCTAGATACCATTAAGTGCAAGCTCTCCGCTAAGGCCTCGTAAGAACGATAATTCTCTTGAATCTACCCATTACCCACACTCTAATAGCGCTCTTCCATCCTTGGGAATTTCTGTAGAGCCTTTCATAAATCTAGCAAGTTATTTAACATAGGTGGCCAACAAATGAAGAACACATTCAAGTATAAGCTAAAAAAAGCCAACAAATCATGTAAATAATCATTGCATTATGTATTTACAAGTATCAAATCATCCCAAATGGTTCATAACATCCATAGAAATAACAAATCTACACCTATTTACAAGAATCTCAAACTAAAGAAAAAGAGGAGTAAGGATTAGAATAACCAAATTCAAGTAGAAATTCTTGTTTTAGAAGAGCTTACATTCCAATCCAAGCAAGAATCTCCATCAAATCAGCCTCCTAGCTTTCATAATCTATGAAAACCCTAAGAAAACTAGCCAAAAAATGAGTCTAGAGGATTTGGGGTTGAAGGGAATCTTCCTTTGCAACTTTTTGCCAAGGTTTTTTATAAACAAAGAAGGTTTCGACAATACTTTCCAAAGACTCGACAGCACATATACTCTTCAGTATTTTGACCATAACTTTGTGCACAGATGTCCAATTGAGGCGATTCAATAGCCTCAACGAAGTTAAAAATAAGGGCCACAATTTTTGTTCTTTCACATATTCTTGAATTTGCCAAGAAGAGATCCAAAAATGGCTTGAAAGTTACCCCTTTTTTGCTCTAATTATCTTCACCTTTAAAAATATAAGAATAACACTAGAAGTATCATAACTCTAGCAATTTTTGCGATAAAGTACATCAAATGAGGGTCAATGATAGACATATCATGCACTTAACATTGCTTAAATGTTCTAAAATGAACTTTAGAAATAAACAAATTAATGACAAAGAATAAAATACCCTTGCTCATTTTAGAGCCTAAACATGTAAGCCCATTTTAAAACTAACATTCAAATCCCAATAAACATATTTATATGGAATAAATAATCTAAAACTCCACATTTTTTAGAAATAAAAAAAATTTCAAATTTAGAGCCATACAATTTGAACCCTTTTGCTATTAACAGGACATTTTGGTCCACTTTCCCTCTTCTTTGTACTAGGTTTGACTTGATAAAGTGGTAAGCTACTGATGCTCAAGGCGGTTTGCAGGGTGACCCAGTGCTTCTAATGTAGGTTGAGGACTTAGATATGTAGGACTTGCAACAGGTCTATTATCAAATATGCATGTAGTCTTTATTCGCTTGGTTGATATAGTTTTAAAAATTCATCTCATCACCAATGGTCCCGTCCATTATAAATCTAGATCTCATTGGGGATCACTCATCAAAGATGTTAATAGAGGTCCTATTAGGGCCTACATCAAGTTAGCAACTTCAGAGTAGAGATCTTGTTATGGATGTTGCTTGAAACCCTTATAAGTAGGTTGGTCGCCTTTGTAAGCCAAGGCTTCGATTTTACTCATAAGGGCTTTTTTGTCCTTTCCCTAATATATACTTAATCAACATACTGGCAAAGCTAGGAAAGAAGTGTATGGTTTTTAATCTTAAAGAGGATAAGTGTGGGTTATGAAAAACTACATGGGTTTTTTTAAAGTTTCCGGAAAAACTAATAAAAATATTTTTAAAATTCTAATTGTTTTGACTAGAAAGAGAAAAACAAACTATAAAAAAATTGGAATTTTGAAGCATACAACTTGAAGCGGTCACTAAAAACTGCTTCAACAATTTAATGCATGCCAATGTTAGAAACGGCTATCTATGACCATTTCAGAAGTCACTTTCATGTTGGGGCCAATTTATAACTAATGAAAAAGATGGGAGGAAAAAAGGTGAATATTGGCAAAATCTTCTTGCAATCCCTAGTCTTCACGTATTCCTTGGCTGCAGAAATCTCTCTGGTCACCTCGCATCTAATCACAAATCAAAATTCTTTCTTTGATCGCCCATTGTGTAGCCTTTCTCAACTATGGCTACGTGACATTGTGGGGGGTTTTGACAACAGCAGCTCTTTTTCGCGATAACCGCAACTTGTTACAGCCGCCCTGTTCCGCAATTCAAAAATCGCAACATCCACCTTTTTTCAGAAGATTAAAACAAAATCTGACAATTGCATCTCATGACACCGCCCTATTCCACAATCTAAAAACTTGCAACAACTCACTTTTTGTTTGATTGGCTATTCAGCATAATCAGGTTTGGGTGCTAATGTTCTTCTAGTTTTTTCGGTGATCAAATGTTCACCATAGACTTAGGTTCGATAGAGAGTCCATTTAATTTAATTGTGTTGGTCTCATGAATTGCCGTATTTGATTCTCAAAATTCTCTGGTTAGTGGAGCACCTTGTCCTTGTCTTGGACCCTGACCATGTGAACAAGCTCATCATCTTTCCTCTCCTTCCCTTTGAACAACAACCTCTTTTCCTTTGGCTCTAGGTTTGTTACCATTGCCAGCACCATTCTCAACTCCCCTGTTTAGATTAATGCATAAAAAAAACACATCTGACACGTTCACTTTGTTGTTTGGGTTTGATTTTCTTATTCCTTTTTTATTATATAATATCAATTAGAAAAGATCAAATAAACATGATAAGAACACTTACCCAAGGTAGAAATTGCTTGATTGGGTAGTATGATTTTCTATGATCAAATTTTTTATAGGCCACAATGGAAATAATACAAGACCAAGTTGCTTGACTGGTACAAGAGTTAATTAATCAAGTAAGCTGATGTGTTAATTTGTTAGATACCTCATTTTTTTACTCGTTGAACATTCTAAAACTAGTTATTAAAAAAAAAAAAGAAACAAAACAAGAAGTCATATTCTATGTCTATTTGGAGGCCTAAGTGGAACATAATTTTCTTTTATTTCTATCGTTACTGTGTTACTATAGACTGATAAACTTATATTTATTATATTTATTTCTCTCATATTTAGTATGTTTTAATATGTTTTGAACCTTAAAAATATATTTTGAGTATGTTTTGTAACTTACAGCATATCTAGACTGAATTGATTGAAAGTGAATTTAATTTGCCATTTTACAAGTTTTAATTTGGTTGTGTTCTTTTAGGATTTTGACAGATTAGCGATGTTCTGGTAGAAAAATCATATCTTGAGCTACAGAGATCGGAATCAAGTGATTCTTGATTCATTGGAAAGCTGACATCTGGAGCTACAAATCACATTCAGACCATGCAACCTAGTTTGCACGTTAAGAGGGTCAAATTCAGCTTCAAAATCTCCATTTGCGAGTCACAATCGGTTCAGAAGTAGTTGCGATATTTTGGGTATATCTTTGGCTGTAGATGTCTGTTTTATGCGATTCATGTGTCATTTCGAAGCTAAGAAAAATATATACAACTTTTATGCTTTGAGTTTTGAGGAATAATGGTTTCATAAAGGTCGAATATCAACTTGAAGTTGCTGTTGCTGTTCTGGAGCATTGCTTGGCTGACAATTTTGAAACCTTATAGTTATTTTGAATATTTTTATTTGTTTGGGATACTTTTGTAACAATATAGAAAGTTTATGGAGTTTTTATGAGTTTAGCATACTAGGTTTTTGGTCTTTTGGTTTAAAAGCGTGGCTGCCGCCAGAGGCTTCGGGGGCCCCCTCTCTTTTTCGCTTTTTAGTTTTTCTTCTGTTATTATTGTTCTTTGTTTTTCTTTCAATCATGAGTGAGTAATTTTCTGGTTCAGTTCTTGGGGCGATTTTCATCGCCAACACCGGTTGTGAGGATAGATTTTACTTGCTTAATTGCTCTTTAAATTCAAGTATTTGCTTCTTTGTTGTTCAGATTTATTGCAATTAATTTTCCTGTTCTCACTTGTTAAATTTGTACTGTAATTGCAAATTTGCTTGATTTTCTTTTAACTGTTTAGGTGAAGAATTCGATTCAGAAGCAAGTGAATTAACTAGAGATTACTTTTATTTCTGGTTAGTTCATACAAAAAAGTAAGACAGATTAAATTGTTCAAGCTTTTGAATTATTGCCTAGAATAAACTTTTTGGTTCATTGCTCTTAATGCTAATTTTGGGTTTATTAGAAGTTGCTTTTCAATATCTGATTACTCAAAATTAAGAAATTAATCTGAGACTTTTTCTGGTTAATTTTACTGCTGAATTCTTAGGATTTTTTTTAGCTTTAAAGAGAGTCCTGTTTATTTACTTGGATTAAAGAAATATTTTATTTCGATGATCAACTGCGTGATTGGAATGGATAATCAACCTTGAACTGAGCGTTTTTAGTATTACTTAATTTCATTTTAATTCTATAGTTAATTTAGTTCATCATTCGTTTCAAGAAAACACCCCCAACCTTTTATTTCAGCTTTCTGATATGAAGCTTTCGGTATAAAAATTTCCCTTGGGATTCGACCTGGTTTTCACTGCTATATTACAAATTTATTTTTTTCTAAGTTGTTAGTGATACCAGAATTATTTTTTGCGGTTTCGACGACCGACCATAGACCAATTTTGAATTTTTCCCTTTCTATTGCAGCATTGGACTTCAACTCTATGTCGATATTTTCATTCTGATTTTGCTTTACAGTTGCTTCTAATTATCATCATTCTAGAATGAATTATTATTTAGTTTGCCTTTGGTTTGTGCTTTCCTCATTCTTCTGTTTTTGTTATATCTTTCATTCTGTATAAAACCTTACTTATTAGATTACCTTGAATCTATGCCTCAGTTACTGGCATCATGTAAGCAGTCATCATATTTGGTCCATCTCAACTTCTTTGGCTGCTTCTTAGTTTTGAGTTTCATGTCAGTTTCACATCCATATTCATATTACCTAGTTAATCCCTTTTATAATTTCCTAGCAAAATTACCTAATTACATAACTGTTGTATCAAAATATTAAGTTGAAAAATATTTTCTAGGCAATGTTTGTCTATATTCATTAAATGAAGGCATTAATTAGGTCTATAGAAAACTATTAATTATGTATATCTTAGTTTTCAAACTTTGCACCAGAGTAATCAATCGTCTTTCTTTATGGACTGAAGGGGCTCTATATATTTGATTGGATAATTTTTCTCCCCAGGTAACGTTGTCTTTTTTTTTTTCAATCCAATTAATTTAATGAATTTTTTAAGCACTTGCTAGGGTTTCTCTTCTAATCCAATGTTATCTATATTTATTCTAATTTTTTTGTTTGAAATTATTTACGTCGTACCATCCTCTATTATATGAGTATAGTTATAGAATGTTGCTTGCTAATGATTTTAGGATCCTATAACTGATGATATAAAGGAATAATAGCTTCCTTACTTTTTTAGTCCTTCAAAATTTCCTTTTATTTTAGCCATTTAAGGATCAGGCCTCTTACTCTTATCTAAAATTTTGTTCTCTATTTGAGTTTATAAAACCTGGGCCATAGTTTTAGTTTTAAATTTGCATGTGAGCTCTAATAAACTAGTTTATTTTCAAAACCATTTGGTGATTAATATTTTTGCAAACTTTTATTGACAATCTTGTCCGTAACTGTGCCTTGTGTCCGCTTAATTTCCAAACTTAGAATTCTTAAGGGTTTGGCCCATTCAATGAGGCCATTCTTACTAGTGTGTATGTAAGTATGTGCATTTGGTATTTATCACTTTTGAGTATAAACGTTTTTTTCGGTTTACAATGACTGATCAATTCTAATTTTTTTGCCTCCAGAAAAAAATTGCTTGCCCTACAAGTTTTTCACATTACATATTGCAAAAAGCGGGGCACTCTTGGCGGGCACATAAGGCAAAGTTAAAAAGGAAACACTACAAACCATGAGACAAGAGTATGGATGACATAATAAGAGAAAAACCTGCTCATTTTGAAGCATCAGAATGGGTTGCTCTTGTAGCATGATGGTTTAATTGGACTACCAGGTCTTTGATTAACCAATAAAATGAGATAAATATTTTCATATGGTTGGTTATTTAGTATATAATTATCAATTGTAATGTAGACAGTATGTACTCGAAACTCTGAGAATGGGAAGAAGATGACCACTCCACACACTATGGGAAGAAAGAGTTATGCCCAAAAGAGGAAACAAATAGTATGTCAAATTTATTCTTGTTCTCGCTGCTTTGAGTTCAATACAAGTTCTGGAGTCATGTGTAGTGTTCCTGTAATTTGCTTGTAATTGAGTGATTTAGGATCTTCTATTGGATTTTAATTTCTTATTGGAATATGGCTCGGGGAATTTGGGCTACGCATGGAATTTCCCTTTAAAGGTCATAGATGAACATTTTATAGGAGTTGTAGCTTGTCCTTTGATTGATTCGGTAAAAGATAAGTAGAAGTTTATTGCTAAGCGTAAATTGGTTTAGACATTGTTTCTGAAAATGCAAGCATGTGTTCTGGGAATATATGATAAAGTAATCAACATGTACTTGCTATTCATAATCTTGGTTCGCCATCATAAAACTTTTTTGGGCTGTCATTTTTTTGCATTTGTTCAGGGCTATCAATCTAGAATTGTAACTTTTATGTAGGAACATGATGACCAACTTTTCAGTATCTGAACAACTTAATCTTTATCTTATTTAGGAATTTTTAGTTCAATGGCATATTACGATAAATTTACCATTAGTAGCCATGACTTTGTCCATAACCCTATTTTTTAAATTCTATAAATATCAATGCTGAGCTCAGTTTGTATGATGCTGAGCTTAGACATATTGTATCTGACACTGCTAGTAGGTGGAGCCATGAGGCTGTAAGGTGTTCCCACTCATCTGTTATGTTAACCTTTTTTACTTGTTAGCAATTAAGCTATCTCTTTGAATTAGTTTGTGTCAGTTCATTTTAGCATTATTATATTATTAGAACTGTTGCCTTCGAAGCTAAGTGGCTTTGTTGGATAATTATTCATTTAGGAACATGCAAATATGAGGTATGAAGTCTTGGAACAAAGGCTATGTCCTGGTAGCTAGAAATTTAGATTTAGATTTTAATCCCTTATTTCTCTTGATCTCTCCCATGTACCTTAAGGAGTAAACCTTACATGATAGAAAATTACTTAATGTAGAGTTATGGGAAAATTTTATTTGATTATGTGATTAACACTGCATATTGAAAATGTTACTTTTATGTGATTGAAGGGAAAAAAGATTGGAAGGGATCCCACTCGAATTGAATTATGGTCAAAATATCAAAAGACTCAAGATGGAGTTTTGCATCCAAAAGCTGAAGAACGAGTTGTAATTTGTAGCTTTTTTTTTTCTTATACATGTATATCTATATGTCTCTATTTTAATTCTTGGAAAAAAAAATACATATATGTTCAATTTGTTATAGGTTAAAGCTAAAATATTGGTAGAATCTTTTGGTAGTTCTAGTGTTACATTTGATGCAGCATTTACTGAAATTTTTGGTGCTGAGCATAGTGGTCATATTCAAGGTATGGGTTTTGGAGTAACACCTACAAAATATTTTGGACCAAGTCTTTCAGAAGGTCGTTCTTCGCAAGCAAATATGCAAGGGGAACAAGTAACAACGAAAGTAGAACTACAATAGCTTACTGCTCAGATGGATGCTCGATTTAATGTCTTATTCTCTCTTCTTACACAAAAGGAGAACTCACATCAGGTACAATTCATAGCTTCAATTTCTAAATACAGTTACGATTTCACACATTTATATATAGGAGATTAATTTTGTAAAACGTAGTAATATATATTTTTTTATAAGTTGGAGGTTTTGCTATTGATGCTGGAAGCAGTGCTAAAGAAGCTTCTCATTCGTCACAATCAAGTGATGATGAAGACATTGGTGATGACTCATAAAGATGATTAGCCATTACGTTAGGTACTTGTAAACCTAGGTTGACATTTATTGGATATTATTTCCTATGTTTAACACTTTAATGGTTAAAACAGCCTTTTACTTTGTTGGATAATTTAATTAAACATTTTAGATGTTGGCTGCTATATATGAATTATGAATGTTATTTCTATTAATTGTGATTTTAATTTCATATTTCTATATTTAAGTGTTCATATCACTCAAACAATGCAAATAGGTAGCATTAACAAAATAGTGATGGTAATCAAGTTTTTTAAAAGAAAAAACAGAAAAATTGAAGTGGTTAAGTGCTTCTGAAAAACAAGTAAGCACCAAAAGCCTGCTATGGCTATGGAAGCGGTTAGCCGCTTTAAAGGTTGCCACTAATTAAAAGTGATTAACCACTACGAAACTTCTTGCCAAATTTAATGCAGTTAACTACTTCAATAGGTGATTGGAATGCTGCTTAAAAGTTGAGACGCTTATCAGTATTTCTAAAGCAGTTAACCGCTTCTAAACTAACCACTATAAAATTTAAAACAGTTCCTAATTACTTCAAATTTGTCTGAGGCAAGTCCCACAGAAGCAGTTTCCTAAAACAGTTACTAATTATTTCTATTTCGTTTGAAATGGTTTTGAAGTACTAAAAACTGCTTTTTCATTTGGTTCCGTTTTTCAATAGTGACAATTACCCTATATATATATATACCTCTTGCCAACAAAACTCGCCAGCTATATACATCAATCAGTTGATGCCATTACAGCACCTTTGCTTTCTAAGTGTCAAATCCTTTTCTCCACCTGTCACTTGGTACGGATATTTCAGTTTTTTTCATCCATCAGACTACGTATTACTTTGATTGTCAATGATCGTGCAATATGATGTTCATGTACTTAGAAGCGGAGCCAACTGCTATGGATTTAGTGTGAGTTTACTTAATTTTATAACTTATGTAAGTAATTGTATTTGGATAGTATCCATCTTATTGGTAAGTAAAACTACCATTTTAAAATATATTTAATTTTTAAAAATTTTATTTATATTTTTAAAAGAATATGTATATCTACCATTTAGTAGAGGTATGACAGAGTTAGATATAATTAATTAAAATTCTCTCTAAGATTTTGCAGGTAGAGCAGTGATGGACGGTATTTTTTTACGTTGTTACATGTACCAAAACAACAGAGCCGTAAATTAAACTAAAGAATAAGTTATTTTAGCCCCAATTTGCATTCTAAAATACATTATTTTTAATTTTTTTCCCATTCTTTTTGTGCAAACAAAAGTTTAAATTTTTTTTTATACATTAATGCATTATATAGTGAACTTTTGGGCTAACCGAACTAACAGAGCTTGCGATGTTAAAAATGAATTGAGAATGCCACGATCTGGGATAACTAATTACTGAATGCTCAACAGCAACTTTGTTGGTAGTGGTAGAAATGGATTGATGAGTTTGTACTTGGAATAAGAAAGAGGAGAGAAGGACAATAAGTCAGATCGGAAATTGAAAAAATGTTAAATGAATGCGCAGGAGACAAGAAGATCTTATCAAAATCGAGGCATATAAATGTAAGAAGGTGCCGACATATATATATGTGAGGCCCGTAGGCGTAGCTGAACCTGATGAGGTGTTCGAGAGAGAGATAGGCGAACCGCCACACGTACGTGTGCATGAAAATCCAATTTCTGCTGAGGCTGACATTAACATACCAGCGTGGGCGCCTCCAACTTGTTGCCGTAACACACAATGTCCTGTTTCCTACATGTACCCCCATTCCCAAGATTTTTACTAATCACACTAATAACTCAGGAGTTAATCTTTAGATAGTTTGGCTCAGTATGCTGAAGACGTATTTTTGTTTGCTGCCCCAAAAAGTATATATGAATAGTCGAATTCTCTCTGCCTAAATATTGACTGAAGTACATATATACATATGTAAATTAGTGTGTCGACATCTGGCTACTTTATTTTCTTGTGCTCATATATACCTTATTTTTTTTGTTTTCGTAAATGCCTCCCCGGGATGTTGTGAATGAGCAGAGCAGGTTTCTTTTTCCATCAGAGTGATTTAATTGACTTCTCGATCTTGACCAAGAATGGACGAATTGGTGATCAGGTGGTGAGGTGAGGTGAGGTGAGGTCTCGTCTCACTCTTAAAAATAATTGATTGAACGCATCCAAATGGTCTGCTAGTCAATTCCACTAGTCGTGCTCTCCACCGCATCTGCTGCTGAGCCCATTGATTTTACTAACTCCTCTAGTCAACTACTGAACTTCAAAATAAATAAATAAATAAATAAAAGATGCTGGTTTTTTAAAGATTAAAAAAATAACCAAATTAACTTATTTGTGACATTGTAAGGAAGTGAGAATACCAGAGTCTAGCTCCAAAGCTCCTCAAACATCCTTTTAGACATTAACCATTATACGAGAGGGCTGAGATGTTCAATTTAACTCTCGGTATTCTTGGGCTTAAATTTAATTATAGATTGAGTTTTATACCACTAAATAGGAGGCTTTTGATCTCCATCTTAAGTACTATGATAGTGATTATTGCCGTCGATGGTTGTTCAATAGTTTGTTGGGCACAAAAATAATTCAGGGGGTTTATGAGAACTTCTTTTAGTTCAAGAGCCACATTGTCATATTTGTGATAGTTAAGTAACCAATTGGGGAGTCAAGATGAAAATTTACTATATAACTAATATTTGAGAAACTTACAATTACCCTAACTTACATTGTTATTACAGCACACTATTGAGGTCTGACACTTTGCACTTTTTGCCTGTTTTTTTACACTGATTCATAACAAATTCTGAAGTCATAATTTAAGTTGTATTAGTAATATCTACTTGTAAATTTGATCTATTCAGTATTTTTTAAAGGTAATGAACATTTTGAAATTTTTAGTTTTTCATTTGTAAATAAAAATAGCAATTAAAAGTAAAAATACTAGACAACTTGAAATTAGTAACTACTTAGTAGATAGTATATAAATTATGATTTCAGAAGTTTATATCATACAATGTAAAACATAAGGGAGAAATTATAGATTTTCAAATTTTATGATTGCAGTTGTAATATTAACACAAGTTAGGGAGTACCTGTCAAATGCCATATCTTTTAATTAGTGGACCACTCTGTACTGTTCAAGATTTAGATCAGAAATCAGGCTTACATGAAACAAATTAAAGATCCCAATTCCTACAGAATTCGGGTGTAATTAATTTTAAGCTGGAAGATCTATTCTTGTCGACACTTGCATAGAAATGTTAATATATTGAGAACGGAAAATTCCAGGGTGGTCCTGCAGGTAGCGAAATGAGAGAAGGTGGGAGGCTGGTTCAATATCAGCTTTAGGTGGAGGGGAAGGACAGGGGCTGGTACATATTCGTACATATTGTTGAGGGCAATAAAGCCCTCTGTTTTTATCTGGAATCACTTTCCCTCTGCATCCCATGTATCCTGTATTTATAACTCCATCTGTCGCATTCTGCAAAAATTGTATCGATCGAAAGGCCTCTCTCGGCGTCCCCATAAAACAATTCAACCATTAATTTCCATGGGACACAAGGGCAAACCATCCACCCAACTCCTACCAAACTTGGATCCCGAATCCAGATATCTACATCATCTTCTTCGCCTCTCATTCGGCTAGCTAGCTAGTGCCCACAACTATCTCACACTTCTTTCGCAGATCGTGCACATATATTATATCTATATATATAGATTTAACACACGATCAGTCCCACGTGCAAACTATGATCAGTCTTATTTATTCCAGGTAGCTAGAAACCAAATAGCTTAATTTACAGGACAACAATTGATAGAGAAATTCAATAGAACAATTAATTAATTAGGCTCAAGTGCACTTTTATTTTAAATGTATGTAGATATTATCGATTATATTTTGTCTCCTCAACTTCGAAAACTTCCTTTAACCGTTCCTTTTTTTCAACTCCAATCTCGAAAAAGATGGTCTTGTATTATTAAGATAAGTCTAGATAATTTACTGTTTTTATTGGTTGTCTTAATATTATTAGGTAGCTTGAATATACTAGAAGATAATAAGGCGCATAGGTGTATTGAAACTTGACGTCATGTAAGCCACCATAGCAATTAATAATGGTTTAAACTTTGAAGCACCTCATTATTTCCTAAATAATTTTATCTTGTTCATATATACCATTTAATCATTCAATGAAATTATCTCATTCTCTTCTAAAGGACAATTTTACACAGATTAATTAATAGGTAAACTTATAACAATGTTTGGCTTGACTTAATCTATACTTTGTCCAATTACATTTTTTAAAACCTACATTTTACCCCTAGTTTTGTCACATTATCCAATAAAACCTTTTAAAACCCTAATTTCAACTGTATTATACTTATCTTTCAGTAATTCTAATCTTTTTTAATATTTTTTTTACATCTAATAGATTCTTTAAATTTAATTTTTTTTTCTTTATAAATGTTTTCTTCTTCCAGTAAATGCAAATTTGTATTTCTTAAATGTTAGTTAACTAAGAAAAATATCAAAAATTTTGAAATTACTAAACATAGTTACAAGTAGTTTAAATTATGGTTTTAAAAATTGTTGTTGGACAATGTAAATGAAGTAGGGATTAAAGTATGGGTTTTTTTTTTAAATAGAGGAAGTAAAGTGTAGGTAAAGCCAAACCAAGATGAGTTTCTGTAATTTTCCCTAATTAATATGCCAATTATATTGCTCTCAAGTGGGGATCAATTCATTTGAGCTCTCTATTGACCATAAAGTTATGCATGAAAGTAGAGAGGCACTATTAAAAACTAAACATTTTTTTAACGGCCAAATTTCCAACAGTCAAACTGTTGAAAATTTCAAACTTGAAGAGTCGTTAGAGAAAAAGGAGACTATTTTCCAACGGCCAACGTGTTGGAAATTTATATTATCATAAATTTCAACAGTTTGGCTGTTGGAAATTTTAAAATTTTAGCTTCCAACACATTGGTAGTTGGAAATTGACAATGTGAATGGCAGTTGGAAGGGGCCATTGGAAATATATTTTACATATATTTACAATATATTACCTAAAAATATAAAAAAAAATAAAAAATGAAAACACACACACACACCACACACACACACACACACACATGTGTGGTGTGGGTGTGTGTGTATGATATATAAAATATAACAATAATAATAATAATAATAATACTAATCATAATAATCATATCTATCATAATAATTATATATATTATAATAATTGTATAATAGTATATATACACACACATCATATAACTCATAATAATATAAAAGGCCATTAGGCCAAACCAAACCAAAACCCAAACCTAACCCTAACTATATATATCCCACATACCCTTATTCCTCTCATCCACCTCTCATCGCTCATCTGACCATCATCGCTCTCATCTACTTTAACCCTTATCTCTCTCATCCTGACCTTCCATATCTCATTTATCTTCCTTTTACAACCTCCACGTCCCCCTCGATCGTTGCCTCGCCTTGCCTTGCTGTTCTCCCTCACCTCCATCTGCCGTGTTTCCTCGCCCGCCATGTAGTGCTCAATCATTTTGCTCCTTGCTGTCTAATTCTTTTCATCATTCGCCTATTCTCCCTCATCATTCACCATTCACTGTTCGCCCATTCTCCCTTGCCTTGTCATTCACCCATCGACTTTTCCTCACCGTTCGCCTAGCTCATCAGCCTTTCATGTTTGTAAATCTGGTTTTGAATTGTTCAAACCTAATTTTGAATTGTGTTGCTGTTGAGATCTTGGATTGTGTTATTGAATTTTGCGGATTAGATTTTGAATTGTTTAGATGTAATTTGGTTTTGAATTATTCAGATCTGGTTTTGTAATTTATGTTTTTTTTATTTTTTGTGATTTTTTGTGATTTTGTATTTTGGTGATTTTTAGTAAATAGTAAATATCAATCTTCAGCAAATATACTTTTAAATTTTTGTGATTTTTAACTTTTGTAAACACAAAAATAATTGAAGATATAATTTTTGGCACAGTAATAAAAATAATTTTGTTGAATATGAATTTTAATAATGAATATAAAATAATAGTTTTAGTAATATATAAAATATATTATCTAGTAAGTTCAAAATATAATTGTAGTAATATATTAAATTAATTTTCAAGAGTAAAACATATATATTTTTATTTTTTAAAAAATTTTCCAACGGTCAAAGCCGTTGGTATTTTCCAACTGCATGGCTACTAGAAACCCTTTCAACAACAAAAAAATAATTGTACGATTTTAGGCCATTGGAAATTTCCAACAGCCCATATTTCATCAATTATTGGAAATACCAACGGCTAACTCTTAGGCTATTGGGAATTTTTTTTTTCCAATGTGCTATCCACCAATTGCCCAATTTCCAATGATCTTACAATGAAGAACAGGATTTTCCAACACAAGGGCATTGGAAATTAGCCTTTTTTAGTAATGAGGTAGAAACATGTACAAAAAATTTGTAGATGCAAGCCCAATTATATATTCATTTTCTTCTCTAGAACAGATGATCAAAGTATAACAGACAAAACATAAAGCCTAACCAACTTCAAAGGGAGTAGAACATTGCAACAAAGTGACAAAGCATTTTGGTGTCTATACGTCACTGGTGGAAGATAGCTGATAAATATATAAGATAAACTAAAAATCTAGCATTTGGCCTATCAATGAAAACATGAATTTTTTTTCATATCAATTATATTTACAGATGAAAAAAATGTTAAAAAATGTTATGCAATTAAAACTAAGGCATAATCGATTCAAAGTTATTAAAGAATTAAAAATTTTTAATTTTTTTTTTTCAAAATTTGTTTATATATGATGACGCTGATAGCTGTGCAAATGAGGGAGTCTTATGCAATTTCTTCGGCCATTACTTCTAGTTCTAGACAAGGGCAGTGATATATTGGATCCAATTTATGGTTTAGTTCATTTTCTTGAAATACAAAGGTAAATGCAATTTTTGTATAATTTTTTTAAGCACAATCCAATATCATCATTTATAAATATAGAATGTATTGTGTACCTTAAGCATGATCTAAGTTTGGACATTTCCTGTTATGGAAGACTTAACTCTCACTTTTAGACAAATAAATTTGTGGCCAACCTCTATTGTAGATTTTCTAAATAAATTTTTAGTTGTGCATCAATACTTAATGGTATAGTTATCTAGAAACTAGTTTTAATACCGGGTATTGCCTCGGGATCAAATTATGAAGAAAATATGGTTGAATTTAAAATACAAAGTATATGGATATAAAAAAAATTTTAAATACTTGGTATTGCCATAAGAATAAAAAATGTTAGAAATAATAAATAATGCAATGGCAATTTTAAATAAAATAATAGGTAAAAATGTTATTCACCAACACGAACACTTTACAAGTAAAATAAAGTGGTAGTAATATGTGTCTTGATAGTATATGCAATAGTTTAAATAAAAATACATGATTATACAATTAATAATCATGTGTTATCAGGTAAATTAGTAAGAAATCATATTCAAAATGAATACAATATTCTACTAATACTACATATTATTTTAATTTTTATATAATTCATAGTAGTAATAGAACATAGATTAGATAGTGAATTATAGAATATCTAGATTAAGATAATTATGTAAGGCATTACAAAAAAATTTTAACAATTAACAAATCCTTGAGTATATTTTAGATGTTAGCATGAGGTGATACAAAATTTTATCTTTATACACTGTTTACAAAATTTTGGATTGAAGAGTGAGAAGAATATATACGTAAGAAAAAAAAATAGATTTACTATGGTGTGTCAAACTACTAAAACACATACGAGAAAAATAAAAAAAATAAAAAAATGAGTATGAGTATTTTAAGTATTAGTTCTACGAACATAGTCACAGTTCCCTTGTGTCACCAGAGGACACTAACCTTGGCTACACTCCCCAAACTATCAATTTTATCTCATATACTTATAGGTTTTGAGAAACATGCAAGTTAGCCCACATACTTTACAACAACTTATTAAAAGGAGGAACATAGCTACATCGAGGTGTTCAAATGGTAGGTTTTGATATAGGCTAAATCAGATATAAGACTAAGTACAATTGGCCTAACTTGCCCCTACCAATTGAGATGACAAAAATAACTTTACTACTCTTACTTTACTCAAACCCTGCCACCCAAACTCAACCTTACCCGCAAAGCTTGTTATGAGTTTAACTAATTTTACCTGAAATGCAAGAAAACAAATTTATTATGGAGTATTAAGACTACTAAAACATGTATGGGAAAAATAAGAAAAATAAAAAGATGAGTATGAGTATTTTAAGTATTAGTTCCAGGAACATAATCTTGGCCCTCTAGCGCAACTACCGCCAAGGGACACAGACCTGACTGCCACTTCCCAGAATTGTCAATTTTGTCTCATGTGTGCCCTCTAAGTTTTAAGAAACCGGCAAGTTACCCATCATACTTTACAACAAACTTATTAAGAAAAGAAACGTAGCTACATCAAGATGTTCAAATGGTTGGCTTTGACATAAGATAAATCAAATATAAGGTTAAGTATAATTGGCCAAGCTTAGCCCCCTACCAATAGGGATGATAGAATTACTCTATTGCCCTTACCCTTCTTAAATTAGGCCACTCTAGCTTGACTCTATACATAAAGCTTTGAGAAGGTTATGAGTTTAATTAATTCTACTACATCCTACACCTCATAAATTAGTATATTTATTTCTAAAAAATTTAATTTTATCTCAAAATAAAGTTATAATTTAGTGTAAATTTTTCTATGTTACTTGATTTTATAAATTTTTATTTATTAATCATTTGTAGACATACATATTATTTTAAAATATATAGAAAAATGAAGTTTGGGTGTGTGTGTGTGTGTGTGTGTGCGTGCATGCGTGCACATACACATGCCAAATGGGTAAACGTGTGTTACCTGCCTACCTATGAGAGTCGGATACGAACTTACTTACATGTTTAGCGTGTTTTGATTTAGCAATATCTTACCCAAACCTCTTTCTTTACAGCTTTGTCTACCAAAGAATGCCTATAACCTATAATCGGCCTAACCTACGCCCTCAACAAACACTTAAAAAAAATTTTCTACTAAAATAAATACATATTTTATATCAAAAGATTTGTACCTCAGTGAAAATATTGTTAATTTGTTTTTTTTTATAGAAAAAATATTCATTACTTTTCAAGATGATTGTTTAAAAAAATCAATTATTTTTTATATAGGTTGGGGTTCTAATCGAGCTAAGTCAAGCCCGAATACACTTAGCTCGAGCTCGATTGAAACTTTTCATCAAAATCACAACCTGATAACAATTATATATCAGGTAAATCCCAACTATTGGACAATTTTTATTTCAAAAAGTTGATAATGATAACAATTTTAGGTACATAAAAAAATAAAGGATGAGTTGATTTCCAACTTTGTGGTTTAGATATAAATACCTATCTAGGTATTGAGTATTAATAATAAAGTTGTAAACTAATAATATTTAAAGTAAAATTAATCTAATAAAGATCATTATAATTAATAAATAAAAAAAATTTGCCCTATTCACCAAAGAAAATGACTTAACCTAAAAAATTTAACCTAATGTTAATTTTCTTATTACATTCCATGTTCAACCATCTTTTTAATATAGTATTAGCATATATTAATTAACCCTTAATGTAGTGCTAGTTTATTTCTTTAATTATTAATTTTTAAAACACTTTTAAAACAAATAATGAAGGTAATAGAAGAAAGTTATAATTTGAAGCTAACAAAGAATAGCTCCAATCAAGTGTCATGTATTTTTAGTATATAAACATGATTGAGTGATGAAAATAGTAATAACAACATCTAATGTAAAGTATATTTATAAATTTAAAATAAAAAATAAAATAATAATTAATAAAATAAATGATAAGAAAACTATTTAATAGTAACCGACCACACTACAAAAAATCAAAATATTGAATAAAAAGAAAAAATGGAACAAAGAACATGTCCACTATTGTATATTAGTTTACATTTTATTTTCAATATGTACTCATATATATGGAAAAATTTATAATAGGAGTAAGAAAAGTCTAAGGTGTAATAAAATTAATAATATTAACACAAATCATAATTCATTTTACCTTTTTTGTATAATACATAGTTGACCAACTCAATTTAAAACAAAGAAAAATGCTGGTATTAGTTTAATGCATTGGTTCAACAAAAAAAAGTGCAATTTTGAAAATCATACAAGAATCTTATATTGGATTCAAGCCTTTAAAATTGAATAAAAAAATAATGTGTTTTACCATTGAGGATAATAAAACTATTTTTGGTAAGTGTTAATGTATTTTCTATATTTTCCTAAAATTAATTAAATGTTAATAAATGTCAATTTGATTATGTTTTGGAAACAATTAATGTTGACATTCCCATTTATTTTATAAAGTGATTCAAATTTACAATTATTTGAAAAATTAAATGTTCCCTTTTTATGAAAATATATGCTAATTGGTGTGATCGTTTTATTTTAGATAATAAAATGTTTCCTCATTAATAAATTATTCTTGTTACATAAAATATCTCACCTATTATATCTCTATAATAGAGAAGTTGCATGGAGGTTTTAGAATAAATATTAAAGGTTATGATATTGTTACCAAAATTAATGTTTTCTTACTAATTGTATTATATGTACAAGATTTTAAAAAGCTTCCCTTTTTGTGTGATGTTAATGTATGAATTTATGTGAGAAAATATGCTATAAAATCTATTTTAAATATGTTAATGCTGAGAGATCGCAAGAAGACAAAAGAACATTGAAAATTTTGTCTCAAAAGTATTAAGATGGATATTTTTTGTACCAAAATTATAAAATCTTGAGTATGCAAGAAAAATGCTTTTTGTGATAACAACATAACCATTATACATTTATGGGCATTAGATAATTATATTTATCATAGGTTAAAGTTACTAAATAGTATAATTACAATAATATGAATTTATGGCTTTTATATAATGAAAATGATACACTTAGAAAGAGTAAAAATGCAAAAGTAACATGTTATCAAATATATATATAAAAATTAACATATATTACATAACATAGATTTTTTTTTCTTTTTTCTTGCCTTCCATCAACTCTTCACTATGTCTCTATCTCGTCTTTGCATCTTCTATGACATAGTTTCTAATTTTATCCCCGAATATGAAAATGATGAAAAATTAATAATTTTAAAAGAAGATCTAACAATATAGATAAAATTTAGTTAGAACTGCAATCCAAAAGATAAAATATCATAATTAAAATCTTGAAAATATACAAAATAAGAATTTCATATGATTAAAATGCATCACTTCACAATAATATTGTGTCAATCAAAATAGATTCCTAAAATGAAGAATACATACATACATACAAACATACATACATACATACATACACACATACATAAAGAAGAAGAAGATGATGAAGGAGAAGTAGAAGAAGAAGCCTAAATTTAAGATATCAATGACAAAAATCATATATAATTTCAATCTTAGAAAATATGATTTTTCAAAATGAAAAGAAGAGAAGTGGTCACATTTGTGTAGGTTTTGTAAGATTATGATGTGTTAATATATATATAGAAAAATATGAAAGGAAAGACATCAATTTTTCAAAATAGGTTATATAACATATAACTAATAAAATAAATAAAATATTTAT